>OX235262.1:4238590-4408502 GCA_944472135.2 Trichobilharzia regenti | reverse complement strand
ACAATACTCCAGCTGGCGACATGAAAATACTAATGGGAGACATGAACGCCAAACTGGGACCAGACAATACGGGAAGGGAACTCATCATGGGTAGAGAAGCTCTAGGAGAAATGAATGAAAACGGAGAACTCTTCGCCGACTTCTGCGCCTTCAACGAACTGGTGATTGGTGGCAGTGTATACAAGCACAAAGATATCCACAAGGCTACATGGGTGTCACCAGACGGGCAAACCAAAAACCAAATCGACTTCATCTCAATCTCAAGGAAGTGGAGGCGCAGCCTACTGGACACAAAAGCAAGAAGAGGAGCAGACGTTGGCTCAGACCACTATCTCGTACAAGGGACAATCCAAATCAAATTAAAAGCTTTCAGGGAATCAGGAGCTGCAGATAGACCACAAGCCAAGTTCAACACTCAAAAGCTGAAGGACCAGGCTACAAAGGACATCTTCATTGCAAGCATAAAGGACAAAGCCGAGACACAAATCAACACTAGCGAAGAGGTCGGCGTTGAAAAGCACTGGAACAACTTGAAAACGGTGTGGAGCCAAACCTGCATAGAAATTCTAGGCAGAAAAAAGAGACAGGACAAACAGTGGCTCACTACGGACACTTGGAAACTAATAGAAGAGAGAAGGACAGTGAAGCAAAAGATTATCCAGTGCACGGACGAGCAACAAAAACAGGAGCTGAATGCAAGCTACAATACACTGAACAAAAGAGTGAAGAAAAGTGCCAGGGAAGACAAAAGAAAATATTATGAAACCATGGCAAACGAAGCAGAACAAGCTGCAGGCAAAGGAGACCTCGCCACACTCTACCAAACAACTAGGAACCTTTCGGGCAAACGTTCGACACAGATTAAGCCAATAAAGGACGACAATGGAAAGTCAATCACCAAAGAGGTGGAACAGAGAAAGCACTGGGTTGAACACTTCAAAAGACTTCTAAATCGTCCGCCACCTACAACACGTCCAGCAATACCAACAACGGAAGCAGAACTACCAGTGAACACTGACCCCCCGACGAAATCAGAAGTCCTGAATGCAATCAAGATGCTTAAAACTGGGAAAACACCGGGACCAGATGGAATCCCAGCAGAGGCTTTGAAAATAGACCCAGAGACAACAGCGGACTTGATGACACCACTACTGGAGAAGGTGTGGAAAGAGGGCAAAGTACCCGAGGATTGGAAGAACAGTTACTTATTCAAACTTCCAAAGAAAGGAGACTTAAGTCAATGTAAAAACTGGCGTGGAATTATGCTTCTGTCCATTCCAAGCAAGATACTAAGTCGCATCATCCTGGAGAGAATCAAACAAGCCCTAGATGAAAAACTTCGTCCGGAACAGGCTGGATTCAGGAGAAACAAATCATGTATTGATCAAATCGCCACTCTACGGATCATCATTGAACAAAGCTTGGAATGGCAGTCACCTCTCTATCTCAACTTCATCGACTTTGAAAAGGCCTTCGACAGCGTCGATCGAGAGGTCATTTGGAAACTACTTCGCTACTACGGGGTCCCATCGACAATTATACACCTCATCCAACAGTTATACGACAATGCTGCATGCCAAGTAATCCACAACGGGAAACTTACGGAAGCCTTCGAAGTGAGGACGGGAGTGAGGCAAGGCTGTCTACTATCACCAATGATCTTCCTGATTGCAATTGATTGGATAATGCGACAGACAACGGCAACCAACGAGGGAACAGGCATAAAATGGACTGACACAAAAGACTTGGAGGATCTGGATTTCGCCGATGATATATGTCTGATTTCCCATAAACTGGAAGATATGCAAATGAAAAGTAACAAGTTGGCAGAAGAAGCATCAAAGATAGGACTTCACGTGAACATAGATAAAACAGAGATGATGAAGATTCCTTGCCAACATCAACAGCAACAACAGACCACAATAAGCATAAATGGGAAGAACCTGAAAGAAACAACCTCCTTCACCTACCTGGGAAGCATCGTCTCAACTACAGGCGGAACTGACGAGGACATCAAAGCCAGAATCGGAAAAGCAAGACAAGCTTTCATTACTCTCAAATCTGTGTGGAGGTCAACAGCAATCAGCATCAAAAATAAGATCCGGATTTTCAACTCCAATGTGAAGTCAGTGCTACTATACGGATCAGAGACTTGGCGAGTCATAAAGAGCATCTCAAACAAACTTCAAACCTTCATTAACAACTGTCTCCGCTCAATACTCAAGATCAGATGGCCAGAAAAGATCAGCAACAGGGATCTCTGGGAGCGAACCAATCAGGAACCGATTGTGAAACAAATAGGCAGAAAGAAATGGAGATGGATTGGCCATACGCTGAGGAAACCATCAAGTGACATCACTAGACAAGCCCTCGAGTGGAACCCGAAAGGGAGGCGGCGAGTTGGTCGTCCAAGGGTGACTTGGAGGAGGTCATGTGAAGAGGAGATGAAAGCATGTGGGCAGACCTGGAGCAGGGTGAAAAAGTTGTCAGAAAACCGAAGTCAATGGAGGTGCGCAGCTGAAGCCCTATGTTCCTCTAGGAACTAAAGGATACAATAATAATAATATAATAATAATAAATCCGATATCTTACTGTATAAAATATAAAATTACTTCACCCCATTGGCCTTCGTTTATATCAGTAGCATAACCCTTGAATGTAGTGAAAGAATCGTAAGGCAGTGGTCGCTAAGTTCGTAGCTTCGGTAAGTTCGATTGCAATAGTTACTACAAAGGATGACAGTGTTTAAGCACTTTCTTAGGCCATTAGTAAGACGCTAAGTAATTCTAATAATACGTGCGCTTGCCTAGGAAAAATGAGGGCTTCTTTTCGTCACGAAAATAGCAGTAGTGGATGAACAGGTCGTTTAAAAAGTGGGCAATTTGTTCGTTGAAAACGTGGGAAAACGGGGTAAAAGTGTGTACATTTTTAATTCCGGCACATGGAATAAGTGGGTGAAAACGTGGGTCAAGTGGGAAAACGGGGAAAAAGTGGGATATGTGGCCAAGGTGGGTAAAATCGGTTGCGTTTACACCATCTTTAGCCCACGTGTTTGCCGATCAAAATTACCCTTTTATCCCACGTTTTGCCCACTTTTCCCATGTGAATTAACCGACTGGGTAGAAACTCATTCAGACAGCAATAGCCCTGTGAATAAAGCCTCACCGAAAGATGTAAAAAAAGATAGAACTTCTGCAAGCATCCCTGTTAACAAAGCCTCAATAGAAGGTATTAAAATAGCTACTACTGATGTAAGTCGTTGTCAATGTAGTAGAAGATTGAACGATCAATTCATGGTTGTTTGCTCAAACCCCACTCCTCCATAATTTTCGCGAGTGTCATCAATCCGACAGTCATTGTCCCATTGGTCGCTGTTCAGAGGAAGATAGAAAACTATCAGAAGTATTATCGTGATTTATTGTTATATCATTTATTCTTAGACCTTGTGCGTAATAACCTTAATGGTAGGCTATATATTGGCGTAAGAATAAAGGATTCTCGAGTCGCCAACCAGTTTTCTGGTTATTCGCGTCTGTTATTACAAATTGTTTCTGAAAGTCTTCGAGGGACAGCGTGAGGTCCAGCGTAGTAAGAGCTGCACATTGACGGTTTCTGAGATATATGTGTAGAACTTGGGCACTGTGGTAGTAAGTAATTCCATATTAGTTTGTTTATTAGATATATCACACAGTGAAACAGTATTATTACATACTGGATGACGTTTCGAACACAATTTATTGTTCATAATCATATCAATTTTGATATTGATATGATTATGAACAATAAATTGTGTTCGAAACGTCATCCAGTATGTAATAATAGTTTCACTGTGTGATATATCTAATAAACAAACTAATATGGAATTGCAATTTCTGAGAGTTGGCTGACAGTTTATGAGAGTTGGCTTGCAGATGCGCTTATGTTTTTGTCTCTATCTTCTGACTTCAACAATTCAGCGATTGACTTGTTACCGAGAAATATTAGTTTCGATGACTTAGAATATGCACCCGGATGGTATAATCCTTCTAGTTGAACATTCCGATAAAATGCACATTTCTGAATACCCTGAGGAGCGGCAATCTTTGAGTGTTTAGCTTGCAATTCTTTCCTTCTTTCAAATAGAAGGTGATTCTACAGGACTGGACTACATTGACACCTTGCTTAAAAATAAGCAGAAGTGAAGTGGTAGAACGCGTTGACCACTTCGCTTCTTTGGGAAGCTGATTCAGCCCCAATAGTTCGGTCGGTAACGAAATGCCAGCACGGATATAGAAGGATAGTTTCGCATTTGGCAATTCACGGCACATCTAGCATAGACGCGATATCTGGTTATCGACCAAAGGATGTGTGTACTGTGTAAAGAAGGGAAATGTATCTACGAATGCGTGAAATTACATCGACTGAGATGGTTAGGACATGTGAAAGGCATGCATGCCTAGCCATAGCCTTCTTCGACAACGGGCAATGTCACCTGGCTGACACGGGATTGATCACACCAAAACATGGCTTCATCAGCCAATGAAATCCACAGCAGTTCCTTTAAGCCAGCCAGGTCAAGAGGTGTGGACTTACCAGTTGGGGATTTCAAGATGGTAAACAGCAATGAAGGTTGGAGACAATTTGTGATATGGCTCAAAATCTTCGATCTCAGTGGAGCAGATGCATCCACTCCTTGTAACCTATAATACCCAATAAATCTATATTGTTGTCCCATATTACAATTCTTTTTGCCTCACGTCCCTGTTTACTGTCTCTGCTTTGCATTTCTTTTTAATTCCTTCTCTTACTTTCTGTGATACATGGAGGGAGTGTGGCGACTCGAACCGCTGCACATCGGTGCAAGGTTCTATGTTGAAACCAGTCAGTCAGTCGCTATTGATTTCTGAAGTGTTAGTAAATTATTTCTGCTAAAAGTGGTGCTATCAATCAGTTCTTCCATTAGATCAAATAGACTTGGATATGTCTGATGATAATTTTTCTAGGTTGCTGGCGCAGTTGATGACAAGCCAACGAAATAAATGATGGTATCACATTATTATGCGGAAACCGTTATTCTTGCTTCATTCAAATTAACAAAAGGGAAAATGTGTGAAGCCCACGCACCACACATATTAATGGCTATCTATATGAACTCGCCCTGATAATGTCCACTTTCCTTTGTCTGCACAGGTGCATAAACAATTAGCGTAAAAGGCCGATTAGAAAATAACAATAACTGGCTTCCATTACTACCTCACGACTATCTTATACACCAAATACTCTTGGCTTTATTTCTTGAATAAACTAGTAAATCTTAGTTAACAAGCTCGTTGTAGTTGCAATTGGCAAAATCTATAAATGAATTAGACTTATGATTTTAATTGCTCGATGTGGCTCCAGAGCTTATAATTATGCCGAAATGGCGGCTTCCGCATGCTGAAACAATTCATGAATAGTGAATTTAGTTGCATTCATCGTAAGGTGTACTATCTCGTTTGGCTTCAGCCACATTATTTCCATCATACCAGGTTTTTCAGAATTCTTTCTCACTGATTCAATATTGAGGTACCGTCTAGACCAGAATGTAAGAGCGTTTTAGCAGAGACAAGTCAAAGGTTACAATGAAACTAGCAGCGATGTCGAATGCATTGTGACTAGGGTGTGATTTCTCACATACCATCTGTATTCTTGATCTGAAAGTTTAAATCCTAAATTACGAATAATATCAATAAGATTTTTTCATTGCAATAAACCATGCAGCCTTATGACTGCATATATCTTGTGTCTCCGTCTGTGTTACTATAGGGATTGTGTTTAAACGCATTTGCTCAAGGTAAAGAAAAGTTCCGGTCATTTCAACGGTTGTCAAATGCTACTCGATGGATTCTAATGCGTTGCTAAGAGACCAGATAAAACACAAACTTAATGCAGTTAATTTGTCATCTAAACACGTTAAGGATGCTGCATCGTTTCTACTCACTCAAGCAGAACATTCCGATTTCATCTCAAACCAATGGCTGGAAGTATTCAAAAATAGTGAGTTCACATGTACTCGTGTCATTCACATTTGTTCCATCATATACTAGTCACCTCGTAAAACCAGTTTATGTCTCATTTTCGTTGATTTAATATGGTACTTTTGAGATATGGAGCTTCGTCTGGCTTGGTGTCCTTGTCGATGTTGATAGAGCTCGAGCTCTATCAAGTCGAGCCCACAACATAGTCTATGAATTTTAGACAAGTGATGGACTTAAGGAGTCTAAACGGTTAAGTTTTGGTAAAATAAGTAAAATTGGAAGGATGCTGGACCAAGTAACTAATCAATAGTCCTGTTATTCACACGTCCACTCCAAACTTTTAAACCGTGGTTTTTTTCCACACCCAATATTTAGCATTAAGATTCGCGTACATAGCCTGAAATAAATCCTCAGCTTCACGGGTTTCTTCCGAAATTCTATGTGCAGGGCTATTTGGGAATGCAACAGACATTTCTTGGGGTCACACTATAAGCAGACTATTTTTTACTCCTAAATGACTTAAAAATACCTCCGAATTACATTAAGGAGTATCATTTTTGGAAGTTGGACTAACGTCTGTACGTGTATATTCACCGAGGTGACTTAAGGTGGGCTTTATTTGTAACCCATTTATCGCTCTTATCCTGTTTCGCAGTCTTCCCCAAAAGACCTCCGTTGAATTACTATGGCTTCCAGCAGGAGAATCAATGACTACTTACTAGGAAATTCTGGGTACGAAAACAAGTTGAAATAAGTAATACCAGCTCTAAATCTCTCCTTAATCTTAACCCTAACCTTGGTCCTAACCCAAATTATAACCATGATCCCAACCCTAATACCTACCTTAACCCTAAGGAGATATTAATAATGTGTCCAGACAGTACTTAAAAACGTGATCTGAGTGAAATTCACTCCTTAGTTAGTGAGTAGCGTTCATATGATAATGACAGGTGTCGTTGGCCAACGACTAGCATGCGTTCAAGGTCTCTGGGGAGTTCGCTTATCTGGGACACTATTGTTTAACTTCGCCTCTTTATTAATGCTCATTTTTTGCTCTCACTAATGTGAACTTCTGGTCTGCGCTTTTTTATCAGTCATTAGCAGTTCACTTTCTCATTATGATTCCATACAGTTTAAGTTATTTAGAAACATTTGTTACAATTGAGCTTACCGGTTTTATATGATGCAGGTATGACAAAAACCATTGAAATCCGCACAATTAATGCGTTTTGTATCATAAGAGAGTTGTGAGGTTTCAATTAAGTATGTGTGTCATTTTGTATAGTGTTTCACACTTCCTTATTCAGACCTGAAAACGGTCCAAAAATAGTGTTTCCCGACCGATAACTGCTACATTGACGTGGTGGTCACCGAGCTTGCACATCGCGATGACCCAACAAGATACACTGGCTGGGACAGATGTTCCTGCAGGTCCTACCATGCCAGGAAGGTTGTTAGGATAGTGATCAGACTAAAAGAAGTTACCACCATTGTGTAAGAATTTTTACACTATGCTGTGGGTCTGTGGGCGAAGTCGTACTGCTGGGGAAAAGGGGTGTAACAGCAGTAAGGTGTTTCCCTCAGATGACCAGCATGCCATCCAGCTGCGCTGTCTCTCCACTCTGGAGAGAGGGGGGTTAGAAAGGGTCGATTCCGACAATTCTACATCCCGACTTACCCTACGGTGGTCCGTATCCGGCGGTAAGTCTACCAATACGAAATCAAACCAAGAAACCAGTGCGTACAGACCGTGTGTGGCCGGCCAGTATCAAGCAGTTGTCCCCTGGGCTCTGCGGTCACTCAATGCTAGCCGTCTTTCTGTTTCAGGTACCCGAAGAATCAATTAAATTCCAAGGTGTGGGCAGCCGGGAAGTAACAACCGCCCACTCAATTCCAAAAGTACGCGAATCGTTCCTGAGCATCATTCTGCTCTACGCAAATAGTGTTTATGCCTTGTGACTCAGACCGCATTCTTTTATTGTCCCTGGCTTTACTACCCATTAGCTAAATTAGTTAAGTCCACATAACTAAATTGAATAATCAACAGGAAAATAGTGACGTAGGACACCACATGCAGTTGTTTTCAATGAATTCCTCTTCAGGCTCTACAATTATAAAAATCCATTGTTTTTAGCCTACAACAGCCAGTAAAGACAAATTCCAATTTTATCAGTAAGGATATTGTAGAAAAAGTATGTATGCTTGGATAAGACACAACCAAAGGCCTTATATCTCTTAGCCTAAGATTCTGTAAAAGACTTGGTTGGGTTAATCATTTAGAGATTGACGTTTAATTTGAATGGTCATTTGCCCAAGACAAACGAGTTAATTCCTTCGTCTAAGTGGGAACTAGAGAGAGAGATTTAATATGACTCTAATTAAGTCATGTTACCAGTCTAAAAACAGCAAATAGCCTATCAACATCCTATTTACGAAGGAACACGGAGATGCATAACATGACCTGAAGTTACATGCAGTTGTTGTTGTTGTTGTTGGTTAATTTTCTTTTGCATATTTATATCCGAAATGGATTGAGTTGCTTTTCTCATTCCTGCTGCTAGTTGCTATAACATACATGTTAGTGATTGAATGACTGGTTCCAACAGCCAACTTTGTACAGAATTGCAGCAGTCCGAGTCGCCACACACAAAGCAAGAGAAGAGAATAAAAAGAAGTTAAAAAGAGTTAATGAATATAAGTATGGGTGAGGGGAAAATATTAATAGTAATATTGGAGAACAGTGGACCCTTATTGGATATTATAAATCACCAATGGGGAATGCATCTGCGCCAGCAATTGGGGATGAAGATTTTGAGCCATATCACCAATTGTCTCCAGCCTTCATTGGTTCTTAGCATCCGGAAAACCCCAAACTGTCACGAAGTCTACACCTCCCTGCATAACTTAAACTAGTTGTTGTGGATTTCATTGACTGATAAAGCTATGTTTTGGTTTGACCACCACTAGGTCTTTTCTATCCTGGTCGATCCTATTTCAGTCAGTTAACATTGCCCATTGTCGAGGAAGGTGATCGATGGCTTGGCACACATGCGTAACACATGCCATAACCGTCTCAATATGTGTAACTTTACAACCTCGTCGATCGATCTTTCCTCTTTACCCAACACTCGATCAAAAACTAACCTGAATATTTCTCACTCTATTTACCTACCATTTAACACAGGAGATAGAATGCAAGCAGCTATGATGAAAGACAACTAGCCTTTTCGTATCTTCCACTTTCAATGGCCATGTCTCACAGGTATAAAGAACGGAGGTGGCTGCTGAGCAGTGCACACGCCCTTTAGTCGATAACCGGATATCACGTCTACTAAGCCAGAGATGGCGTACTTGCTAACATCCTAATTGCTTCTTTTTCCAAAAATCTTGTACGTGTTCCATGGAAAGACATTAAAATAGTCCCTGTCCCGAAACCTGGTAATAACAAAAACGTAAAGTTCATACCCATTGCCATTACTTCCCCGTTTCTAAAGCTTATGGAAGAACTAGTACTTCTTAAACTCCTTTAAAAGTTTTGAAGACCCCAAACAATTTGCATATAAACAGGGCAGGAGCACGTTAGACGCTGCAGCCGTCGTACAAAACAGTATCGTCTCATCACTTGATAAAGGTGCCAAATACGTTCGCTGCACGTTCCTCAAATTCACTTCTGCTTTCGACTCTGTACCTAGATGTCTCTTGTTAAATAAGCTCTCTATGACACAAACTGAGTCCTGGGTCACAAACTGGTTGCACTCCTACTTCTCAAACAATGCAGTACACTGTATACAAAGGTGAATCCTCCTCTGCTGTGCTCACTGAAGCTGGACTCCCCCAAGGTGCTGTACTCTCCCCACTTCTCTTTTCTTTCTTTCTACATGACCTACCATCTTCAAATGACATTGACTTTGTTAAATATGCTGACGACCTGACTGTATCTTTGCCTGTCAAATGTCAAAGTGACTGCTCCAAACTAAATGGCTTTTTATCAGAAATCAGCCAGTGGTCCAAGAAAAACGGCCTAACCTTAAATCCCTCTAAATGCCAAACAGTCAATTTCACCTTTAGGTATAAATCTGACCTAAACAAACTAGTTAGCACTCATGAGGTGTGCAACATAGATGGCACTGAAATAGAAACCAAGTCCTATCTGATCTTTCCTGGTCTTCTCATATCTTGGTGATTTCTAAGAAAATATTCCGTCTAACTTCCTACATCAAGAAGTTAAGACATTCTGGTATAACCCAACCCTTACTCCTACAATTCATTAATTTTCGCATTCTGCCTATTATTCTCTATTGTTCCCCTTTAGTTTTTCCAGGGCTACTGAAGAAAGACTATGCCTTATTACGCAGGATGTTAAAGGTTGTCAGCAGGGTAAGCAACGTGACATTTAACCAGCTTGTTAATATTCTGGTTGACAGACACATGGGCTCATGTGAAAAATGGACTTAATCCATTTTATCTAACTCACACCACCCTCTTCATTCATAACTCTCCCCTTGCATCTCATCAGGCATGACCAGAAGCCTATATAGAAAACTATATGCTCGCATTAGCGAGTACAAAAACTCAACCATACCCTACTTAGCTCGTGTTCTGTGTGATAAAAAAAAGCATTAGGCGTGAAACCTATAACTTATTAAATAGTCAGTAGAACAACTGGATCTCGTCTTTCCAACTCATATCATTTATAGCTACAACGTTTTCTTTCTTTCTTTTCTTTTTCTCTCATTTTTCTTTGTTATGTGCTGCTTTGTTTCTTTCCTCCTTACAAACTCTACTTGAAACATTCTTCTTCTTTCTTTCATACTGTGTGTATCTCGACCTTTTTGTTACCGCTTACGCCAGTAAATATGCTAGCATCTACTTTTCTAACACCTTCAAACACTGTTCAATTTTGGCTTTGCTACCGACATTCCAATATGTTGTTTTCATAACTAACTGAGATTACCCTTAATCTATGTAGGACTTTATTTATTGTTAGTGTACTAACTGGATGCAATAATGTAGTAAAATGCTAAGAATTCCATTCTGTATCACAAGTGCAGTTTTGGAATAAAGCAAATTATTATTAATTTAGCGAATGTCAAACGAGCCATCCGTATCCAACAACCCACTTGCTTTGGCTGATGCAACTTCCCAAAGAAGTGAAATGCTGGTCAACACTCTCAACCAACACTTCACTCCTGCCTATTTTTAAGCTAGGAGTCAATGTAGTCTTGTCATGTAGCATCACCTTACATTTGACTGCAGGAGCGAATCACATGCCGAACATTCGAAGACTGCAGCTCCTCAAGGTATTCAAAATTGTGCATTTTATCGGCGTGTTCACGTAGAAGGACTATATCATCCGCATGCATATTCTTAGTCAACGAGATTATTTCCTGGTAACAAGTCAATCCCTGAATCGCTGAAGTCAGCAGTTCGGGTTTATTCCACTGGTGCATCCATGATAAAGTTAAGCAGAGTTGAGGGCATTGGGTTGGCATCCGTGATGAACACCATTGGTTGTCGTCTCACTTCAGATGACAACTCTCCGTAGGCTCTCACCTGGCTGGTTGCATGATTTCCAGTAAAGTGCAGCGCAGTGTATTTTCTCCGCATTCCTTTCACAGTCAAAAATCGCCATAGTACCTTTCGCTCGATGGAATCGAATATCGCTTTCTGATGGGTCAATAAATATGACAATTGCTGGAGACTGGTAGGTATGGCTGTGTTCTATAATCTGTCGAAGGGTGAATATATATGAACGCAATACACTGTTTTCCTGGTCTAAAGGTTGTCTGATATCCTTGTGTTATTTTCCCTCCCGAGCAGCATCACTTACTGTAGGCATGATTAATAAGCCTAGAAGTTTGGATATCATATTAGTCAAGCTAATCCACGCCTATATGATTATCACAGGAGGATTTTTCTCCTTTCCTGTATATTGGGATAATCAATAACTCACACCTACCCGATGGGACTTCTTCTGATTCCTAGACACTGCCTAAAGTATTAGTTAACTCAGACAGTAAATCGTCTCCACTGTACTTAAATACCTCTTGAGTCATTCCATGAGGTCCTGCTGCTTTGTCTCGTTCCAGAATAGTGACAGCTTCAGTAACCTCAGTTAGGGACGGAGGACCTGTGTCTATATCCCATTCAGGGGGGTGTTGGATGTTCGGCAGGTTGGGCGTGGCTGTAAGCCAATTAAACTGCTCCTCATAGTGCTCTTTCCAGCGTTCCAGTCGTCTATTCTGAGAGCTAATTATGGTGCCGTTCTTCTCAGAGATTGTTTCACTTATCATTTGCCTTTTACCACCTGTTTCCCTGATAAGCCTAAATAGTTGTCTGGTGTTCCCAATCGCCGATGCCTTTTCCATCTCTTTCGCTTTTGTCATCCACCACTGTTCATGGTCGTTGCAAAGACTTCTTGTTAGTTTTCGTTTGAGTAGCTTTCGCTCCTCATCATAATCGGAGCTCGCCGGAATCAGTCGGATGAGGCGGAAGAGATCCAAGGGCTCTTATTAACTTTTGTTTTTAGCTTATTAAAGCTTTTACATCTGTGTCTACAGCTAACTGTATGTTGTGCCAGGCTGCCTTAGGGGGAAGTTCTGCTGTCGACCTCAGGGATTCGTTTATCTATTTCTTCCTTAAATAGGGACTCAATGTCTTGATCTAGTCGGTGACGTAATTGTTTGGCTGCCAGCAATTTTTTGTCCGTTTAGTCTTAGGCATAAACGTGCGAGAACCAGAGCGTGATCAGAGTCTATGCACGTGTTCCAGAAGGATCGACAGTCTTCTACCCATCCTCACCAGCGATGTTCTATCGCCATGTGGTCCATTTGAGTCCAGCGTTGATTTGGTGATGGAGATCGTCAGATAACACAATCCCTGTCTTTATGCCTAAAGTTAGTGCTGACTAGGAACAGATAATTATCTGTACGGAACTGTAGTAGACGATCACCGCTGTCGATTCGTCACTAGTGAACTTTATACGTGCAACCTACATGCTTCTCAGTCTGGCACGACTTCCCTACTTCGGCATTGAAGTCGTCTGCTAAAACAACTATATCTGGAGGTTTCGTCTCATGCAGCAAATTAAACAGTTTCGGGTAGAAGTCATCCTTTAGTTCATCCGAAATTTAGTCGTTTCGGGCCCAAGCGGAGATTAGGAAAAGTCATCGACGGTCAAGGCCGTTGTCAGCCAACTCTCAAAAACTGTCAATGTCCAGCTCTTACTATGCTGGACCTCACGATGTCCCTCGAAGCTTTTCAGAAACAATTTGTAATAACCGATACGAATAACCAGAACACTGATTGGCGACTCGAGAATCCTTTATTCTGACGCCAACATATAACCAACAATACTGTTATTACAGAAGAAGGTCTAAGAATAAATGTTGTTAAAATAAATCACGATATTACTTCTGATAGTTTTTATTCTTCCTTCTGAACAGCGACCAATGAGACGATGACTGATGGATTGATGACTCCGCGAAAAATATGAGGAATTTTGGTTTGAGCAAACAACCATGAATTGATCATCAATGTGTCTGTCAGTGATTGCTTTCATAACTTCTGTTGACACATTTATAATGCAACACTATTTCATTAAGAATGTGAATAGTATAATAAGCATGACAAAATGTCTTCTTTATTGATAACACATTTCGTCTATAATTTCTTTCCATTTTTTAATTTTTTTTGTTTATTTTTGTATATTAGCAAATAATCCAAGTTTCCAGTTGGCATTACTCTATGTAGCAAATGAAATTCTGACAAAAAGTTGTAAATATGGTGTTTCAGAATTTGGTGAAGTGTTAAAACCTTTTGTCATAGAAGCAACACAATTTTTAAAGTAAGCTTAATTTGTTCAATATTCTTCATTTGGTCATTCACACATTCACTATTAGACCTGGACCATTTATTACTAAATTAACAAAATTGATTAATTATTGGACTTATCGAAAAGTGTTTGATGTTCAATTTACAGAACAACTTTTACAAAGAATAAGTAAGTTTAAATGAACAAGTATCTCTTAATATTAATAATAATTTCAAAACAATTAGTCCCTTTTATAAATTTTGATAGCGTTATTAGAAGACGGAGACTATCTGAAAAATGTGATGTATTTGAAAAATACATTTGAACTTGTTGACTGTCTTGTAGATATGAGCATAAAAGATAGGAAAATGTATTTATTTGATGTTAATTCTTTGTTTACTGATGTACTATTGATTTAAGACTGTTGATATTCTTTGTGACTATATATCTTGTAGTTGTTTTTCATTCCCTTTCCCTTTAACTTATTTGAAAGATTTATTATTATTATGTACTGACAACGTCCATTTCACCTTTGAAGGCGAACATTTTCGACAAGTGGATGGCGTTGCTATGGGGAGTCTATTAGGACTTTTGTTAGCGGACGTGTACATGTCTTATGTTGAAAACTTATCCCTTGATTTAATTTCAAAATTGCCCTTCTATAGGAGATATGTAGATGATATCATTTTGATATGTGACGATCATGAAGATGCGAGTCGCCTATTAGACAGACTTAACTCTTTACAAAATCATTTTAGTCTTACATGTGAGGAAGAAAGTTGCAACCAGCTAGCATTTTTAGACATCGTCTGTCTGTCTGTTTTCGACATAGAACTTTGCACAAATGTGCGGAAGTTCAAGTCGCCACATTCCGTGTAGCACGCGAAGCAAGAGAAGAAAGTACAAGAAAAGCATAATAGAAACAGTGAGCAGAGGTGTGAGACAAAGGAGTAATAAAGAAATACAAAACAGTTTCATTGAAGATCATAAGTCACAGGGAGTGGATGCATCTGCGCCACTGAGAACGGTATTTTTAGACATACTTCTGAGTCGAAGAGATGATGGCTCAATAAAACGGTCTATCTACAGAAAGCCCACTTGGACAGGGCAATACCTTAATTTTCACAGCTTCTGTCCATTACAGTATAAGAGGGGCTTGGTGAAGTGTCTATATTCAAGAGGATTCAGCGTATTTGCACGGCTGATGTTATGGACAAAGAAAACGAAATATTAATGGATACTCTTGTTGAAAACGGACATCCTTTGAAATTTTTAAACAGGTGTAGAAGTCATCTAGCTTCTAAACCTACAATCCATACCGTCCCTAAGAAAAAGGTTTTCATCAAATTACCATATAATGGGGAAATAAACAGTAGGATTTTGAGACAAAGGTTGAATTCAATCATCCGTAGAACCTACTATGCAGCCCAGCTTGTAATTGTGGAAAAAGCTAAAAATATGCTTCACTGTAAACCTCAAAAGTGCACAAGTGATTATATCACATCCCACACAATTTACCAATTTTTTTGTGTGTGTGGGCATACATACATAGGGAGGAGTAGTCGCGCTTTGCACGTGAGGGTGGGAGAGCATATCCCAAAATGGTTAGAAAAACAGATGAATTGTGACAAGCGAATGGATGCAGATGGCAGACTACCAAATTCGTCTATAGCTAAACATCTAATCGAGATGAACCAATAGATTGATGTTAACTCAGCCCTTAAGATCATCTATAAAAATGGTCAAGGGTGTTTACTGAAATACGCTGAGGCTATAGCTATTCATAGACTTAAGCCCCCCTTGTGTATTCAAAAACAGTTTGTCATTACTCTTAACCTACCTTGGTAATCCTTATTTGATTGGATTACCAAACGTTTGTGTTAATTATTCTTAATTCCTTTTTCTCTCACTTTGTTTAATTTAACTTTTCCATATATATTGACTTGACAAGTAAATGTGTGATCAGATTGTTCGAAATGTATAGCGCTAATACATCACATTTTTCAGATAGTCTCCGTCTTCTAACAACGCTATCAAAATAATAATTTCGCTTTTATTCCAGAAACAGTACTTGTGGTACAGTGTGGAATTTTCAGCACATATCTACAATATTGCATCTAATTTTATCGGACATTTAAAAAGGAGTATTACAAAAATAAATAAATAACAACAACGAGAAAAACCAAAAAGAAACACAAAAATAACAAAAAAATGCAAATAAAAATACCAAGTAGAAAGGAAGATAAACACCAATAATGAAAACTATTTCAGTACTGGGTAATGGAAGCTATGATTATGTGTATTCGTGGTGAACGGTAACAGCTATAATCATACAAGAAGTTATGAAATGTTCTTAAGAATGTTTATAGCCAAGATGATCAGTTAATTTGATTGAAACTACACTAAACAATCATAAAATAAACATTTCAGGTTTTTTTTTTTTATTGTCAGCACTAATGCAGTGCTTGTTGTAATAGTGTGAGTAATCCTGTATAATACAAAATTTTAAGATGGTGATAGTGGCGTTCACAAACAAGATTGTCAGCTGAATAGTGCCGAACAAAAGAAAACAATCACAAAACTAATATTACATGATGGTTAATGACAGGACAATTTAGTAATACTCATAGTAATAATATAGTCGGACCCAGTAGTTACACAAAAGAAGGAATAGAATAAAGAATAAAAAAGTAAGCTAATGATAATAATTTTAAGTAGCTAAGTATGTTTAAGAAGGTGGTTCACTATAGAGTACAAATAAGAGAGTATAAGGGGAAATAACAAGGGCCAAAATTATGTTATTAACAACAAAGCAAGTCATAGGTTTCGCGCTTAACATTGTCTCTGTCACATAGGACAAGAGTCGAATATGGTATCGTTGAGTTCCTATCCTACTTGGTTGTACGAGCATACATTATTTTGTACTGATTTCAGGTTCTACCTGATGAGATAAAAGGAGAGATTTGGGAAAAGAGGCGGTGTTGGGGGTCGGAGAGTATGGTTTTATACCATTTTTCGCATGTATTCAGATGCTTATCTACTAATGTACTGACGAGCTGAATGAGTTTTGCTTTTGTTTTCTTTATCCAATGTATGTGTGTGTGTGTCTGTGTGTACACAATTTATTTGTGCATTTTTAGATGCTACAGAACAAGTTGAACAGAAGAATTTAACTTCACCAGTATGGCATAATAATGCAGATGATATGGTTAAAAATTTCAGTGTAAGTTAGCTATTGATAATTACATATATATATATATCCAATGACTAGCCCGTGAATTTCAGTTTCTTTCAGTTCATTATTTTAGCGCGACGACCAATCATGGTCAACCCTACTGGTTGTGATATCCGGCTGGCTATCGACCAAAGGGAGGGGGTGTACTGCTCATCAGTCCGCTCCGTCCTCCTTTATGACTGTTGGTGAGACCTGGTTATTGAGAGTGGAAGACATGAAAAGGCTGACTAGCTGTCTTTTGTCATAGGTGCCTGTGGTTTATCTCCTGTGTGAAGTGGTGTAGACTAGGGTTACCAATACTGAGGTTAGGCGTGGGTTGAGTTCTAGGTAGTTGAGAGGGGAAATTAATCGACGAGGCTGTGAAATTACATCGACTGAGATGGTTAGGATATGTGTTACGCATGTATACCTAGCCATCGATCGCCTTCCTCCTTGACGTGCAATGTTAGCTGACATATGGTCAGACTGGAAAAGAGCTAGCTAGTGGTGGTCAAACCAAAACATGGCTTCATCAGTCAATGAAATCCACAACAGTTAATTTAAGCCAGTCACGTAGGAAGATATAGACTTCCTGGTTGAGGTCCTCGGACAGTAAGAACCAATGATGGCTGCAGATAATTGGTGATATAGCTCAAAATCGCTCTGAATGGAGCAGATGCGTGACTTAAGATGTGACTTAAGATTTCCAATGAAACTATATTGTTCTTCGTTATTATTACTCCTTTGTCTCACACCTCAACTTACTGTCTCTATTATGCATTTCTTCTACTTCTCTTGCTTTGTGTGCTATATGGAGTGAGTGTGGCGACTTGAACTACCGCACATCGGTACAAAGTGTCTATGTCAAAAACAGACAGACACCCCACTGGTCATAGTTTCTCATCAGACAGCTTCAGGCAATTTCATCTTGTAGCCTGATTCGATAAGTTTTAAAGGATTGGCGTTTATAGAGATTTAATTTGTTTCAAGTTTGATATCAGCTTGTGACTGACTGACAGACTATTTTCAGCATAGAACAGTTCAAGTTGCCAAACTCCCTTCCCCATGTAGCACATAAAGTAAGAGAAGAGAGTAGAGAAAAAAATTCAAAATGCATCAGCCATTGAGAAAGAAGATTTTGAGACATATCATCAGCTCAATTGTTTCCAGCCATTCATTGGTTTTTGTTTTTACCCATCCACAGGACTTCAATCAGGAGACCAGTCTACACCCCTTCCTAATTGGTTGGTTTTAACTGACTGTTGTGGATTTCATTGACTGATGAAGCCATGTTTTATATGTTTTGACCAGCTCTTTTCCACACTGATTGATTGTATTTCAGTCAGCAGCTAACAAACAATATTGCCTGTTATATCGGAGAAGGCGGTCGTTAGCTAGGCAGGCAGGCAGGCTATGGATAACACATATTGTGTAACCATCAGTAGTTGACTAGTGTGGGGAGATTTGTATTCTGTGAATGCAGTGATTTAAAGTTAAGTGGTTAAAGATAATAAATCATATTCACAGGTAATTTAGTAAATTACCAATTTTACTCCTTTTATTCGTGAGATGATTTTTGAATCAATATCTGAAGTTTTAGCAGCTATTTTACAAATAGTTGGGCTTGAAGTGTAAAAGTGAATGGGTAAGGTAACCCAATGAAATTAGCATTTCAAGTCTCACTTTAATTTACTTGTATTTAAACTATCAAAAAAAAGTACTATGGGCTACTACACTAATATGCCCAGTAAATGAGAGATACTTTTTAATATACAGAAAGAAAACAACAACAACAACAGCGGTTTCTGCAAAATAATAATAATACTAATGATGATTTACTTTATTCCAAAAACAGTACTTGTGATACAGAATGGAATTTTCAGCATTAATCACAATATTACTGCATCTAATTTCCTCAAATTATAAATAAAAATTAATCACACAGAAAATTTTCCACATTTACAATAGAGGTAGTGTCAAAAACATGCTGCATATAAAATGGAAATAGCAATAATAATGATAACAGCTAGGGCAGTAATAATAATAATAATAATACAAGTGAAAATTACTGTGGGCTTGTTTCACAGTATTGGCAATGTGGTATAGAGATCCTAGCATGTTTAAAAATATTGAATATAATGTTCTCTTTACATGATGGTGATGGTGAGGGGAAAAACAAAGATTACAGCAGTCACTGAGATAAGTTGGTGTTTGCAACTATGAGAGTAAAACAAAGAAGTAACAGGACCATAAATATAATAGAAGTAATAAAAGTAAAACTTGAAGGTATATAAGGATGGATGGACGGAGGAAACTGATTAGTTACTAGATGAAAAAAGGTTAGTTAATTGTTGCCTGACACTATTTTCATCACATAAAATACGTGCCAAGTATGGTATCATAGAATTCTTATACTTAGACGTCCGAGCATACAGTTTTTTTGAAGTTACTTCTTGTTCTACCTGAGGAGATGCCAGGTGAAAGCTGAGGGTAAATAAAGCGGATGCTCCAAGTCAGACAAAATCCCTCTAGCAAATTTATTGCACGAAGTCAAGTGCCTATCGACAACGATGTTAACTATGTGGTCCACTGCGACATCACTCACCCTACTGACTATCTTCAGCATTCTACGAATTGTGACATAGTCTTTTATATGCAAACCAGGAAAGAATAAGCAGGGGTGAACAATAAAGAAGAATAGGTAGGATGCAAGAGTTTATGAATTGTGAGAGGAAGGGTTGAGTTATACCCGAGTGTCTTAACTTCTTAATGTAAAATGTCAGGTGGAATATTTTACTGGAGATCGCTAAGACATGGGAAGATCAGGAGAGATCAGAAGAGAGAATGAGTCCAAGATACTTGATTTCTGATTTGATTCCTATATCATTGTCGTCAATCTTACAACTGTCATGAGAATCGATGACTTCTTTTAACCGTCGTTTACATCTTAAGCTGAAATTAACAGTTTGACATTTAGAAGGATTCAGTTTAAGACTGTTAGACTCAGACCATTTGCTGACTCCCGAGAGAAAGCTATTTATTTTAGTACAACCTAGCTGGGAGTTAACAGCCATTGAAACCGTTAAATCATCAGCGTACTTCACAAAAATTATTTCATCAGAGTGAGGCAAGTCATGTAAGAAGAAAGAAAACAGAAAAGGAGAAAGGACAGCGCCTTGAGGGACACCAGCTTCAGTAGGCAATGAAGTGGAAGACTTCCCTTTATACACGATGTACTGCTTTCTTTCTGAGAAATAGGAATGTAACCAGTTAACAGCCCAACATTCTGTTTGACTTGCGGCAAGTTTATTTAATAAGATGTCCCTAAGGACCGAGTCAAAAGCAGATGTGTAGTCTAGGAAGGCAACACGAACAAATTTAGCCCCCTTGTCTAGACTGGAAGCAATGTTATGATATAAGACGGCAGCTGCATCTAAATTGCTTCTACTTTGCTTATAGGCAAGTTTAGGGTCATTAAAGGATTTAAGTGAAGGCACAAGACTAAGTAAAAGTAATTTCGCCCATAGTTTTCAAAAAAGGAGAGGTAATAACAATGGGTCTAAATTTGACACATGCTCTAATAGATAATTTGGGTATAGGTACAACTTTGATGTCCTTCCAAACGGCAGGCACAATATTACTGGAAAAAGATTTGTTAAATAGACCAGTGAGAGGGTGACACAGAATATCAGAACATTTAAAAAAAATAATACTAGGTACATAATCTGGACCTAAGCTGTGGAAAGGGTTTAGAGACTTGAGGCACTTTTGAACATCATTTGTGTTAAAACATAGAAAGGGGCTATTATTAACACTAGTGATGCTGGGAAGCATGACATTTGAGGGAATGTAAATAAAAGATTTATTTAGAGTACATACATCAAAAGAATATGGGATATTGTTCATCTGAAGACGATGTTAGTGCTTATTTCGTTGGCTTCTCATCAGCTGCTGCTGCTTCTGCTTACAGCCTAAATAAATTATCATTATTATTATTAAGTTTATGTACAGAAAATTTTTAACATGCTTGCAAATTTTACATGATGTCAGTTGGACAGGAAGTCTCGTCTGAACTTAGTCAACAATAGTGCCTAGAGAATCACGCCTATATAGAGTATATTTTTACACAGGGAGTCGGTGGCACAGTGGTTAAGACTCTCACCGACCATGCACATGGTCCAGGGTTCGATCTCTTTCCGACGCACACCTGATATCTATGGTAGACCTGTAAAATTTAGGCTACCGATGATATCACATGCTGAAAATTTCATACTTGTACCGAAAATACGGTGTGGCATCAAGCTGTAATCAAAATATAAAAAATATAAATATAAGTTAAAACAGAGTAAGTGTATGTATGCAGTGGTATAGGAGTTACGTAATAAAGACGAAAAATGCGCCAGATGATGGAGTATCTAATACATTAGGTAACAATGTATTGAGTTCAACTCAAATCGTAGAAACACAAGAGATAAGCAAAATTACACTATATCAAAGGTTGGGGGGTGGGGTGGGAAGGACGGAGGGTGAAGTTAAAGCCAGAGATCACGTGATCAAATGAAAGAGAGAATAAAGACATCCGGTTACCAGGTGTACAAGAAAAGACACATTAATCGCGTTTCAGGCATTTGATAGAGATTGTGTTTCTGCAAAACTTGAGAAGAAATAATGAGCCTTTTGTGTGTCTGTTGATAATTTTGAAAGATTTTGTGATGATGTGAGTTGGACATCACAACGAAAGTTGGTTACAACTCTAATCCAAAAGATAGATTTGTACACAACTCAGAACAGGCGGAGATGGAGGACGAGGGGGATAATGGATAGTCAGTTCATCTTAATTCTGATGTTAGTTCAATTTTCAGTTTGGATGCGCCACACAATAATAATAAAACAACATAGATCAAACGAAAAAAAAGAAAGAAGAGAATATATATATATGTATAAGTAGTGAACGGATAAAGAACTTCATCTGGAAGGAAAACAGTCATGCTTAACAAGTTCAAACAGTATTCGTTAACTGTCATCGGGAAGGGAAGAAAGAAGGAAATTGCAACACGTGTAATAGCACGCGATAAGTTTCATTGATTGTTTGTTGCTTCATTCAGTTCATTGTGTGAGGGCTGAGATACTTCCCGGGCGCCCAGACCGAAGCAGGTGGTTTTATTAAGGGACCACCCCATCCCGAGCCTTTGACTTGGAGTCTAATCCGCGGATTGGCAGCGGAGCAGCGTCAGGAGCTGCATTCCCATGGTTGACGGTGACCCGTATGGGTTCATACGCCATTTGATCCGATTGGATACTGGAGCCTATGTACCCCATGGTAACTGCTTTTAGTTTAACCGCTGTCCAAACAACCTTCCTGACATGGTAGGACCTGCAGGGACAGAGTCCCAGTCAGTTTAGCATGTTGGGTCATTACGGTATTCAAGCCTGACCACCACGACAAGCCAGCAGTTATCGGCCGGGAAATACAGGGAATGCTATGGAATAATGTCATTCTAAATCAAATCATGTCTGTCTTTCTTTTTGGACTTGTTGGAGAGGGTAGATACAGTATTCCACTTACTTACTAGCCACTTTTTCTGTACCATAACATACACTCATCTGGATGAAATGCATATATCCCGCGTAGTATTAACACGAGAATTATCAGTAGTAGTAAACAAAGAGATGTTCATCAGCACACATAAACGTCAAATACCAGGGAGATACATTTGATGTCAGAGAATGCAAATGGGAGATGTGAAAGGAACGCACACAAAAAAAAACACAATATAAAGGCCAGGAGTATCTGAACATCAAAGATCTGTGCAAATTACGCATTGAAGATAAGGGGTGTACATACAGTTTGGCTGTGTAGAGATACCAATTTCCAAATAAACATTCCTTTACAACGTCTACCGTCTTCTATGGGTTACATCATTTGTGTAGTGGCTGACAGAGATATTCTTACACAACACATAATGCAGACCCAGAACTATGTAAAGTGTTGGTGTATTTACAACGATAATACAACTTTTTCACATGTGACTTTTGATTGGTTGGCCAAGGTAGGTCACGGGGGTTTTGGGTATGATATATATATATATATATATATCATGTTCCTTAAGTTTGCCCTATGTAGAATTCACATAGACATTCAGCTGTGTCAAGTCACATGTAGGAGAGAAAAGTCACACCCTTGGTTTTCCATTGTGGATAGGATTTTATTTTGATAAATCACACAGTGTTGTTATACAGTAATATTAACTGATGACCACCTTTCGAGCACAAACTATTGACGCTCATAATCATATCAAGTTACTCACACAACTTTTTTCCTTCATTTATATACATGAGTGAAATGGATAATTAGACATTTGAATAAAATCAGTAATATAAGATAATGTACATTCAGAAATAATAATATGAGTGTTATTGATCAAATACAATGGGAATACATGGGAATTAAGACGAGTCTTTATAGTCATAATAAATAACTTGTTAGAATGTTATGATGAACGTGAAGTGAAATAGAATTTTAAGATTATTTATTATCCTCCTCTGATTTACCTGACTGGTGGTAATAATATCTTCTATATCTCTGGTATTTGCATGGAGTCATTTCTAAGGCATGTGTTGGGTGTAGACTCGATGAATCAGACAGGATTTAGTAATCAATCTCTCTCTCCATCTCTAGATTACTTCTTAGAATTTTTACCCTATCCCACCCTATTGTGTGGTTGTGCGTTGTTAATGCGTGAAGTGCGATTGCTGAGTTTTTTTTTAAATTACTTATCTTTTCAGGGTCAAATATTCTTACCTTAGCTAAATTCTTATATTCTGATAATCTGACTGTCCCCGACCTACTAGTTTGACCTATATAGTTGACCTTACTCACAGTTAGTGCAGGGTATTTCGTAAATTATAGTATTATGTTTAATTGGGTCAACAGGGTCCGTTAACCTACATAGCTTGTCCCTGATTGAGTTTGTAGGTTTGAATGTCGCCAGCCTAATTCCTGCTTTATTAAGAATCCTACGTAATGTCTCAGATGTCTCCTCCTTATATGATATAACAGTGGATGACTTATATTCCCTCTTATGCTATCATTACTAGTTCCATAATTATTTAATAAATTTAAGTTCTGAGATGTTTATTAGATGACAGTGTTTATTTATCCTTCTTCTTTTTCGATGTATCAATATTGCACTAATAAAATATTTTGACTTTATATATATATATATATATTATTTTCCTTCACGTTCCCAGTGGAACATTGGGCCTCAAGCTAGTGGCTTGAAGTTTCTATAGCAATGTTTATTTTTACAGGATTTGGTTGCTAGCCTCATGCACAACCTTTCCTCTTTACCAGCATTATTTCTGGTTTAGCGAGGTAAAGGAGTGCGTCTTTGGCCGGGGATCGAACCCCGGACCATGTGTATGGTCGGTGAGCGTCTTAACCGCTATGCCACCGACGCACATATATATTTATTATATATTATTATTATATTATTATATATTATTGTTTGATTTCATCAGCCTGAAAAACTACTCGAAACTTTACGAAAAATAAAACAATTAGATGATTTATGTGATCTACACGGGAAATCTGATATCAGTCCAATTGGATATGGTGTACCAATAGTAAATACCGTTAGTTCATTGAAGACTAAAGATGAAAGTAGAACTTTAACCGATCAGGTAGGTTGTTAAAACATTATTATTAATATTACTGTTATTACTTTTTTAAAACGATTTTTATAGCCTAAAAATGTATTACTTAACCTGTAATGAGTAGTATGATGTAGTTGAAAGCATGCGGCATCTGGCATCTATTCAGGCCAGTTGGTAAAATTACATCTTTAAGCCAAGTTAAACTTAGTTAAGCACTACTAACTACCAATCAGCTAATTACATCGAATTGTCCAATGAGATTCATGCACGTGAATTCAAGGTTGTATAACGCTTGATTCGTTTCAAATGCACGTTCTAATGAAGTTACGGCTGCAGTTCGAGGAGGATAATGTTTCTCAGTATTGCCTGGATTTGAGGTTGCTTAGGATAGAGACGGATGATTTGTTCATGTTGTGGTGTCATGAGTTTAAAAAGCTTTAGCCGGTCGATTGATGGATATGTCCATCGGTGTGTAATTTGTTTGAGACGAGTTAGTATTAGAGAAGGTGAGCTGATAATTTTAATATTTCGTAGGGACATTTTTTGATAGGTCGCATCTCTCCCTAACCCAGATTTTGCATATTTCTAACTTCTGGGTTTTAAAACAGCCTGTAGCAGGCGCAGCTGCTGAAACCGAAAAAAGCCTCGTATCAACAGGTCAGTGGTGCCAGCACTTCAGAGACATTGCATCATGGAAAATGGAGAGAATTACTCCGTTGATGGGTGGAGAAGACATTGTCGTACACATGGACGAAACTGTGTTACTGAAGAAAAAATACAACCGTGGTCGTAGGCGAGCCAGCAATGTTGGATTGATTGGTTTATATGACACCTGCCTACGGAAAGGATTCGTGGAGAGAATACCGGACAGAAAGTCAACTACTTTAATACCTATTATTACTAGACTTGTAAAATAGGGATCCATAGTGTACATACTGATGAATAGAAAGGTTATAACTCGCTGTCATCTCTTGGATATATTCATCACAGAGTGAACCATTCCAGTGATTTTGTGGATCCCATTACGGAGACACACACAAATTCTATAGAGGGATTTTGGGGATGACTAAAAAATTAGGATAAGGGCTATATATGGATCTCAAAAGGATCTCATTTGTAATTATTTGGATGAATATATGTACAGGAGATGTGGTGTAACTTTTCTGTTGACAATTCTATGCTAAACTGGGAGATGTGTTTCTCTCACATATTAGAGAAAGATACCCTATGTAACAGTTTTATACAGTTTTTATGCTTTTTTCTTCCTTTATTGAAAATCCCTCTTTCATGTGATTGATCCGTTGAAGTTCGTTTGCCTGATCGGTAGTTAATGGTGCTTAAAGTTTAACTTTGCCCGTCTTCAGACTATTGATCTTATTATTATTATGCCTACTCTTAGTTTTGCATTCTGCGTGTTCTGAGTGTAGCACAAGTCTTTGGTTTACAGACTTTCATTTCCTACTATTCACATATCACGCTCTCAGACTTTCAGTTTATTGCTTTCTGTGTGAGTTCCTCCATTCGAAGACCTTGTTTTTGTTGTCCATTAATGAGATAGATATCTTCTCACTGTTAGTATTCTAATCCATCTCTATTTCTTTCTAAACATTTGTTCAAACAAAAGGCTTTGCTATACTGGTTCATTTCTAAATTCCCTTTTTGCGTATTCTTTCCAACCTTGATATCTGTGAGTGTACTGAGTGAAAACTCTTGTTGGTGAAAGTCTTCAGTGGACGAGTACACCAAGTGTCTAAATTGAACAGAAACCCTGATTTGAGATCTTTTGAAAAAAAAGGGTACTGAAATGTCTCAGTATTACTGTGTAAAAAATTGAATAAACCAACTAATATGAAATTACTTACTACCACAGTGCCCGAGTTTTACGCATTTATTAAAGCCGTTTTAAACATTTGTTTGTTATTATTACACGCTTTATTTTGTAATGACTAATTGTACTACTTAAATAAAACTAATGAGTAGTCTAACTTGTATTAGTTTAAAATCACTCCTAGACAAGATAGAACATGACAAAAAAAGTTCACTTATGAGTAAATCAACTGATAGAAATCTGATAAATTCAATAGAATCACATACAGAGTATAAAAGGGTATCAAAGATACCATTAAAGGTAACGATGAAAACAATCAGAGAATCGTTTACATTGTATGTGTGAAGGCGCTGGCTGTCTTTAATGGGGTGTTTGCATTCTGTCTCTTTTCCCCCCGAGGTGTTAGACTTCGGTTAAGTGTTAGATAATGAGGGAAAATCATATCTATGAGATTACAAAGTTACATCAGTTGAGATAGTTAGGACATGTGATGCGTATACCTAGTTAGCAGTTTTCTCGATCGCAAGTGTGTTAGCTACTGAGATAGGATCAAGTTGGAAAAGAATGAATCCATGGAATTATTAATAGCAGTTAGAGCTTGAGTTAGCCACATAGGGAGGGAGGTGTAGACTATTTGGTTGGGGGGGGGCAAGTGGTGCAGATGCATTCACCCTGTTGGGATTTCCGACATCTATTAAATCCTAATTATGTGCTTCATTAATTATGACAAATTCAAATAGTGAATTTCTGTTCAAAATTCTATTTTGAATCTCACTCACTTACACTCACTTAGTCAGTCAATCAGTGTGTGAAGATTAAACATACTCACTGACAGTGTGAAATAGGCACAACATCAATTATTCAACTTTTCTGGATTAATCTGATATTCTAAAGCAGTATAGCTCATCTGGACAACTAACCCGTGGATTTACACGGAGTTGAAAATCAGTCACACCTGCTATAGCAGCCGGTGAAGATTACGGACCAGCTACCCTCGAAAATAGTAACTCATAGATGAACAGATCGCATATAAACTATCAAGGAATCAGTACATCTTTTTTTATTTCTTCACGTTCTCAGTAGGACATAGGGCTTCAAGTTAGAGAGGCCTGAAGTTCCTGTAGCACTGGTGTTTATTTTTACAGGATATGGTTGCTAGCCTCATGCCCAACCTCTCCTCTTTGCCAGTTATATTACTGGCTTAGTGAGGTAAAGGAGTGCGTCTGTGGCCGGGGATCGAATCCCGGACTATGTTGTGCATGGTTGGCAAGTGTCCTAACCACTGTGCCACCGATGCACATCAATACCTTATTCACAGGATCTTTCATTTCGTTCGCCGATACAATTCACAGACTTTGTAAAGACGTGTAAAAATACGGTTTGCATAGGATAGACTGAGTATTCTTCAAATTGTGGATGTATTGACCACATTATTAGATTGTTGGAAGCAATCAACAAGAAGTTTTGCTTAACCTACCTAGCTTTCGTGCTTGTTGGTCCTCACGAGTCAACAGAGCCATAAATCTGCAATCACCATAAAGGAACTTATGCGTTCCCCCTTCTGAGATTCGAACCCACCCACTCAATGCTGTGATCAAACATGTTACCACTGGTCTGGCTATTTTAGGCTCACCATTAACCTCTTCTAGGAGTGTAATGGGTACTTTGACTGGATACTAGATAGTCACTCGACTGAGAGAATTCAATCTGCACCAAACAAAGAACAAGATGCATGATACTAGTTGCTACTACCTACTGTCTAATCAGAGTATCTGTCTGTCTGTCTGTCTGGCTGTCTACCTGTTTTCAACATAGAACTTTACACTGATATGCAATTTAGATGCTCTATATATGCATACAGCAGTAACATTGATGATGAAGAAGTTATTAATGATAATTCATGAAGAACAAGAACAGCTTTTTTTATCAAATCAACTGAATGAAAATACGTGTAATAGGAATGATTCAACACCTGTCCACTCGGATATCTGGAAAATTCTACTACCTCAGCGACGACAAATAGGAAGAAACAAAGAAAAATGTAAAACTCAAGTTTCGAAATCGTGTGATTATAAATGATGATATGATTATGAACAATAAATTTTGTTCGAAACGTCATCCAGTATACAGTACTGTTTCACTGTGTGATATATCTAATAAACAAACTAATATGGAATTGCATGGAGGGTTTCATCATCAGCTGACATCAGTTAGAGAACCACTGGAAAACCTGGGAGTACTGGACTGCTGTTTTGTCCTAGTTTGGGACTCTTCAGCAATACGCACCCACAGGGGTTCGAACCCAGGACCTTCTGGTTTCAAGGCGAGTTCGTAGGCCATTGAGCCACTGGGACCCGATCCAATGGTCCTTGAATTCTAACTTCTGCCAGTATGGAATTACTTACTACCACAGTGCCGAAGTTTTACACATGTATCAACACTTCACTCTTTATTTTTAAGAATAGAGCCCAGTTAAGTATTATTATTATTATTATTGTTCTCATTACTGATATAATATATTTATTTCTAAAATATTATTATTATATAGGTTGGTAAATGCTGTAAACATTTAGAATTTATGCATCAAAAGTGTCAAGAACGTTTAGATGAAATGATCGCCTTACAAAGTTTACTTGAATCAGCTGAAGTATACTACAACGTTCAATTGAAAGAAGTTGCTGTTGTTGTGAATGTAAGTCAAATCTATTTCAGCAGTCATCAACCCATCCGCCTCTCCCACCACCGTCATCACATCCGCTCTTTAATCTTCCCTTCTCTAATATTAATCATCCCCATTGAGACATAAAAAAACAAGCCAAGAAAATTTTCTTATTTTCGACTATTTCATTTTTTCATAGCTGTACGATCCATGGATAACCAAACTCTCCAGGAAGCTTTCTTGTAGTTGTTTGAATTCATTATCACCATTATCTTCACTAGGAATTCACCGAACACCGTGTTGAGAGAATAACGGGTTGTCTGTCTGTTTTCGACATAGACACTTTGTACCGTTGTGCGGTAGTTCAAGTCGCCACACACACTCCATATAGCACACAAAGCAAGAGAAGAAAGTAGAAGAAATGCATAATAGAGACAGTAAACAGAGGTGTGAGACAAAGGAGTAATAATAACGAAGAACAATATAGTTTCATTGGAAATCTTAAGTCACATCTTAAGTCACGCATCTGCTCCATTCAGAGCGATTTTGAGCTATATCACCAATTATCTGCAGCCATCATTGGTTCTTACTATCCGAGGACCTCAACCAGGAAGTCTATATCTTCCTACGTGACTGGCTTAAACTAACTGTTGTGGATTTCATTGACTGATGAAGCCATGTTTTGGTTTGACCACCACTAGCTAGCTCTTTTCCAGTCTGACCATATGTCAGCTAACATTGCACGTCAAGGAGGAAGGCGATCGATGGCTAGGTATACATGCGTAACACATATCCTAACCATCTCAGTCGATGTAATTTCACAGCCTCGTCGATTAATTTCCCCTCTCAACTACCTAGAACTCAGACCACGCCTAACCTAAATATTCCTCACCTTATTCTACCACTTCACACGGGAGATAAACCACAGGCACAGACGAAATCTCAGCACGGATACAGAGGGCTAGTTTCGCATATGCCAGTTTATGCCGTCTCCGGCTTAGTAGATGTGATATCCGGCTGGCTATCGACTAAAGGGCGGGTGTACTGCTCATCAGTCCTCTCCGTATTCCTTTATGGCTGTTGGTGAGACCAGGTTATTGAGAGTGGAAGACATGAAAATGCTGACTAGCTGTCTTTTGTCATAGGTGCCTGTGGTTTATCTCCTGTGTGAAGTGGTATAGACTAGGGTTACCAATACTGAGGTTAGGCGTGGGTTGAGTTCTAGGTAGTTGAGAGGGGAAATTAATCGACGAGGCTGTGAAATTACATCGACTGAGATGGTTAGGATATGTGTTACGCATGTATACCTAGCCATCGATCGCCTTCCTCCTTGACGTGCAACGTTAGCTGACATAGGGTCAGACTGGAAAGAAGCTTCAAGTGGTGGTCAAACCAAAATATGGCTTCATCAGTCAATGAAATCCACAACAGTTAGTTTAAGCCAGTCACGTAGGAAGATATAGACTTCCTGGTTGAGGTCCTCGGATAGTAAGAACCAATGATGGCTGCAGATAATTGGTGATATAGATCAAAATCCTCGTTCTCAATGGCTGGTGTAGATGCATTCACTCCTTGTGATTTGTAATTTCCAATGAAAGTATATTGTTCTTCGTTACTTCTATTCCTTTGTCTCACACCTGTGTTTACTGTCTCTATTATGTATTTCACCTTCTTTCTTCTCTTGCTTTTTGTGTTAGAAGGAGGGAGTGTGGTGACTTGAAGTGTTTTATTTCTACGTTGGGAAACTTCTTCATTCAATGAGTTAGTTAGTCAATTTTATTATTCATTCATCGGCTTTTATATTTCCCCTTTTATTTATTTATAGGCTTATGGTACCTATGGGAAACGTGTAGCAAATACTCTATCACAACTAAATGATGTAATTCATAAAGATGATATCTCCCCAAATTATACTACTACTACTACTGCTAATACTACTCATAAATTAGAAGGGGAAAAGTCTAAAGGAGATCATTTAGATGAATCATACTATTCAGGCAATGAATATGAAAGTTGTGGAGGTGGAGGATATTCTGGTGGTGATGACGACGACGACGATGATGTTGGGGATTACAATGACACTACTGGTGGTGATAATGACATGGATGAACGTCAACTAAGCGAACCAATCGAATTCAATACTGATGATAATCATCAATCGTCATTTAGTACTTCAAAGAAAATGTCAATGAATGTATTTAATTCACCTGTTGTTGTGAAATCAATTCATGAAAATCAATTGAATGATTCATTTAATACCATGGATTCATTGATGAATAGACCAATAGGGATAGCGACAGTAACAACCGCACCACAACAAACACCACCACCACCAACAACAACAACAACCTCACCATTTGGTTTTCCAATATTTCAACCAATATGTGATGCATCAGGAGATGTTGACTATAGGGTATTATTAAATCCTGCATTACGTAACCTTACAAATAATGATACTATGAATATTAACAACAGGTAGGTGTGAATATATATAGATGCATGCTTATTATCACGGATAATCTTCCCGATTGTAATGGGTTGGATGATCATGCGGGAAACCATAACATGGGGAGTGTGAAGACAGTGTTTGCAGATGATATATGTATTGTGTCTCTTATCCCATGTTGAGTGATATATTATATTATTATTATTTCCTTTAATTCCTAGAGGAACATAGAGCTTCAGTTGGGTTGCGTCTCCGTTGCGTTCGGTTCTCTGCTAAATTTTTCACCTGGCTCCAGGTCTACCCACATACTTTCATCTCCTCTTCACATGACCTCCTCCAAGTCACCCTCGCATTGACGACCAATTCGTCCCTTCCCTTTTGGGTTCCACTCAACCGCTGGCCTGTCTAGTGATGTCACTTGATGGGTTTTTTTCTCAGAGTATGGTCATCCAATCCACCTCCATTTCTTCTTGCTTATTTGTCGTACAATCGGATCCTGTTATTGGTTCGTTCATTGTCAGAGATCGCTGTTGTTGATGTTTTCTGGCTGGCCATCTGATCTTGAGTAGTATTGAGCGAAGACAGCTAGCTGTTAATGAAGGTCTGTAGTTTGTTTAAGGGGCTCTTTATGACGCGCAGTGCAAGTCTCTGATCCGAATAGTAAGTAGTACTGACTTCACATTGGAGTCGAAAATTTGGATCGTATTTTTTCCATTCTGAGTAGTGCTGTTGACCTCCACACAGACTTGAGAGTAATGAAAGGTTGTCTTGCTTTCCCGATCCTTGCTCTGATGATATCCCCATGAGTTCCGTCCACATGTAGTTGGAACGATGCTTCCCAGGTAGGTAGATAAAGGAGGTTGTTTCTTTCAGGTTCCTCCGATTTTTGCTGGCTGATTGTTGTCTGTTGTGGTTTTTGCTGTTGGTGTTACCCAGTAATCTTCATCACCTCTGTTTTATATATGTTTACCTGAGGGAGGTCGTATCTTTGATGCTTCTTCTGCCAGCTTGTTGTTTTTCACTTGCATATCTTCCAGTTTGTGGGAAATCAGACGTATATCATCGGCGATATATAATAATAATAAGTTGAGCAATACTGACGTTAGGCTTCAGTCAATTGTTAGGTAAAGAAGGGAAATCAATCGACGAGGTTGTAAAGTTACACCGAGTAAGTAAGATCGTTAGGACATGTGTTATGCATGCATGCCTAGCCATCGATCGCGTGCCTAGCCTCGATGACGTGCAATGTTAGCTGATTGACATAGGATTGGTCAGGTTGGAAAATGGGCTCCCAGTGAAGATCAAATGAAAACATCATCATTCATCAGTTATTGAAATCCACAACAGTTAGCTTAAGTCCACCATGTAACTTTTGTTGTTATCAATCTCTCCCTCCATCCACTCTGTGACATTAGATTTTAAAACTGTCATCTTATCCCATCCATCCTATTGTATGGTTGTGTGTAATTGCATGTACTGAGTGCTATCTACGGCTGAACTATCCTCTAGATTTTGCTGCTAGGTTTTTATGTTTGGTCAGTCTGACTGCCCATGTCCTACTAGTTTGACCTATGTATTTGACCTGACAATCATCGCAGATTGGGCGTTAGATAAACTAAATTGTTTTGTTTTAAAGGTTCCACAGGATTGATCCTTCAACCGACAAAGCTTGTTTCTAATTGAGTTTGCGGGTGGTTTGAATGCCACTTTTATTCCTGCCTTGTTAAGAATTCTGTGTAAAGTTTCTGAGGTTCCTTCCTTGTTCCAACAATAAGGAATTCAAATCAACAGTAGTAATTTCATACAAGGAAGGAACCTCAGAAACTTTACACAGAATTCTTAACAAGGCAGGAATAAAAGTGGCATTCAAACCACCCGCAAACTCAATTAGAAACAAGCTTTGTCGGTTGAAGGATCAATCCTGTGGAACCTTTAAACAAAACAATTTAGTTTATCTAACGCCCAATCTGCGATGATTGTCAGGTCAAATACATAGGTCAAACTAGTAGGACAGGGGCAGTCAGACTGACCAAACATAAAAACCTAGCAGCAAAATCTAGAGGATAGTTCAGCCGTAGATAGCACTCAGTACATGCAATTACACACAACCATACCATAGGATGGATGGGATAAGATGACAGTTTTAAAATCTAATATAACAACTGGGTGGAGAGAGGTAGAGACTGATAACAACAGAAGCTTTGTTTATCGAACCAAGTGAATGAAAATATGTGTGACTGGAATGATTCAACACCTGTCCACTCGGATATTTGGAAAATTCTACTACCTCAACGACGACAAACAGAAAACAACAAAGAAAACTATAAAACTCAAGTTTCGAAGTCGTGTGATTATAAATGATGATATGATTATGAACAATAATAGATTGTTTTGGAAACCTTGTTATCTAATACATAATACTGTTTCACAGAGTGTGTGATACATCTAATAAACAAACTAATATGGAACGTAAGAAGCCTGTATTCGTCGGAAGCAAAACAAAGCGAACTGGGGAAAATAAAGAAAACGCCGAAAGAGTAAACTATCGAAATCTGTATTCTTTCATCTTTTTTGTATTTTATTATTATTATTGCTCCCTTGGATTCCTAGTGGAACATAGGGCTTCAATTGCATGTCTGCACTTGCTTCTGTATTCTGCTGTACTTTTCACCTGCATCCATTTAGTCCATACTGTTTCAATTCCCTTCACACGATCTCCTCCATGCCAACCACCCTTGGACGTCACACTCGCCGCTTCAATTTCGGGTTCCACTCGAGCAATGGCTTGACGCGCGCTCGATGTCACCCAGCGGCCTCCTCAGCGAGTAGTGTCCAATCCATTGCACTTTCTCCTGCATATTTGTTGGTTGGCGATTGGTTCTTGTTTTGTTTGTTTGTGCCCATAGTTTCTTGTTGGTGATTCTTTCCGGCCCGGCCATCTGATCTTCAGTATAGAGCGAAGATATTGTTGATGAAGGTATGCAATAGCCTGTTGTAAATAGTCTTAGTGACCCGCTAAGTTTCTGTCGGACCTGTATAGAAGAACTGACTGACTTGACGTTTGTATTGAAAATCCGACCGAATTTTGTTGTTGATGATGGCTGAGTGACGAAGATTTCCAGATTGATTTCAGGTTGATGAATGTGTTTCTCGCCCCCCTCCCCGATTCTCGCTCCATTTGACATCCTCGTTCGTTCCAACTGCCTGTAGTTGAGACAATGCTCCCTCCCTAGATAAGTGAGTGAATGAAGTGACCCTTTTAAATCCCTCCCGTTGGTGGTGATTGACGCTGGATGTTGCTGCTGTTGTTGTTTAACTCTAACATTCTTTTTAACTGGTTTTTTGCATTCTTCTCTTTTCAAGAAGTCAAGAAATCAATCAATCATTGAAGTCATCATCCATAGATGGTATAAATCCTGATAAAACAGGACACAACATCATCTGACAGATCTATCTAGTGATAATGATAATAATAATGATAAAAGTTTTCATAAAATACGATTCCCTGTAAAACAACAACGACAACTTAGTCCAAATATGACAAACACAGTTTATCCTAATAAAGTTGTATTGACTACCACAATGGAACCTGAACCAATTGAAAATGAACCGTTTTGTAAGGATGGTAATCATAATGAAGATGAGGCAGGAGAAGACGAAGACAATATGGAAGTATCTGATGGTGAAGATCCTGAAGTCGACAATGTAGACAACGACGACGATACAAAGAAGAAGAAGACGACGACGATGAAAAAGGCGAATGTTGACACTATCCAGCAGCTTATAACTTCAGATACACAAGATAAAGATTGGCGGATATTTACGCAACAATTACCACCTGAAGTCAGGCCAGTAAGTTCTATAGCTGAATTTGTTTTTTTTCTTCCTTTTTCTGGTTCAAAAGTTATTCTTGTATTTCTGAAAGACATCCGCCTGTCTCTGTCTGTCTGTTTTCAACATAGAACTTTCCACCGATGTGCGGAAGTTCAAGTCGCCACACTCACTCCATGCAGCACACAAATCAAGAGAAGAAAGTACAAGAAAAGCATAATAGAGAGAGTAAGCAGAGGTGTGAGAAACAGGAAGAGTAATAACGAAAGACAAAACAGTTTCATTGGAAATCATAAATCACAAGGAGTGGATGCAACTGCGCTGTCATTGAGAACGGTTTTGAGCCATGTCACCAATTGTTTCTAGCCTTCATTGGTTTTTACCGTCCTGAGGACCCAACCAGTCAGTCAGGAAGTCTACACCTTCCTACGTGACTGGCTTAAACTAACTGTTGTAGATTTCATTGACTGTTGTGGCCAAGTTTTCGTTTGACCGCCGATAGCACTTTTCCAGTCTCACCCTATATCCGCTAACATTGCCCATTGTCGAGGAAGGCGATGACCAGGAATACGTAACACATATTCTAACCATCTCAGTCCTTGTAACTTAACAACAACTCGATTGATTTCCCCTGTTTACCTAGAACTCGACGCCTAACCTCAATATTGTTCGCCTTATTATGCCACTTCACACGGGAGATAGAACGCAGGAACCTATCATCAAAGACAGTTAGCCAGCCTATTTTGATGTCTTCCACTCTCAATGGCCAGGTCTCACTAACAGTCATAAGGGAGGACGGAGAGGACTGATGAGCAGTACACCCGCCCTTTGGTCGATAGCCAGCCGGATATCACATCTACTCAGCCAGAGACGGCGTAAACTGGCATATGCGAAACTAGCCCTCTGTATCCATACTCAGCTGAGATTTCGTCAGAGATCAACCCGTTGACACTGGCTAATGGTACTTCCCATATAAGTGAAGCGGTCAACGTGCTGTACCACTTCACTCCCTATTTCTAGGCTAGGAGTCAGTGTTGTCTAGTCCACTCCTGTAACATCATCTTGCATTTGGCGAGAGCGAACCGCATGCCAAACATTCGTAGATTGCAGCTCAAGTTGTTCAGGAGACTCTGTATTTTGTCAACGTCCTCGCCTAGTAGGACTATATCATCTGTATACATATACTACGTCGACGAGATTATTCTCTGGTAACAAGTAAATCCCTGAGTCGCTGAAGTGAGTCAGGGTTAAGTCCATTAGTACATCTATGATGAAGTTGAAAAGAAAAGGCGATAATGGGCATCCTTGACGGACATCACAAGTCGTCATCAGTTCAGATGACCACTCACCGTAAGCCCTCACCTGGCTGCATGAGTACGAGTAGAGTGCCTTAATCAGTGTAATGTATTTTTTCGTCATTCCATTTACAGCCAAGCATCTCCAGAGAACCTTTCGATCGACAGAATCGGATTCCGGCTTTAGGTCAAGGAATATAATGGTTACTGGGCGTTGGTAGGAATGACTATGTTCTAGAATCTGTCGGAGGGTGAAGATATGATGAATACACTCTTCCTGGTCTAAAGCCTGCCTGGTTCTCACGTGTTTGTGCCTCCCGAAATAGAATATTTGATGAACAAACTTTACAGTGGTGGTGTTGCGTCGGTAGCGCAAGGTTAGGATACTCACCAGCCAGTCAGGTAGGTGCTCCGGCGTTCAGTCCTCTGCCACTCCACAAACCTCGCTTCGCTAATAATTAACCAGGCAAAGAGGCAAGTTTGGGTGGGTGTGAGGCTAGCAATCTAACTCAGTAAACATGAGACCACTGGAGGTCAAACTTCAAAGCCTAATGTTCCATTGGGAACGCAAAGGAATTAAGAAAAAACTCTGAAATGGTTAGAGATTTAGACGATATTTTCAAGCATTGGTTTTGTAGGGATTTTGTTTGAATGTATGGAGGATTTCACCATGAGCTGACATAAGTTAGAGAACCACTGGAAAACCTGGGAGTGCTGGACACCTGTTTCACCCGTCCTAGTTTGGCACTCTTCAGCAGTACGCATCCACCATCAGGGTCCTAACCGGGGACCTTCTGGTTACAAGGCGACCTGGTAGACCATTGAGCCACTGGGACTAGAATTCAAGAACCATTGGACCGGGTCCCAGTGGCTCAATGGTCTACGAGCTCGCCTTGCAACCCAGAAGGTCATCGGCTCGAACCCTGGTGGTGGACGCGTACCGCTGAAGAGTCCCAAACTAGGACGAAACAGCTGTCCAGAACTCTCAGGTTTTCCAGTGGTTCTCGAACTTACGTCAGCTGATGGTAAAATCCTCCATACATTTAGACGATAGGTTTGAATTATTACTACTAAAACACAAACTTGGTATATTATGAGCGCACTAAGGGATGCACCACACACACACACACACAAACAATCTCATAGTTCCTACGAGGGTTGGGATAATTACCGTCTAGGCGAATAAACCGAAACAGATGGTTGTTCTAAAGGACCATCTCTTCCTGAAATGTTCACTTGAAATCTGATCTACAAGGTAGTAGAACAGCATGATGAACTGCATTCCAATGGTAGCCAAAACAGGTTTATACGTCATTCCAAGCTTTCGGATTCTAAAGGCCATCCATGTTTACACCATTGAGTTTGGAATAATCAGGGCTTTTAAGCTCTTCTAGTTAGACTTTGCTGCATGTCTACTAGTCTGATTGTCCACCCCTAAGATGTTCGAATTCATTCTTTCACTTTTAGTGTGAGAAACTCTGTCTCCACATGAAGGTAATGAATAGTACTTACATGACAAAACGTGTAGCCATATGAGGGCATGTTGAGGGGGAAGGCTGAAGTCCATCCACCGTCGAGCATATCACATTGTTTGTGGGGATTGACTTCCTTATACAACTTGTCTGTGTTAACGTAGCATGTTAAATTATCAACTGACTAACAATGTTATCGAAATGCTTATTCGACAAAATAACCACTGCTTGACGTTGGAAACAAATCACAGCTTAACGAATAGTCTCAGATTCAAGTAAACTGATGTAAAAACATCGGATGATTATTTCGCTTATTCAGCGGGGGTTAGTCCATGTGCCTGGTTTGGCTGAGCTCAAAAAGCATACCATTTGTTTTATTCTGCACCTCAAAATGTATATATCACCGGCAGACTATGAGATCTTCAATTCGCGTTTAATTTTTCCTGTTAATCGATTAGACCGAAATGTCAGCTTCTAATGAAGACGATTCGACGATGTCTGAGGATTTAACTTGAAGTGATTTGAATCCGCCAGGATGTGCTTTTCGTCCTATTCGGGACTCGTCATGTGGATGCATTTACCTACATTTTCTGGTTAATTAGTAGTAGGGTCCTTCTACGCCCCCCCCCCCACCACCACCACTGAACCCACTTGAACCAAGTACTCATCGTTCAGTCTCTGTTAACATACTGACAGTGAGAACACCATCATTCATCCAGTGCGGAATGTAGTTACTTTCAGATGATGAGTGGCAGAGATGGTACGAAATGTGTATTTTGGATTCCATATCCACTGCTAGTCTCCATTCACCAAACTATTATTATTATTATTATTTAAACGCAGAAAAAACTTGGTACAATATGGCACCACGAAAGATGCGCCACACAATAATAATAAAACAACATAGATCAAAAGTAAAAAAAATATAAGTAGAAAACGAATAAAGAACTTCATCTGGAAGGAAAACAGTCGTACTTAACAAATTCAAGCAGTATTCGTCAACTAATAATCGAGAAGGGAAGAAAGAAGGTAATAGCAACACATTCGCCATTCATTACGATTCTTGACCATATCCGATAACGTTTCAAGCCATCGATTCGAGCTATCTCTCGGACCCCAACCAGGGGTTCGTGACGCACCAGTGGTTAGGATTCTCGCCGACCTTGCACATGGTCCAGGGTTTGAGCCCTCGCCGACGCACACCTGATATCTATGGTCGGCCTGCGAATTTTGGGCTACCGATATCCACGCTGAAAATTCCATACTTGTACCAAAAGTACGGTGTGGAATCAAGCTGTAATCAAAAATAAATAAAATAATAAAATGCTAATCTAGCACAAAATCCTTCATCCCACGATGCCACGTTATGGACTGACCACCCTTGACCACGCCTTTTCCATCCCGTCTCAGGGCCAGCGAACAGAGACCTGTACGGAAGCCTTCGGGATGACATTCGCAGCACATGTCTAGGCCTCCGGGGCCGGTGTTTCCAGGTGACGAAACTCAGTGAATTGTCATCTCCACTGTGTTCAGACACACGCCGCCGAACCTCAGAATTACTCACGCGATGACGCCATCTATCGAACGCAAGCAATCCTGAGGAGACAGCAATGATCGAACACGCAGAGTCGCCGCCGCACATCCTCAGCCTACTCGGAGAGGCCAGGTTTCACAGGCGTAGAGCAGCGCAGCCCTCACCGAAGCATTGTATGCCCGACCTTTGACAGCCAGGCTAACGTCGCGACGTTGGTGCCATAGGTGGCTCAAGTTGATGTATGCCACCCTAGCCTTCATTCTACGGTTGTAAATCCCATCCGTCACCCCTCCCCCAGTACTCACACTACTACCCAAAAACACAAACTTATGAAGTGAATTAAATCACCGACTAATTGAACTTCAGGGGAGAACTTTGCACAGAAGTGTTCAGTGAACAGTTCAACTTATTACCACACTTCTATGTATCACAGAAAGGCATATGTATGACACAAAAAATTAATAACACATGTAAAGTTATAAAGATTTAATGGATCTCCGATCAGGGGGTAGGTTGGGTGATTAAAAAGAAAGAGTAAGTGCTACTACTACGCATCATTTTAAACGCTTTTAAAGTTATCTCACTGTGTTCATTTTTTGATAAAACATTCTAAACTTGACATTTTTACAACTGTATGCTTTTTTATAACACACACACACATTTTTGTCTCTCTTTTTTTAGTTATCTCATCTTTCACCATCGTCATCATCATCTACAGCTCCTAGTGGAAATATTCCATCTCCTTGTATACGACGACCACCAGTGCCATTGCCGCCGCCGCCACCACCCCCACCAGCGAAGGATCCAATCGGTTGGACTCTACCGCTTGAACCAATTCTCCAGCCAATTATCCCAATCAATCAATCAAATCCTCTGCCTAGTCCTTCACCGATTTGTATACCTCCACCGCCTCCACCTCCACAATTTGTTGGTGTTGGTGTTGGTGCTGGATTAGGACGCGGTCAACAGTCATTTAGTCCACCGCCACCACCACCACCACTCCCTTCAACATTGAATGAATTAACAGGTTATCATCATATCCCAACAGCAGTACTAGGAGGAGGGGGAGTAGTGGTAGCGCCACCATTGCCGCGGCCACGGCCACTGCCTCCTCCACCTCCACCTCCACTACTGTGTCCACCACCTCTTGTTGTACAACCACCCATATCACCAGCATTGCATATGGATAAAATCAATATGATCTCAAATGATTATAATAATAATAATAATCTATTAACGAAGAGTATTGAACCCAATGTTTTAATCCCGCCTAAAGTTACCACCGCGTCTTCTACTGCTGCTGCTGCGCCGCCTCCTCCTCTTCCTACTTCTACGGCTAATTCATCAGCAACGACTCAATCACAAAATTATTCAGCTTTTGATTTATTGAAAAATTTATGTCAATCCAATGTCACAATGAGTGGTAGTGGTCTTTCAAAACCTTCATCGTCATCAGTGTCTTTACCGACTTTTCCATTATCGTCAACAATTCCAGCCTCTAGTAGTATATCAAAGGAATATTCTAGGAGTATACCTTGTGAACAAGCAATAAATTCAACAGTTTCCGCTACTGGTCGTCCTGATGGCAGTGGTGGTGGTGGTGATTTATTGAATCCATCAAAAGTTAGTCATACATTGATGCATGAGACGAATAGTAATCCACTTGTAAATAGTGATGATAACAATACTACTACCACTACTACTACTACTAATAATAATAAATCAACAGAAGATCCATTTGCTATTATTTCTCGACTAACTGGTCTTTCTAATTTAATAAAGAAGTAGGTTATTTCAAATTATCCGTAAATGAATATTATTATTATTATCATTACTATTATCATTATTATTAATTGTGTTTCACTTTCGATTAATTTTCAATGGTACACATGACCATCTAATGGAGATTGCATTTTACCATCCTGCCCAACAACCTGCTCTTGCCAAGAGGGAATAGACTTCAATCTTCCTATCGAAAAGGCTCTCTCTCTCTTTCTCTTCTGGTCACAAGTTCATAACCTTCTAACGAAATGGGAAATAACTCCGTTGACTTACTTAGAATATGCATGTGGATGAAGTCTGACCCTTTGTGTGTGTGTGAGAGGTTTCTTCTTTCTTATCGGTTGATAAATTTTGCCTATCTCTATGTGTCTATTGATTGATGATTCACTGGAATACCAGGCGGGCTTCGAAAAATTCTCTAGCATTCTTGTTGTTTCCTCTGTCTAATATTTGAACTTTGGTTGTCTCGGTCGAATTGATGTCCGTTTGTTTCTGTATGTAGTGATATGAACGAGGGAGTGGATGTCATCATGTCTTTTGACGGCTAGCTTATGTTCATGGGTACGAAGACGAAGGGAACGTCCACTTTGACCAATGTAGTGTCTTTCGCAGTTGTTACAATTTATATTTTGTAGATGATGATGTTGGTTATATCTTCTTCCGCTGTTGGGTCTTTTGATTGACAAAGAGTCAGCTGAGTGAAGTGATTTTGTTGGTTTGTGTGCGACGTCAATTCTTAAGGGTTTGAAGAGTCTTGTAGTGATCTCTGAGATGTCCTTTATATATGGTAGGGTGATTTTATTTGTGCTTTCCTTGGCGGCTTTTGGTTTGATAGGTTGGCTTGGGGGTATTACGTCTTTTGATGAAATTCCGTGGATATCCATTCTTTTGGAAGACGTCTATGAGATATTTTTCAATTTTCCTTGAGGTAGGTGGGAGTGCTGCAATGAGTCCTTGCCCTCTGCTTGTGCAGAAGCAGTGATGCAAAGACTCTTTTCTGTCATATCGAATAAGCTACTTAGATGACACGGCCATTATATGCAACGAGAAGGGCAGTTTGGATATAACAACATGACAGTCATCCTGTTGTCATCCAGAGTTCACCTTAGAAAAAGAAACTGAATGAAAAACTATCTTTCCTTGATGCACTGCTCACACAAAGAGAGCTGATGGGTCTTTACAAAACAAATCTGTTTACAGAACATCGACCTGGGCAGGACAATTGACCAATTTTTGCTTACAATTTTTGTCCTCATAGACAGAAAAAGAAATCTAATCCGTTTTCTTACGGCGAGTTGTCATCTGAACTGATGACGACTTGTGATGTCCGTCAAGGATGCCCATTATCGCCTTTTCTTTTCAACTTCATCATAGATGTACTAATGGACTTAACCCTGACTCACTTCAGCGACTCAGGGATTTACTTGTTACCAGAGAATAATCTCGTCGACGTAGTATATGTATACAGATGATATAGTCCTACTAGGCGAGGACGCTGACAAAATACAGAGTCTCCTGAACAACTTGAGCTGCAATCTACGAATGTTTGGCATGCGGTTCGCTCTCGCCAAATGCAAGATGATGTTACAGGAGTGGACTAGACAACACTGACTCCTAGCCTAGAAATAGGGAGTGAAGTGGTACAGCACGTTGACCGCTTCACTTATATGGGAAGTACCATTAGCCAGTGTCAACGGGTTGATCTCTGACGAAATCTCAGCTGAGTATGGATACAGAGGGCTAGTTTCGCATATGCCAGTTTACGCCGTCTCTGGCTGAGTAGATGTGATATCCGGCTGGCTATCGACCAAAGGGCGGGTGTACTGCTCATCAGTCCTCTCCGTCCTCCTTATGACTGTTGGTGAGACCTGGTTATTAAGAGTGGAAGACATCAAAAATGGCTGGCTAACTGTCTTTGATGATAGGTTCCTGCGTCCTATCTCCCGTGTGAAGTGGCATAATAAGGCGAACAATATTGAGGTTAGGCGTCGAGTTCTAGGTAAACAGGGGAAATCAATCGAGTTGTTGTTAAGTTACAAGGACTGAGATGGTTAGAATATGTGTTACGTATTCCTGGTCATCGCCTTCCTCGACAATGGGCAATGTTAGCGGATATAGGGTGAGACTGGAAAAGTGCTATCGGCGGTCAAACGAAAACTTGGCCACAACAGTCAATGAAATCTACAACAGTTAGTTTAAGCCAGTCACGTAGGAAGGTGTAGACTTCCTGACTGACTGGTTGGCGTCCTCAGGACGGTAAAAACCAATGAAGGCTAGAAACAATTGGTGATATGGCTCAAAACCGTTCTCAATGGCTGGAGAAGATGCATTCACTCTTTGTGATTTAAAAGACAATTGCAGCGAAGAAAATTTTCTTTTCGACGAAGTCATCATCTAGGTAGCTGTACATTCGTGTATGTACATCAAGTGGATGGGAAAGTTCCAGAATAATTTCCGGTTAAGGGTCAAATTAATAAAAATTAAAATTAGGAATTAGAATGCCATGATAAACAGGGGGACGGATAAAACTCAAACAAAGTAGCATCATAATTACTAGGGAGATTGACATTGTGCAATTGGGGGGTTAGAAATGTAGAAATAACAAAAATAGACATGATGTTTGGATAAAAACTAATGTGATGAATAATTGTTTATGTAATCAGGGATTAAATATGTACAAATAATAAAATGACAAAATAAACAGAAAGTTTGGATATGAAAATATGGTAGTGTAAACAGGGATTAAGAAAAACTTAAAATAACATGAATAAACAGGAAGTTTAGAAAAGAAAATTTTCTTCGCTGCAATCGTCTTCTTTGTGATTTGTAATTTCTAATGAAACTGTATTGTTCTCCGTTATTACGATTCGTTTTGTTTCGTATCCCTCCCTGTCTACTGTCTCTATTTTGCATTTCATCTACTTTTTTCACTTACTTTGTTTGCTACATGGAGAGAGTGGCGATTTGAACTGCTGCACATCGGTGCAAAGTCCTATGTCGAAAACAGACAGACAGAACGAACTGGTGTGGAGTGTCCTTTCTCTTGGGTTCTGAAGGAAACAAATGGATTTCAATGCCATATGTCCATTTCAGCTTGTTCTGTTTAGCCTATTGTTTGTTTATTAGCTGGCGCCATGATTGATTGTCGGTAAACTCTCCTTTTGCTTGAACTTTCACTCTACTCGTTGTTGCTTATTCAGGTTCCACTGGAAGGCTTGTCTTTTGTGTGATCAGTGTGTTTGCGTGTGTGTGTGTATCTGTGTGTTCCATCCATCTAAATATTCTCTTTTGCATAGTTGTTGGAGTTGCTGGAATTTCATAATGTTTATCTTTTATGGTTGACCACTGAAGGTCTGTGGTGAGGCCAACTAAGTTGACGAATGGGAGACCAGACCCTCTTTACTGGCAAAGGTGCCGTGTATAGCAGATCAGCAGATGTTAGGATCCTTTGATTGGACTCAAGTGACTAGTGTCATGCGCCTAGTCCTTTCTTTGGTGCAGACTGAATTCTATCGGTCAGTCGGGTTTGCAATGTGACCACTAATCTAGGTAGCTCACCACCACGGTGCATATTAATTTGATGATATTGGATAGTTGGAGGCAATCGGCCACTGGAAGCCTTCCCGGGACCTAGGTTTCGAGCTAGTTGCAAACCTGAATGGTAGAATTCAGTCGCAACCAAATAAAGGACTAGACGCATACCACTAGTTACTGACTAGTGTCCGATCAAAGTATCCACTACAGTCCTACAGGAGGTCAATCGCGAGCCAGTCCGAACAGCTCAGTGGTAACGTCTTTGACTGCAGACAGCACTGAGTGAAAACGCGGGTTCGAATCTCAGAGGCAGCGACATGAGTCCCTTCAAGGTGATTGCAGATACGCCTTGCTGATTGACTGGTGATTGCCAACTAGCACAAAATCTAGGTTGAGCAAGGCTTCCTGTGGCTGATTCCCTCCAACCATCTAATATCATCAGATGTTAGCATCACTGGATTACTTCTTGGAGTCATTGGTGCGTACTATTGAAGAGTCCGTTGACTGTTGATTGGTTTTCATAACTCTTTGACTGATTTCAATTTGTGATCTAATCTTTGGTGACAGAGACAGTTTCACATTTGATTTATCATGTATGTTATGATGATATATTTCTCATATCGATTAATGATGTGTGCGTCGGTGGCACAGCGGTTAGGACGCTCGCCGACCATGCACATGACCCGGGGTTCGATCCTCGGCCACAGACGCACTCCTTTACCTTGCTAAGCTAGAAATAATACTGGTAGAGAGGAAAGGTTGGGCATGAGGCTAGCAACCCTATCTTGTAAAGATAAACACTGCTACAGAAACTTCAAGCCATTAGCTTGAAGCCCTATGCTCCACTGGGGAAAGTGAAGGGAAAAAAATCGATTAATGACAGTCACAATCAATTTGAAAATAATATCTATTCACACATAGATTTTTATTTATTTATTGGTTTGTTTTATTTTTGCAGTATTCCAATACAATCAAGTTTGAGTGCAATCCCAGTGACTTCTCCAACTTTAATCAATTCTACAGAATCTTCACGTGATAATAATAATAATAATAGTGAGATGTCCAACTGTCGTCTCCAATCAATACCAACAACAACAACAATAATAATAACAGAGGGATTAATGAATACTTCACCTGCTTTTATTACTCCTCCGATCACTACTCATACGTATACTCCATGCTCTGCCGCTAAACGTTCTAGATTTTCAGATATTCCACTGTCGGAAGGTGGAATTGTTGACCAACGGACAATACCGTTAAGTGTATGTACTACTGAACAACTACAACCAGTGTTATCATCTAATAGTACAGTTCCGTATTCTTTCTCCTCTGTTTCCTCTTCGGCTTCCTTCGCTTCTTCTTCTTCGACTTCTTTTCCATCTACTAGTTTAGATATAAATTATTCATCTAATGGGAAATTATCAATTTCAAATAGTTTTAATAATGATCTTTATGATGAAAGTATTCATGAGAGAAGAGATCATTCAATGACAAGTAATAATAATAATAATATTAATAACAACAGTATTGGTGATGATGATGTTGGCGATTGTGACGATGGTAGTGATGGTAGTGGTGGTGGTGATACACCTACTCAAGATGAAAGAGAAGATGATCATCATCATCCAATCTCTGGTATTCCACAAAACAGATCCTTAGGATCGATTCATCCATTCAATACATCAACATGTAAGTTACAACTGTTTTTTTTTAAACTTATTTAATCTTGTCATCAGTTCTGTCTGTCTGGATTCAACATAGAACTTGGCACCGAAGTGCAGCAGTTCAGTTATATTGAAAAAGGGTTATAGATAGGCTGAGATGAGGGATGGCGGGGGTGGGTGGTGCTAGTGGTGATAGATAGTCAAACTAAAACCCTGTCATAAATCCAAAATGTTCAAGTGTTGGTTTGTAGGGATTTGGTTGATTGGTTTACAGGACTTCATCATGAGCTGACATTACTTAGAGAACCATTGGAAAACCTGCAAGGAATACTGGACAGTTGTTTCGTCCTAGTATGGGACTCTCCGCCAGTACGCACCCACCACTACCAGGATTCGAACCCAGGACCTTCTGGTTACAAGGCGAGCTAGCTCGTAGACCATTCAACATCCACTGGGACCCTATCCAATGGCCGGTCCATGAATTCTAACTTCTGCGAATTCACGACATACAGCGACGGGCACTAGCCAATGTCTTCGGCGAGTATTTGTCTTCACACCTGACCAGCTGCACCCTACTGGTCACGGCTTCTCACTTAAAACCAACACTTGAATATCAATGAGATGCTCACTAGCGACTTGCCCTATTCAGGTAGGTAGTAGTTACCTGGGATTCTAGTGAGAAGTCGTGACCAGTAGGGTGCAGCTGGTGGGGTGTGGGGACAAATACTCGCCGAAGGCATTGGCTAGTGCCCGTCGCTCTATGTCGTGAATTGGTAGAAGTTAGAATTCATGGGCCATTGGATCGGGTCCCAGTGGCCTAATGATCTACGAGCTCGCTAGCCTTGTAACCAGAAGGTCCTGGGTTCGAACCCTGGCGGTAGGTGCGTACTGCTGATGAGTCCCAAACTGGGACGAAACAACTGTCTAGCACTCCCAGGTTTTCCAATGGTTTTCTAACTAATGTCAGCTCATAATGAAATCCTGTAAATCCAAAGTGTCTCTGACTGTGTTGTTGTTAGCTTGAGCCAGCTACTTTGTAGGAGGTGGAGAGAGACAGAGTGGCCCTTAGGATACTAAGAACTAATCTGCCTGTTTTCGACATAGGACTTTGCACCGATGTGCAGCTTTTGAAGTCGCCACACTCCTTCCTTGTAACACACAAATCAAGAGAAGAAAGTAAAAGAAATACATAATAGAGACAGTAAACAGGGGTGTGAGGCAAAGGAATAGTAATAACGAAGAACAATATAGTTTCATTGGGAATCATAAGTCACAAGGAGTGGATGCATCTGCGCCATTCAGTGCGATTTTGAGCTACAGCACCAATTGTTTCCAACCATTGGTTTTTACCGTCCTAAGGACCCCAACCAGTCAGTCAGGAAGTCTACACCTTCCTACGTGACTGGCTTTAACTGTTGTAGGTTTCATTGACTGATGAAGCCATGTTTTGGTTTGGCCGCCACTAGCTGTTTTCCAGCCTGACCCTATATCCTCTAACATCGCCCATTGTCGAGGAAGGCGATGACTAGGCATACAAATGTCCTAACCATCTCAGTCGATGTAATTTCACAGCCTCATCGAATGATTTCGACTCCTTACCTAGCACTCGACCCCACGCCTAACTTCAATATTGCTCACCTTATTATACCACTTCGCACAGGAGATAGGACGCAGGCACCTATGATCAAAGACAGCTAGCCTGCCTTTTCATGTCTCCCACTCTGAATGGTCAGGTTTCACCAACAGCCATAAAGGAGGACGGAGGGGACTGATGAGTAGTACACACGCCCTTTGGTCGATAGCCAGCCGGATATCACATCTACTAAACCAGAGACGGCGTAAACTGACATATGCGAAACTAACCCAATAACTTGAGACTATTGGAGATATGATCAGAAATGGTTGTTTTTTTTCTACGCGCAGATATATTCATCTTGTGTCATCTCTCGCAGATTCACAACGCTTCCATTCTATATCTTCTCATTTCTGCGGCTACTTGGGCAGCCTTTCCAGTTGCGTACATTGTACGAACATTCCACGTCCACGTCATCTTTCAGGTCTATTGAGTTTTCATGTTTCTGTATGTGTTACTACTCTTTCTTCTTCAAATTTCTTTTTCTCTCTCTACCCTCTTATCTTTGATACATGGAATATGGCAAGTTAACGTGGTGCTGACTGACTGCCTGACTAGTTTCAACGTAGAACTACTTTGCACAGATGTGCAACAGTTAGAGTTGCCACACTTCCTCTTTGTAGCGCACACAAAGCACATGGACCCCATCTTAAAGTGGTTACACTTGTGTGCAAAGTTCTCTGTTGAAACTGAGTCCGTGTTGTTTAGAACTTTGTCTATACAGTATAGCTGAGTAATCTAACTCCGAGATGTTAACAAATAGAAGACCTTGTCATCTTCTGTAATGTTCAGTAGATCCATGAATTATTGAGTCACATTCCGGTTGGAGAATATATCAGGTGCAAGTTAGTGAGTAGTAGTATAGAATGTGTATTGCATACAACTTTTAATTACTTCTTCAGCAATAGGGTCACTCTTTTATGCGGAATTCGGTGAAGTTAAACAATAGTGTCCCAGATAAGCGAACTCCCCAGAGACCTTGAACGCATGCTAGTCGTTGGCCAACGACGCCTGTCATTATAATAGCTCAAATATGAACGCTACTCACTAACTAAGAAGTGAATTTCACTCAGATCACGTTTTTAAGTACTGTCTGGACACATTATTAATATCTCCTTAGGGTTAAGGTAGATATTAGGTTTGGGTTAGGACTAAGGTTAGGGTTACGATTAAGGAGAGATTTAGAGCTGGTATTACTTATTTCAACTTGTTTTCGTACCCAGAATTTCCTAATAAGTAGTCGTCGATTCTCCTGCTGGAAGCCATAGTAATTCAACGGAGGTCTTTTGGGGAAGACTGCGAAACAGGATAAGAGCGATAAATGGGTTACAAATAAAGCCCACCTTAAGTCACCTCGGTGAATATACACGTACAGACGTTAGTCCAACTTCCAAAAATGATACTCCTTAATGTAATTCGGAGGTATTTTTAAGTCATTTAGGAGTAAAAAATAGTCTGCTTATAGTGTGACCCCAAGAAATGTCTGTTGCATTCCCAAATAGCCCTGCACATAGAATTTCGGAAGAAACCCGTGAAGCTGAGGATTTATTTCAGGCTATGTACGCGAACCTTGATGCTAAATATTGGGTGTGGAAAAAAACCACGGTTTTAAAAGCTTGGAGTGGACGTGTGAATAACAGGACCATTGATTAGTTACTTAGTCCGACATCCCTCCAATTTTACTTATTTTACCGAAACTTAACCGTTTAGACTCCTTAAGTCTATCACTTGTCTTAAATTCATAGACTATGTTGTGGGCTCGACTTGAGTTCTATCAACATCGACAAGGACACCATCGTGCACGGCACACGAAGCGCCATATCTCGAAAACGTAGTATTAAATCAAGGAAAACGAGATGTAAACTGGTTTTACGAGGTGACTAGTATATGATGGAACAAATGTGAATGACACGAGTACATGTGAACTCACTATTTTTGAATACTTCCAGCCATTGGTTTGAGATGAAATCGGAGTGTTCTGCTTGAGTGAGTAGAAACGATGCAGCATCCTTAACGTGTTTAGATGACAAATTAACCGCATTAAGTTTGTGTTTTATCTGGTCTCTTAGCAACGCATTAGAATCCATCGAGTAGCATTTGACAACCGTTGAAATGACCGGAACTTTCCTTTACCTTGAGCAAATGCGTTTAAACACAATCCCTATAGTAACACAGACGGAGACACAAGATATATGCAGTCTTAAGGCTGCATGGTTTATTGCAATGAAAAAATCTTATTGATATTATTCGTAATTTAGGATTTAAACTTTCAGATCAAGAATACAGATGGTATGTGAGAAATCACACCCTAGTCACAATGCATTCGGCATCGCTGTTAGTTTCATTGTAACCTTTGACTTGTCTCTGCTAAAACGCTCTTACATTCTGGTCTAGACGGTACCTCAATATTGAATCAGTGAGAAAGAATTCTGAAAAACCTGGTATGATGGAAATAATGTGGCTGAAGCCAAACGAGATAGTACACCTTACGATGAATGCAACTAAATTCACTATTCATGAATTGTTTCAGCATGCGGAAGCCGCCATTTCGGCATAATTATAAGCTCTGGAGCCACATCGAGCAATTAAAATCATTAGTCTAATTCATTTATAGATTTTGCCAATTGCAACTACAACGAGCTTGTTAACTAAGATTTACTAGTTTATTCAAGAAATAAAGCCAAGAGTATTTGGTGTATAAGATAGTCGTGAGGTAGTAATGAAAGCCAGTTATTGTTATTGTCTAATCGGCCTTTTACGCTAATTATTTATGCACCTGTGCAGACAAAGGAAAGTGGACATTATCAGGGCGAGTTCATATAGATAGCCATTAATATGTGTGGTGCGTGGGCTCCTGAGGAGAATATATTACCTGGACACAGTCCTTGAGTTACTCTGTGACCACCCAGTCTCTATTTATGACATCCAACGGACAGTTCGAGAGCCATATTTGAGGGTGGCGAGTCCTAGGTTTGGCTAGCTCGAAAGATATTCCCGTTTTCTATCCGTTCTATGTGTGACCTGTTTCTGTGTGGTTCTTATTCACACATTTTTCCCTTTTGTTAATTTGAATGAAGCAAGAATAACGGTTTCCGCATAATAATGTGATACCATCATTTATTTCGTTGGCTTGTCATCAACTGCGCCAGCAACCTAGAAAAATTATCATCAGACATATCCAAGTTTATTTGATCTAATGGAAGAACTGATTGATAACACCACTTTTAGCAGAAATAATTTACTAACACTTCAGAAATCAATAGCGACTGACTGACTGGTTTCAACACAGAACCTCGCACCGATGTGCAGCGGTTCGAGTCGCCACATTCCCTCCATGTACCACAGAAAGTAAGAGAGGAAAGTAAAAAGAAATGTAAAGCAGGGACATGAGGCAGATGACATAGTCCTGTTAGGGGAGGATGATGACAAAATACAGCAGAGTCTTCTGAACACCTTGAGAAGCAATCTTCGTATGTTTGGCATGCGATTCGCCCCTACAAAATGTAAGATGCTGCCACAGGACTGGCTACGTCAACCCCTAGCTTAGTGATAGAGAGTGAAGTGATAGAACATGTTGACCACTTCACCTATTTGGGAAGTTGTATCATCACCAACGGACTGATTGGCGATGAAATCTCAGTAAGGATCCGAAAAGCTCGAGCTGCTTTCTCTGACTTACACCATCTCTGGTGTAGGCGTGACATCCGGCTGTCAACCAAGGGACGTGTGTACTGCCCATCAGTTCGTTCCGTCCTTCTCTATGGCAATACGAGTTGAAGACATGAAAAGGTTGACTGCTTTTGATCATAGTTGTCTGCGATCTCTTTCTCACGTCAGGTGGTTTTAATAAGGTAAGTAATGTTGACGTTAGGCGTAGAGTGTTGGGCAAAGAGGGAAAATCAATCGACGAGGCTATAAAGTTACATAGAGTGAGATGGCTAGGTCACGTGCTGCGCATGCCTAACCATCGCCTCCCCCCGTCGACGGGCATTGTTAGCTGATATAGGTGCAGGTTGGAAAAGAGTAAGTGGTGGCCAAACAATAACATGGCATAAATAGGCCATGAAATCCTTGACAGTTAAACTGAGTCAGGTATGGAGATGCAGACTCCCGGGTTGGGGCCCTCGGGACTCTAGGAATCAATTACTGGATAAAATAGGTGATATGGCTCAAAATCGTTGTCAATGGCCAGCGCAGATGTATTCAGTCTCTGTAATCTTTCATATTCCTTTCTACCATTACCCATTCTGTTTCACTCTTATACTTGTCAAACTCTATTGATTCTCTCCACTCATCTTCTGGTCTACCTCTGTGTGCTATTCTGAACGTGGCAACTGGAACTGGTTCATTTCGGTGCCAAGTTCTATGTTGAATCTAGACAGACAGACAGACATGAGGTAAAAAGAATTGTATTATGGGACAACTATATAGATTTATTCGGTATTATAAGTTACAAGGAGTGGATGCATCTGCTCCATATCACAAATTGTCTCCAGCCTTCATTGGTGTTTACCATCTCGGTTATTCAACAGTACGGACCGGTAAACCCACTAGGAATGTAACCCCCGGGGACCTTTAAACTACGAGACCAAACTCTTTGATGATTATTCAGCTAAATAGACAGGAATTCAATGATCTGGGAATTTTAAGTTTGTCAATTCGTGATACAGTGTGCTACACCTACAGGCAACGCCCTTAACTAGTGTCTACTTCACCTTATCATTGTAGACTTTTCAGTTCAGTTTCAGCAGATCCCTATAGTGCTTTATTATTATTATTATTTTGTTCCCTCTTTGCCCAACATTCTACGCCTAACGTCAACATTACTTACCTTATTAAACCACCTAACGTGAGAAAGAGATCGCAGACAACTATGATCGAAAGCAGTCAACCTTTTCATGTTTTCAACTCGTATTGGCCATGTTTCAGAGCCATAGAGAAGGACGGAGCGAACTGATGAGCAGTACACACGTCCCTTGGTTGATAACCGGATGTCACGCCTACGCCAGAGATGGTGTAAGTCAGAGAAAGCAGCTCGAGCTTTTTGGATCCGTGCTGAGATTTCATCGCCGATCAGTCCGTTGGTGCTAATACAACTTCCCAAATAGGTGAAGTGGTCAACATGTTCTATCACTTCACTCCCTATCACTAAGTTAGGAGTTGACGTGGTCCAGTCCTGTAGCAGCATCTTACATTTTGTAGGGGCGAATCGCATGCCAAACATACGAAGATTGCTTCTCAAGGTGTTCAGAAGACTCTGCTGTATTTTGTCATCATCCTCCCCTAACAGGACTATGTCATGTGCATATTCTAAGTGCATAAGACTTTTACCTGGTAACAAGTCGATTCCTAAGTCATTAAGTTCAGTTAAGGATACTTCCATCAGCATATCTATGATGATGACTGGGACTTAAGTGCATACCAGGAAGGTTGTTTGGACAGTGGTTAGAGTAAAAACAGTTGCTAAGTGGTATATGGACTGCAGAATCCAAACGAATTGAATAGTGTACCAACCTGTATTGGTTACTAGCATCTGTGGGAACCTAACTCCAGACACTGCTCCGCTGCCTTGTGGATTAGACTTCAAGTCAAAGGCTCTCAGGGTGGTGGTCTCTTAAGACTGCTTCGGTCTTGGCACCCGGGAAGTATCTCAGACTTTCTTTGCAGTCCTATTCAACCGGCCTCATGATTTCCTATAGTCTCTCATCACCTCCTCGTACGATCTCCTCTTGTCACCGTCGGACACCTTCCCAACTCGTCGTTTCCCCTTTCGAGTTCCACTCCAACAATCGCCTGCATTGAGCGTAATGTCATTCTACGGTCTTCTCAGCGTATCCCCAATACATCTCCATTTCATCCTACTTATTTGCTGGACGTTAAGTTTAATGGTCTGTTGTTTTGTCCCCCGCCCCCTCACAGTTGGTAATTATCTCTGACTGGCCATTTGATCTTCAATATGGAACCAGCCAGCGAAGTGGAAAATTATTGATAAAAGTATGCAGTAGCCTCCTGTTGGCGGAAATGCTTCCGGTGACGTGTGTGCACTACACGTTTCTGACCCAGATATAGAAAGCACTGACTGATTTAACTGATTTATATTGAAATTCCCAACCTTGTTCTTTGAGCACATTATTGACCGACTGGTTTCCCGAAGTCTTTCACAGCCTCCCATGTCATTTCGCCTCTCTAATTCCACAGAGAGAAATAGGTTTGTTTCTAATTATATATATATTTTTTCTTGTGCGTGAAGTTTCTTGATTTTTTCTTGGAGTAGTAAGATTGCTAACCCCGTAGCTCAACCCTGCCTCTTCTCCCTCGGCTCAAGGTGGTTCTTTTTATATATTAGAAATTCAGTATTTTTAAATTTTATTTTAATCTCCCCGGGGAGGGGAGAAGGTTGTTTCTTACTCACTTATCTACTAATTATTTTTCTTATTTTTTTATGAAATGTTTATAGCCAGCTTGGCAGATTTATTAATCCCTAACGATAATAATAATAACGATAATAATTCATGTCATGGTGTGGATCCAAATTCTTTCCTGTCGAAGAATCCCATGCATAGCATTTCACAATCATCATGTATGTTATCATCGTCAACAACATCATCATCACAAGGCTATGGAGTATCATTTACTAATAACAGTAATCTGATGAACACTTCAACGCCACCTGTCAGTTGTATCGGCTTACCCTTTACACAATTCTCTATGATACCACCAAATGTTATGCCATCTATAATGACAGGAAGCAACACAACTAACATGTCTGTTACAAGTTGTTCACAGGTAAAAAAAATCAGCGTTAGTCTATTGTTTTTATTCACTTTCTCATTATTTGATTGATTTGTGGATTTCATTATCATGAGCTGACATAGGTTAGAGAACTACTAGAACTGCGGTTGTTTCGTCAGCCCAGTTCGGAGCCCTTCAGTAGTACGCACCCATCGCTACCAGGTTTCTAACCCAAGACCTGGTTACAAGGCCAGCGAGCTCATAGACTATTAAGCAGCCACTGGGACCTGATGCGATCCAATGACCAGTCCATGAATCCTAACTTCTGCCATTTCTCTTTATTTATTTACATCCCAAGTATGGAATATTTGGAGCTTCATGATCGAATTTTGAAGTTTGTTTCAGTGTAGTGGTGGGGTTTTTACCTGTCCGAGATTGCTAGTCGCATGTCCAGTCTTCCGTCTTTACGTTTGTCTGTCTGTCTGTTTTCGACATAGAACTTTGCACAAATGTGCGGAAGTTCAAGTCACCACATTCCGTGTAGCACGCGAAGCAAGAGAAGAAAGTCTTTACGTTTACATACACCAGCTAGGTGAAGTGTAGGCGTGCGTCGATTGATGGAAATCGAATACTTGGACCATATGTGGTGTAGACAAGACACTTGATAACGGAATGTTGATTTTGAAATTCGTATGCCCTGTATTTAAATCATCATTTGCACAGATGTTCCGTGTTGTGATAGTCATGCTTCACACCTACTCAGATTATTCAATGATGCACACACCAATATTGAGTTTACTATGGAACATGAAAGTGACGGGAAGTTTCACTTCCACAACATTGGCATGGAACGCCTAGAAGACGGTAGTCTTCAGAAGTCAATTTATCGAAAGCCTACATGGAAAGAACGATACTTACATTTTAAAAGGTTTTGTGCAAATAGCTTTAAACGAGGACTAGTCAAGACTCTGTACTATGGAGCGAGGAGAATATGCTCTATAGAGAAACTAGAGGGGGAGTTTGAGTTCCTTGAAAAGATAGGGTCAGGCTGGAAAACAGCTAGTGGCGGCCAAACCAAAACACGGCCACAACAGTCAATGAAACCTACAACAGTTAGTTTAAGCCAGTCACGTAGGAAGGTGTAGACTTCCTGACTGACTGGTTGGGGTCCTCAGGACGGTAAAAACCAATGAAGGCTAGAAACAATTAGTGACATGGCTCAAAACCGTTCTCAATGGCTGGAGAAGATGCATCCACTCCTTGTGATTTATGATTTCCAATGAAACTGTTTTGTTCTTCGTTATTACTCTTCTTTTGTCTCACACCTCTGCTTACTGTCTCTATTATGGATTTCTTGTAATTTCTTCTATGGCTTTGTGTGTTACAAGAAGGGAGGGTGGTAACTTGAACTAACGCACATCGGTGGAAAGTTCTATGTTGAAAACAGACAGACAGCAAATACCAAAGAAGCACTGTCATTAACAATCTCCTATAATATTATTCCTTAAATTGTTTTTAATCTTTTTGTCGATAAAATCAGATGCAATATTGTAACAAACGCTGAAAATTCCACACTGTATTATTAGTACTCTTCTGGAATAAAGCAAAATTATTATTATTATTATTATTATTAATAGATGTCTTATTTTACAATTTTCAGGTGCCTCCTGGTGGTATCACTGGCGGTGGTTTAATGTGTTATCAATCTCCAAGAATTCCATTACCATCACCTCCTCGAGGATTACCACCTGGTGCTTTTATGCTCTCTCCACAACATCAACACCAACAACAGCAACAAATACGTCCAATAATGTCTTCTCTCCTACCTGGAAATATACAACAAATGCCTTCTTCTTCAACATCATCAGATTGGTCTAAATCTGTGGTAATCAACAATCAATTACGTCAACAGCAACAACAACAATTACAACCGCCACTAGTAATACAACATTCCTCGAATGATTTTTGGTCAATGATGAGTACAGTTCCTCCACCACCTCCTCCTTCTCATTCTCTATCCTCGTCAACTCGACCTCCACAAGGATCATTACAGTTGCGTCAATCATCATTTCCTCCTACATTTAATCCATCACAAATTCGTTCACAAACTCCATCATCAATTGGGATATTCAATCGCTTTGCAATCCATAAACCAAGATAGTAGTAATACTAATAATACGAATACTTATTTCAATCCCTTGTCTTCAAATGGATATAATATACACGTGTTGTGTGTTTGTCAGTAGTAACTTTAATTGTTTCGTATTTTTTTATTATCTATTTGTGTATGTTATCTCATACATTGAATACCACACTTCTGTCCTCTCCAATTTCTTCATCATCTTTTTCATCTTCTCATACCCCCTCATCACGTTCCCATAGTGGAACACAGCCACAAAGCTTCAAGTCTCTATAGCAATCGTTACTAGCCTCCACTCCCCCAACCCCGCCGCTGCTGACCCTGCACACATACCCAACCAACCTTGCCTCTTTTACTGGCTTACTGAGAAGGAGAGGAGGGAGTGCGTCAGTCGCGGTGGCCGAAGACTCGAACCTCCCCCCCCGCCCCACTCCAAGCACATGTGGTTGGTGTGGTTGACAAGCATTCTAGTGCGAAGAGACAGTCAGCCAGCCAAACAGTCACGGACACGTACACACGCACACACACAATCCATTCATTTTAACCTGTACAGAAATCTCGTTAAGCCTTTTCAAAAAAAACAACAACAACTTGTTGCACAGATAAATAAGAATTCGCTTTCATCTCTTTTTGTTTGTTTGTTTACATTTCTTTTCAATTTTTTCCTCATGTTTTACTGTTTTTTATCCTCTCTCTCTCTCGCGCGCGCGCAAATTGCAGAACATTTCTTTGTCTGTCTGTATGTTAGTATGTATGTACATGAATTATTTTGTTTATCTTTTGATTCCCAAATAATTTTATGTAACACTTTTAAATATGAATGATATAATAATAATATTATTATTAATAATAACCTTTGCCTTCTTTTTTTTTTGAATTTTCTATAATGATTAGTGTTCATATCGCAGATGAATAGTGAAAGTGTTCATTCCCCATATTTATAGAGATAAGAGTTTATTTGATTGGTTGGAAGATTGTGTCATAATGAGTGTTGACATAAGTTTAGAGAACCAGCCACAAGGAGTACTGGACAACTTATTGTAACAACAGAAGACAAGGGCCGGCAACAGATCGTTTTATTACGGAAATCAGCACGTATATATATATATATATATATATATATATATATTCATGTACATTATTATAGCTTATTCAAGTAGACAAACACAGTCTTCTAATTGGTTGTTTCTGGTTTCTCGGAAAGTGGGCCATCTATCTGAGAATCATATTTGCCTACATGTCAAGTCTTCTGTGATTTGTTGTTGAATCAGCCTTGTTCATATTTTCTAACGGCCAATATTAGTGATCTAGACCTTGACGTGAATTAATGTCTACCAATTGGCTAGCAGCCTGCTCTGACCACATTATCTGTCTCGTTAGCCTAGTTTGGGACTCTTCATCAGTGTACGCGCCAACCACCCCAGGCTTCGAACCAAGGACTTTTTTGGTTATAAGGCGATCAGCGAGCTCGTAGACGACCATCATTAAGCAGCCACTGGAACTTGACCTGAAACCATTGGCCAGTTAGTTGATAAATTCTGACTTCTGCGAATTCATGACATGGTGCGACCATTTGGCAATGACTTCTTCGGTGAGTAATGTCCTCACCTTTCATCTGCTGTGGGTGTGTACTGATGATGGTGTGTCCCAATCTAGGACGAAAAAGGCTGTATTATAGTACTTCTTGTAGGTTTTCCACTGGTTCTCTAATCGATGTCAGCTTGTGATGATGAAGTCCTCCATGCCTTCATCAATTTGAAATAAGTTTGGGAATCTTCTATATTCAACCTCAGCATAAACAACACGATTCGGATTATGTTCAACACCAATGTCAAGTTAGTCCTTCTATACAGGTCACAAAAGTTGGCCAACCTGTTACGAAAAGCATTTCCAACAGCCTGTTGCAGACTTTCATCAACAGCTGCCTTGGTTAACTCCATACTTAAGATCAAATGGCCAGAAAGAATAAGCAATAAGAAACTATAGGAACAAACCTAGTCAGACTAATCGCTCAACAGATATATATCGTGGAGAAAGTGGAGATGGTTCGTGCATACACTGAGGAGCCTGTCAAATGATATCGCGTGCAATGTGCAGGCTATCTCTCGATTGAAATCACAATGCGGAGTGACGAGTGGGTCGTCAGTGTGAAGGTGACATGAAGGAGCTCGTTTGAGGAAGAGATGAGGGAGTTGGGTGTAATCGTGGAGGCAGATGAAGAGGATAGCAGAAGCAAGTGGAGAAGTGTTGTTGAAGTCCTATGCTCCGATCGGAACCCAGGGGAATAATAATAATGCGAGAAATAAATACTTTGATTAGTTGGTGATGTCAACAAGACCAAGGTGAGAAAAAGATAATGAAATTTTACAGTCATTCGATGATTACTATTTCAAGCTGATGGTTATCCGTTAGTTCCTTTGAGACTATGGTGTGTTGGATACGCCTTCAAAAAATTGAAGGTTAGCCCTTCTTTCTATTCGTCCAACGTAACTATTACTGTGGCGAGTGCAGCTGATAAGATTTATAAGCAGTAAATAAGGGGATTAGCAAGGTTCCAAGATTTTATCATGAGCTGATATCGGTTAGAGAACCATTAGAATACTTGGGAGTACTAGACAGCTGTTTCGTCCTAGTTTGGGACTCTTCATAAGTAGGCACCCACCGGGGTTTGAGCCCATGACCTTCTGGTTACAAGCCTAGCGAGCTCGTAGACCATTAAGCCACTGAGACTCTATCCAATGGCCGGTCCATGATTTCTAACTTCTGCCAATTTCACGACATAGCGCGACCACTAGCCAATGTCTTCGGGGGCGAATATTTGTCTTCACACCCAAGCAGCTGCACCCTACTGGTCGCGACTTCTTGCTAGAACCCCAGGTAACTACCTACCTTAATAGGGCAAGTCGCTAGTGAGCATCTCATTGATATTCAAGTGTTGATTTGCAGGGATTTGATTGGTTTACAGGATTTCATCATGAGCTGACATTAGTTAGAGAACCATTGGAAAACCTGGGAGTACTGGACAGCTATTTCGTCCTAGTTTGGGACTCTTCAGCAGAAGGCATCCACTGGGACTAATAATGTCAGATCATGATGAAATCCTGTAACCAATCAACCAAATCCCTACAAACCAACACTTGAATAGCAAGGAGATAAATTTGATGCCAGAGAAGGCAAATGATACAGCGTTGTGCAGAGGTACATGGGAGATGTGAAAGAAACACAATGTGAAGTCCAGAGGTAGCTGAACACCAATGATCTGTGCAAATTGTGCGTTGAAGATAAGGGGTGGCCATACAATTTGGCTATGTAGAGATACCAATTTCCAAATAAACATTCCTTTACCAAGTCTTTCTTCTTCTACCGTTTTACTATCAGAAGTAGGTGTCAATTTCTATACACAGCTAGACCTAACGTAAGAAGGGTATCTATCTGTCAACCTTCGACTAGCATTACAACCATATCTTCCGTACTTGTTTATGAATTTCTGAATGTAACGTTTTTCTGAAAATCAGAAGTTTTTCCTCTAATTCCCCTGTAGAGCATATTCTCCTCACTCTGAGTAATGCTCGTTTATAGCTATTTAGAAAAAAAAACTATTGAGAAGTTAACCTTGGGGTGAATTGATTTCTTGTGACAGCCATCTTTCAAATGTTTCATGAACAATTAGAGGAAAATCAACAGCTAAAGGAAATGCAGATGAAACCGAATATCTTCCAGCAGTTTTCTCTCACTTAATTATTATTCCCTTGGATTCACAGCGAAACCTAAGACTTGAACAGCGCAAATCTCCCTCCAATTTAGTGTATTCCCTGTGGTCGTATTCAGCTAACCCCACGATTAGCTATAGTCTCGCATCTCCTCCTCTTCTTCACCCAAGCATAACTCATCGTTTCTTGTTCATGATCCACTCTCGAACGGTGGCCTGCATTGAGCACGATTTCAACCGACAGTCTCCTAAACGTGTTTCTCATCCATCTTCAATTTCTTTGTCATATTTCTTGAGCAATAGTTGTATGGTTTGTTTATTAGTAGAGTTTCTTGTTGGTAATTCTTTCTGTCCCCCTGATCTTCAGTACAGAGAAGCAGCTAGTGATGAAAGTCTGCAACAGGCTGTTTCGAAATGCTTTTTTCGTGATGCTGGCTCTGACTCGTATATCAAAGTGGACTATTTGGATAATCCAAATCCAGTCTGATAGATTCCTAGAACATCTATGCTATACCTTCTGATTTCTTGTAAAAACGTATAGTAGTAATATAGAAGAACAATATTGTTCTATTGGATATGGCAAATAAATCACAGAGAGTAAATGCATCCTGTGCCAATCAATGAGAACGAAGATTTTGAGACATATCACCAATTGTCTCCAGTCGTTATTGGTTTTTGTCATCTTGAGCACAACCAGCCAAGAAGTCTACATCTCCCTCCCTACGTGGTTTAAACTAACTGTTGTGGATTTCATTGACTGATGAGGCTATGTTTTGGTTTGCGGGGATTGATTTGCTACCAGGGAATAATCTCGTCGACTTAGAATATGCAGACGATATAGTCCTTCTAGGCGAGGACGCTGAAACAATGCAGTGTCTTCTAAACACGTTGAGCTGCAATCTACGAATGTTTGGAATGCGATTCGCTCCCGCCAAATGTAAGATGATGTTACAGGACTGGACTGGACTACACCGACTCCTAGATTAGAAATAGGGAGTGAAGTAGTAGAGCACGTTGACCTCTTCACTTATTTGGGAAGTATGATCAGCGAGTGCCAACGGGTTGATCTCTGACCAAATCTCAGAACGGATACAGAGGGCTCGTTTCGCATTTGCCAGTTTACGCCGTCTCTGGCGTAGACGAGATATCCGACTATCGACCAAAGGGCGGGTGTACTGCTCATCAGTCCTCTCCGTCCTCCTTTATGACTGTTGATGAGACCTGGTTATTAAGAGTGGAAGACATGAAAAGGCTGGCTAGCTGTCTTTGATCATAGGTTCCTGCGTTCTATCTCCTGTGTGAAGTGGCATAATAAGGTGAACAATATTGAGGTTAGGCGTCGAGTGCTACGTAAACAGGAGAAATCAATCGATGAAGTCGGGAAGTTACAAAGACTGAGATGGTTAGGACATGTGTTACGTATGCCAAGTCATCGCCTTCCTCGACAATGGGCAATGTTAGCTGATATAGGGTCAGACTGGAAAAAAGCTAGCGGCGGTCAAACCAAAACATGGCCACAACAGTCAATGAAATCTACAACAGTTAGTTTAAGCCAGTCACGTAGGAAGGTGTAGACTTCCTGACTGACTGGTTGGGGTCCTCAGGACGGTAAAAACCAATGAAGGCTAGAAACAATTGGTGACATGGCTGAAAATCGTTCTCAATGACAGCGCAGTTGCATCCACTCCTTGTAACTTATGATTTCCAATGAAACTGTTTTGTCTTTCGTTATTACTCTTCCTTTGTCTCACACCTCTGCTTACTGCCTCTATTATGCTTTTCTTGTACATTCTTCTCTTGATTTGTGTGCTACATGGAGTGAGTGTGGCGACTTGAACTTCCGCACATCGGTGGAAAGTTCTATGTCGAAAACAGACAGACATGCTTTGGTTTGACCACCACTAGGTGGCTCTTTTCCAACTTGATCAATCCTATATCAGTCACCTTACATTGACCTTCTAGGAAGACCATGACTAGATATGCATGCTTAACACACGTCCTAACTATCTCACTCAATCGACGCAGCTAATTCACAGCCTCGTCTACTGATTTCCCCTCCCTCCTCACCTAGCACTCGACCGAAGCCTAACCTCAATATGACTCACCCTATTGCGTCTACCACTTAACACGGAAAATGGGAGTGAGACACCTATGATTCAAGACCGCTAGCCAGTTTATTCGTATCTTCAACTTTCAATGGCCATTTCTCACTGAGAGCCATTAAGGAGAACAGAGCTTCTGAACAATACAAACGTGCTTTGGTAGACAGACGGTTGTACGCTAGTGCAACTGTTCGACTTGCCACACCGCATATAGAGAACACAAAGGAAGATAGAAGAGATTCGAAAGAATGATAGTAAGCAGAATTATGTGGAAGATAAGAATACTGACTTGGAAAAACATGATATGAAGACTTAATGATCCTGAGGGAATGCATAGAGCAAATGCATCCTCGCCAATAAGAACGATTTCCAACCAATAGTGCTGATATATTTTCAATCCATTGGCTTTTTAAAATCATGAAGACATGCTCCTTATTCAGTTCAAATCAACTGTTAAAGTCGTCATTACTTGTTGAGGAAAGCGATGTCCCGGAATGCACATACAACACACGTAAACCAATCAATTCTTCTTCACAACTTGATCAGTTGCTGTAAGCACAATATCGCTTGAAATTAAGTCACGCGTAGATAAAGGCTATCCCGGTCCAGAACAAAAAAGAAGCCGGTCACTGTTTCTACGGTACTATTAATAAACAAATCAATAATTATATATACAACAAACCTTAACGGTTTCATGAGTACAAAACACAACGCTTAACAGAAAGCAAGGTACCGCTATCAGAGCGGAATAATGTTAAGGCCGAAATTGCGAACTAGCCGGAATCAGATACGACCGTTCAGGTAAACAGTCGGTAGAAGAATGAACCCAAGTAAGGCATGGCATAGAACAGAGAGCGGTTAAGAGATAGACCGAGCATAGGCACAAAGATAGAATTTAATTAGCTACTTAACCAGGTAGGAAGATACAGATGATTATGAATGAATAAGATAAACTCGACAGAATAGTACAAAGTAAGACATGGGTCAGCAAAAAATAACAGTTCACAAAATACTCTGATTGGGCCATGAGTTCAACTGTCTGACTAAACGGATCGAGGTAAAAACATATACACACAGTTCATTAAACAAGGGAGGACACGTTAGGCATGGATAATTGATTTGAAACAACGCTAGGCTGATCCGGGGCAGGTTGACTTTATTCAAGGATGGGAATTGAATTGATCTTACAATTGTCTTTCCCTCCTTACATAACATTTTACACCTAATTTCAATATTACTCACTATATTATACTGCATAACACGGAGAAACAGAAAATATATATCTGTAGTCAGCTAGCCAGACATTTCATGTCTTCCACTCACACTTTCAATGGTCATGTCTCACTCTTAGACACAGAGAACTTCTGTTCAGTCGGATATCATATCTACCACAGAGATGGCGTAAGTTGTCAAACGTCACACGAGCCTTCTGTATCCGTGCTGATATTTCGTCATCAAGTAGCACAGTGAGGGGGGGCTGATGATTTTTCCCAGATCAGTGATATAATCAGTATTCTCTAACATTTCAATCCGTATTTTCAAGATAGCAGTCACCTCCGTTCAATCCTCCAGAATCCCCTTACATTTGACAGGAGCAAATTGCTACTCAAAGTGTTCAGAAGACTCTGTCCTATTTTTTCAGCGTTTCGACCTGCACATTCTAGGTCAAGAATTATTATTATTATTATATCCTTTAATTCCTAGAGGAACATAGGGCTTCAGCTGCGCATCTCCATTGCCTTCTGTTTTCTACCAACTCTTTCACTCCGCTCCAAGACTGCCCACATACTTTCATCTCCTCTTCACATGACCTCCTCCAAGTCACCCCACCATCGCACTGACAACCAACTCGCCGCCCGCTTCCCTTTCGGGTTCCACTCGAACTATGGCTTGTCTAGTGATGTCACTTGATGGATTGTTTTCTCAGAGTATGGCCAGCCAATCCATCTCCATTTCTTCCTGCCTATTTGTTTCACAATCGGTTCCTGCTAGGTCGGTTCGCTCATTGCCAGAGATCCTGTTGCTGATGTTTTCTGGCTGGCCATCTGATCTTGAGCAAAGACAACTGTAAATGAAGGTCTGAAGTTTGTTTGAGATGCTGTTTATGACGCGCTGGCCAAGTCTCTGATCCGTATGGTGAGTAGCATTGACTGACTTCACGTTGGAATTGAAAATCCGGATGTTATTTTTGATGCTGAGTGATGCTGACCTCCACACAGACTGGATAGTAATTAAAGCTTGTCTTGCTTTTCCGATTCTGGCTTTCATATCCCCGTCAGTTCCGTCCAGCTGTAGTTGAAACGATGCTTCTCAGGTAGATAGATTAAGGAGGTTGTTTCTTTCAGGTTCCTCCCATTTATGCTGGCTGATTGTTGTCTGTTGTTGTTGTTGACCAGGAATCTTCATCACCTCTGTTTTATCTCTGTTCACTTGAAGTCCTATTTTTTCTGGATGCTTCTTCTGCCAACTTGTTGTTTTTCACTTGCATATCTTCCAGTTTGTGTGAAATCAGACACATATACGTTATCGGCGAAGTCCAGATCCTCCAAGTTGTTTTTTGTGTGAGTCCATTTTACGCCTGTTTCCTCATTGCCCGTTGTCTGTCTCATTATCCAATCTACTGCAATCAGGCGATAATAGACAGCCTTCTCTCACTCCCGTCCTCCTTTCGAAGGTCAACAAGAATATTTCCAGGTATTACGTCAATCCCTAAGTCTGTGAAGTCAGTTAGGGTTAGTACAACTATGATAAAATTAAAGAGAAATAGAAGGTATACCTAACGGACACCATTTTTTGTTCTCATGACTTCAGCCACTGAGTTAGATATCAATGGCCCATGATTTCTGTTAAGTCGCTACATAATGAGAAATCTACATTGAAATCGATCAAAATTTCATTAAAACACAAAGTCTGAATATCAATCAATCTCCCTATTCACTATTTTTGGTGGGTTTTGGGGAGAATTATTCATTGGTTTTTCTAAATTCATCACCAATGAACTCCACAGTGTATGTATGGGTAAGGCAGTTGCTCATCAAGTTGATTGGTTTGTCGTGTGGTGTGATACAAATTGACTGGAAGCAAATGAAACTGAAATCAATATTTTTCAGTCGATAGCTGCACGGATAGAAGCGTTTATTTCTCATATCTGAATTCATTTTACGTTGTGGTCAGGAAATTAATTTCATCATTGGGCAACTTTTTGTCCTTTTGTTAGACTCTGGGCTAATCGCCAACCAATCAGTATGGTTGACTGTTCTATGACCTAGCTGACTTTTAATGTGGTTAAAAAAGGTATAAATATGATGCGTCTTTCAGTGATAAAAAAAGGTCTGTCACTCAGTGTATTATCCTCTGCCGTTAAAGTGGTAGTGCTTTATCGTCAGTAGTTGATGTGGGGTTAGAATTCTCACGGACAGTGATATTCAGAGGAGCCCATTAACAGACAAATGAAGAATAGACGTAAATATTTAGAAATACGAAACTAAGTGATTTTGACTGTATATCCAGCTACCTTTGTAGTGCCTTGATACAGATGCTCTTTCTAAGTCATACTATGTAACTTTTTATCCTTTCTTGCTCTGACTTTATACATAGAAAGCCAGGGCAACTTGGTTTTTGTGATAGGTTTCATTTAATGCCCATGCCTAACTACGTACTCTAGTTTATAAATAGACAAAATCAGTCTAAATCCATTTCATCAAACTCACACCACCCACACTCTTCATTCACAACTCTCCTCCACCTTGTATCTCATCAGGCAGAATCAGAAGCCTATATAGAAAACTACATGCTCGCACTAGCCAGTGCAAAAACTCAACCATACCCGTCCTACTTGGCTCGTGTTCTGTGCGATAAAGAAAGCATTAGGCGTGATACTTATATCTTATTAAATAGTCAGTAGAACAACACCTGGATCTCGTCTTTCCAACTCATATCATTTATAGGTACAACACGTTTTCTTTCTTTCTTTTGTCTTTTCTTCTGTTATGTTCTGCTTTGTTTCTTTCTTCCTTACAAACTCTACCCTAAAACATTCTTCTTCGTTCTTTCACACTCTGTATATCTCGACCTTTTTGTTACCGCTTACGTCAGTAAATATGCTAGTAGTATCTACTTTTCTAACACCTTCCAACATTCTGTTCACTTTTAGCTTTGCTACCAACCGATATGCTAATATGTTGTTGTCAAAATGAGACTACGCATAATCTGTGTAGAATTTTATTTTATTGTTAATGCACTAACTGGATGTAATACTGTATGTAGTGAAATGCTGAGAATTCCTTTCTGTATCACAAGTACTGTTTTGGAATAAAGCAAATTATTATTATTATTATTATTTATTAATACTCTCACGGGATTTTCGAAATGCACTTCACCCCTGGAAGATTTATGTGCATCATAACTTTTTGTCTGTATATTGAGATATCAGACAGAAATTGTGATGTAAATAGAAGTAAAAATCGTTATCTGCATAATATATATATATCGAAATTATTGAATTGAATTTTTGATTTTCCCGTCGATTGTTTGAACCGAACTGCTCGATCTCAGGTTGACATGTCGGCTTCTTGTGCAGATGCTTTGACGATGTCTGGGCATTTAATTAGTATACAATTGGTGGATGGTGGTAGGTAGATCCAGTTGACTGACGAGTCCCAAATAGGACGAAATGCGCATCCTGGATTCCACTGCTAGCCACCATCCACCAATTGTATACTATATATCGAAATGTTTACATATAACCACAGAAATAGTACAAAACTATGTTGACAAATAGGGATCAAGTGAGGTAGAAAAAAGAAATCAGTTGACTTACCTAGCTAGCTACTGTATTAATAATTGGTGCAAAATTTGTTAGCTGAATAATCAGCCGAATGTTATAGTCCTCGGAAGGTCATGGGTGAACATAACTGAGAAATCTAAACTACAACGAAGTAGTTGTAAAGTAAGTGCTCCTTGGTTCTTAACAGATGTCTACTTTGGGATTTATACAAAATCCCGGAAAGCATAAAAACTAAACATTTAATCCTATATTTCATTTTTACACGTCCTTATAACCAGAAAAGAGGATGACATAATAATAATAAGAAGAAGTGTATATAGAAAACCTACATCAACGGGTCAGTACACAAACTTTCTCAGCTTTGTGCCCTTGGAACACAAACGTAATCTGATAAAGTGCTTGGTTCACAGAGCAAGAGCGATTTGCTTGGACGAATGTCTTGAGGAGGAACTTATTAATAGTAAACGGTTGGTGAATGGAAATGGTTATCTTGAAAAGTTTATTGATAAGAATCTGAAACCAAAGCAGCCCAAGTTACCAACAGTCCCAAAAAAGGCCTTATTCTTACAGATGCAGTTCCTTGGGGACAACATCAGAGAGATATTAACACAGTGAGTTAGAAATACGGTAAAAAAAATAGCGTTCCCTGCTGCTGCTGCTGAATAACGCTATATCTTTAAGACCACTGCTCTTCTGCGTTCGGGAGTAAAAGATAAACTGCCTAATTTCGTCTCTTTCGTGTGTATTTACCAATTAAACTGCTCCTGTGGAGTGAGCCAGTTAGTTGCATAGACCGTACAATTAGGCGTGTTTGTCGTCAGATTTCCGAACATCACCCTGCACCAGTGGTTAAGTAAAGGAGAAACAAAATCTATTCGGAGCGCTGTCTCATCTTGTGGATACAGAACACAAGATTGACGTTAACCAGACTTACAGGGTCATTTACCGCATACCTACGAATCTTAATTTTGCCTTAAGAGCTCGATTACTAAATATTGCTCAAGCTGTGGGGATCCATATTAACAGGCCTAATTTATGGATCCAAAAGAAGTTAGTTCAGACATTATCCTTACCGCTTGGCCATCTAGGTTTGAATGATCCTGAATTTTTGTGGAATTTTCCTAATTTTAGTTGATATTCTATTCGCCATTATATCTTTATTATTATTATTATTTAAGCATCTTTAATGAACTGTAATTCCATTGAGATCTTACTGAACAAATCGATATTATTATTTAGACAAGAAACACTAATATTGTTATTGACTACTAATCTAGCATCTTCTATGTATATAAACACACATATATATAATTGTAGAGCCAGAAGAGGTGGAGGAAATTATCGAAAAGGATATTCTTTACTCAGCTATTTTGTGTTTTATAGATGTCTGAATGAATATTTTTTGCTATATTTATTTATTAGATATAATACACAGTGAATCAGTACTATTATATACTGGATGACAAGCTTTCAAACACAATTTATTATTTTTCATAATCATCATATCATCAATTGTAACTGTACAACTTCAAAAGTTTCTTTTTATTTAATTATACATGTTGATGCCTGTTGCATGACTCATGAATGGACAAAGTTTTAAAACAAGAGATGTACCTTTTATATATAAACCTTTGTTATGTTAATTTCGATTAATTTCCCTGAAGAAGTTCAAACCAGAATGGAGAACTCAGGAAGTGTTGGAATTAATCATTTCAATTTCACTGAGATTTTACAAATATAATTTTATAAATGTTTACTTTTTATGGTTTCCTTTATTCCTTTCTTCTTATTCGTCACAGGGGTAGTGGAATTCCCTAGATATCCTGCTGGATAAATACTTAGTCATTTTTATTACACATATTTTCACTTGATTCGATAAATAAAACTTCTGTTATCACTATCTTCCTTTAACCTGTTACATTAGATTTTAGAGCTGTCATCTTATTATTATTATTTATTGCTCCCTTGGGTTCTTAGTGGAACATAGGGCTTCAACTGCTGTACTTTTCACCTGTATCCATGTGCGTCGGTGGCACAGTGGTTAGGACTCTCGCCGACCATGCACATGGTCCGGGGTTCGAGCCCACGCCGACACACACTTGATATCTATGGTCGGCCTGCGAAATTTGGGCTACCGATATCCACGCTGAAAATTCCACACTTGTCCCAAAAATACGGTGTGGAATCAAGCTGTAATCGAAAATAAATAAAAAAATATAAAAAAAAATAGTCCATACACTTTCAACTCCTCTTCAGACGATCTCCTCCATTTCACCCACCCTTGGACGTCCTACACACCGCTTTGTTCCCATAGTTCCTTGTTGGTGATTCTTTCCGGCCCGGCCATCTGATCTTCAGTATAGAGCGAAGACAGTTGTTAATAAAGGTCTGCGACAGGCTGTTGGAAATATTCTTTGTGACCCTCCAAGTTTCTGATCCGTATGGAAGAACTGACTGACTTGACGTGGTTTGTATTGAAAATCCGACCGAATTTTGTTGTTGGTTCTGGCTGAGTGACGAAGATTTCCAGATTGATTTCAGTTGGTTGATGATGTGTTTCTCGCCCCCCTCCTCGATTCTCGCTCGTCCGTTCCGACTACTACTTGTAGTTGAGACAATGCTCTCTAGATAAGTGAGTGAATGAAGTGACCTCTTTCAAATCCCTCCCGTTGGTGGTGATTGACGCTGGATGTTGCTGCTGTTGTTGTTGGTTAGTTGGTTATTTTCATCACCTCCGTCTGGTCTATGTTCACTTGGAGTCCTGTCTTTGCTGCTTCTTCGACCAGTTTGTCGGTTTTCGCTTTTAAGTATTCGATTTCGTGGCTGTCATCTTATCCCATCCTATATTGTATGGTTGTGTGTGTAATTGTTTGTAGTGCCTTCTACGGCTGAACTATTCTACAGATTTACCGACATATGGGGGGGGGGGGGTAGAATGATCCGAAATCCTAATATCGGTTTGAATATGTGGGTTTCCTGTAAATACTAGCGTTTAATTTCCCATCGTCTTTCCTTTTTTCATGCTACAATCTAACATTGAAGTCTCACCTTCCTAATTTTCTAATTCCTAAGTGAATTGAATCGCTGCCACCTTCGAGTTGATTTAACCGAAAAATACATATTCATCTCCTGTGTGTTTTAAGTAAGGTGAATGCGTCAATCGCATACCCCAACCATACTTTGAGCGAGTTAGGCTGAACATTTCAATTACCAATTTTTCTAACCTACTCACGAATATACCTCCCACTATCTGGGATATTGCGAACTCTATAGGAACTACTTTACTTTGTTTGTATATTTTCCCTTGAGGGAAAGAACCTCAAAAACATTACATAGAATTCTTAACAATGCAAGAATAAAAGAAATATATTCAAACCATCCACAAAGTCATTTAGGAACAAGTTTTCTCGGTTAAAGGATCTTGTAGAACAGTCCATTAAACAAAACAATTTAGTTTATCTAATACCCGACACTCGCAATGACTATGAGACCAAATACATAGACCAGAGTAGTAGAAGAGAGTCGGTCAGACTAGCGGAGTACAAAATCTAGATTAGCTAACCTTAATAAGATAAGAAATCAGGAGAATAGTTCAGCTACAGCACTTCTGTCTCTGTCTGGATTCTACATAGAACTTGGCACCGAAGTGAACCAGCTCGAGTTGCCACGTTCCAAATAGCACACAGAGGTAGACAAGAAGATGAGTGAAGAGAATCAATAGAGTTTGACAAGTATAAGAGTGAAACAGAATGGGTAATGGTAGAAAGGAATATGAAAGATTACAGAGACTGAATACATCTGCGCTGGCCATTGACAACGATTTTGAGCCATGTCACCTATTGTCTCCAGCCATTGATTCCTAGAGTCCCGAGGGCCCCAACCCGGAAGTCTGCATCTCCCTACCTGACTCAGTTTAACTGTCAAGGATTTCATGGATTGATGCCATGTTTTTGTTTGGCCACCACTGGCTCTTTTCCAACCTGCACCTATATCAGCTAGTAATGCCCGTCGGGGGAGGCGGTGGTTAGGCATGCGCACCACGTGACCTAGCCATCTTAGTCTATGTAACTTTATAGCCTCGTCGATTGATTTTCCCTCTTTGCCCAACACTCTACGCCTAACGTCAACATTACTTACCTTATTAAACCACCTAACGTGAGACAGAGATCGCAGACATCTATGATCGAAAGCAGTCAACCTTTTCATGTCTTCAACGCGTATTGGCCATGTTTCAGAGCCATAGAGAAGGACGGAGCGAACTGATGAGCAGTACACACGTCCCTTGGTTGATAACCGGATGTCACGCCTACGCCAGAGATGGTGTAAGTCAGCGAAAGCAGCTCGAGCTTTTCGGATCCGTGCTGAGATTTCATCGCCAATCAGTCCGTTGGTGCTAATACAACTTCCCAAATAGGTGAAGTGGTCAACATGTTCTATCACTTCACTCCCTATCACTAAGTTAGGAGTTGACGTGGTCCAGTCCTGTAGCAGCATCTTACATTTTGTAGGGGCGAATCGCATGCCAAACATACGAAGATTGCTGCTCAAGGTGTTCAGAAGACTCTGCATTTTGTCAGCATCCTCCCCTAACAGGACTATGTCATCTGCATATTCTAAGTCCATAAGATTATTCCCTGGTAACAAGTCGATTCCTAAGTCATTACGTTCAGTTAAGGATACTTCCATCAGCATATCTATGATGAAGTTAAACAGAAATGGGGAAAGTGGACATCCCTGTCGGACACCACTGGTTGTTACCAATTCAGATGACAATTCCCCATAAGCCCTTACACGACTACGTGAGTTTGAATAGAGTGCCTTGATTAGTGCAATGTACTTTCTTGGCACTCCCTTCACAGTCAGACATTGCCATAGTACCTTTCGATCCACGGAGTCGAAGGCCGCCTTCAAGTCAAGAAATATGACAATTGTTGGACGCCGAAAAGTGTGTCTATGTTCTAGAATCTGTCGAAGAGTGAAGATATGATCTATGCACCCTCTACCTGGTCTAAAGCCTGCTTGATTTTCCCTTGTCTGTTCCTCCCGAGTTCTGCTTAGTCTATGCATGATTACTGAGCCTAGGATTTTAGAGACTATGTTCGTTAGGCTGATCCCCCTATGATTATCACACGAGGACTTGTTTCCCTTCTTGAATATCGGTATAATAAGTGACTTACCCCAGTCTGATGGCACTGTCTCTGATTCCCAGACTTTGCCTAGTACCTCAGTTAATCTACAAACTAGTATGTCACCCCCATATTTAAACACCTCCGGAATAATTCCGTCGGGTCCTGCCGCTTTGCCTCGTTTCAAATTACTGATAGCTTTTGTGACCTCACTTACAGACGGCGGACCAGTGTCTATATCCCATTCGGGTGTGTTCTGGATGTCGGGGAGGTTCAGTGTGGCTGTAGGCAAGTTAAATTGTCCCTCAAAGTGTTCTTTCCAGCGTTCAAGGCGTCTATCCTGAGAGCTAATTAAGGAGCCATTTTTCTCAGAAATAGTCTCACTTATGATTTGCCTTCTCCCACCCGTTTCCCTGATGAGTCTAAAGAGTTGCCTAGTGTTGCCTATCGCCGATGCTTTTTCCATCTCTTTCCCTTTTGTCACCCACCACTGTTCACGGTCCTTGCGGAGACTTTTAGTAAGTTTCCTTTTGTGCAGCTTTCGCTCCTCATTGAATTCGGAGCTCGCCGGAATAAGTCTTCTAGCATCTATCAGTTCGGATGAGGCAGTCGAAATCCAGTGGTTTTTACTCACCTTTGGATTTGCCTTATTCACAGCTTTTACAGCTGTATCTATAGCTGACTGAATATTCTTCCAGGCTTCTCCAGGGTGAGCACAGCTGTCGAACTCAGATATGCGTTTAGCTAGTTCTTCCTCAAATAGGGATTTAGTTTCCTGATCGAGCTGGGGACGTGATGGTAGCACTTACTACTTGTAGTTACATACAATCACACAAATAGGATGGGAAAAGGTGACAGTTCAAAATCTTTACACCTTGACACCAGGAAAATGCCATTATCACCCCTAAAATGAACAGAAAGGAATAAATAAAACTATAAAATGAAAGTTTCGAAGTTGTGTATTGACTTACAACTGGTGATACGATTATGAACAATAACAAATTGTGTTAAAAACTTCATCATCCAGTGATGCTATTAAACTGTGTGATATATTCAATATAAAAGCCATTATGGAATTAAATACTACCATATTGCCCAAGTTATACGTATATACTCATTAAGTACCTAAGTTGATATCAGATGGTTGGAGGCAATCGGCCATAGGAAGCCTTTTACCTAGTCTTTGCGCAAGCTAGCACTAACCAGCCGGAAGTGAGTATTTGCAACCTAGAAGAAACTTCTAAGATTTGAAATTGTGTCATCCGATGAGACCTGAAGTCAGAGACGCCATCACTGATCTAGCTATTCAGGCTCTCGATTGACCTCTGTAGGACTATAATAAGTCCTCTGATTGGATACCAATTCGTAACCAATATAAGGTGTCTAGTCCTTGGTATTGGTGCAGACTGAATTCACTACCAGTCAAATTTGCAATACGGCCACCATTCGAAGTGGCACGAACATGAGTTCCTTCAAGGATGCAGGTACATCTTACTGACAAGTGACAATTAGCATGAAACCTCGGTCAAGTAAGGCTTCCTCCTTTGGCTGATTGCCGCCAACTATCCATATAATAGCAACAATTCAAAGTGCGGTGAACCGTGATGGTGAGCCATCTACCATGGTAGCGACACATTGCAAACTCAACCGATGGGAGGTGTTCCGAACTCAGTCTAAACATAAAATCGGACTCCTTCGAACCTACTGCAATACTCTTCAACCAAAAAAGCCAACATACATCCTTGAACCACAGAACACATCCTTCCTGTGCGACGGCCGCCACCACCAGCTCCGATTACGTTGGGAAGTGAAAGTTACCCAAACGAAAACTGACAAGAAGCCTTCGTACTGACCGTGAACATTGGTGGGCGACAAAAGAGAAAGAGATGGAAAAGGCATCAGCGATTGGTAACATCAAACAACTATTTAGATTTATCAGGGAAACAGGTTGCAAAAGACTAATGATAACTGAAACAATCTCTGAGAGGAGTGGTACCATAATTAGCTCCCAAGGATAGACGACTGGAACGCTGGAAACAACACTTTGAGGAGCAATTAAATTGCCTACAGCCACACTCAACTTACTGAACATCCAACACCTCCCTGAATAGGATATAGACACAGGTCCTCCATCCCTAACTGAGGTTACTAAAGCTGTCACCAATCTGAAACTAGGCAAAGCAGCGGGACCTGATGGAATGACTCCAGAGGTATTTAAGTACGGTGGAGACAGTTTACTGTCTGCATTAACTGAGGTTCTAGGCAGCGTCTGGGAATCAGACGAAGTCCCGTCGGGTTGGTGTAAGTCACTGATTACCCCATATACAAGAAGAGAGACAAGTCTCCCAGTGATAACCACAGAGGGATTAGCTTGACTAATGTAGCATCTTAAGTTCTAGGCTCCGTAATCATGCGTAGACCAAGCGGTCCACGATAAGAACAAATAAAAGAGAACCAGGTACACCTTAGACCGGGAAGGGGGTGTATTGATCATATCTTCCCCTTTCATCCAATTCTGGAACATAGGCGAACTTATTGGCTTCCAACAATCATTATATTTCTTGACCTACCTGAAGGCGGCATTTGATTCTGTCGACCGAGAGTTACTCTAATGATGCTTGGCTGTGACAGAAATATCGAGAAAATGCACTGCACTGATCAACGCACTTCACTCAAACTCGTGCAGCCAGGTTAGGGCTTACGGATAGTTGTCATCTGAGGTGGTGATAACTAGTGGTGTCCTTCAGGGATATCCACTATCCCCATTTCCATTCAAATTCATCATGGATGAACTAACTGCTGACTTAAGCGACTCAGGGATTCACTTGTTACCAGGGAATAATAGTCTCATCGACTTAGAACATGCATACGGATGCTGTAGTCCTTGTAGGTGAAGAGGCTGACAAAATGTAGGGTCTTCTGAATGCCTTTAACTGCAATCTACGAATGTTTGGCATGCGATTCGCTCCTGCTGTTAAGTGTAAGATGATCAATCTGCAGGAGTGGACTACGCTGACTCCTAATTCAGAAATAGGGATTGAAGTGGTACAGCACGTTGACCGCTTCACTTATTTGGGAAGTTACATCAGCCCCAAGGGGTTGATCGCTGACGAAATCTCTATACGGATACAGAGGGCTAGTTCCGCATATGCCAGTTTACCCCCATCTCTGGCGTAGTCATGATATCCAACTGGCTATCGACCAAAAGGCGGGTGTACTGCTCAGCAGTCCACTCCGTACTCCTTAAAGGCTGTTGGTGAGACCTGGCCATTGAGAGTGGAAGACATGAAAAGGCCGGCTAGCTATCTTTGATCATAGATGCCTGTGTTCCATCTCCTGTGTTAAATGATAGGTGTATTAAGGAGAGCAATATTGAGGATAGGCTTGGATCGACTGATAGGTAAATGGGGGGAATCAATAGATGAGGCTGTGAAGTTACATCAACTGAGATGGTTAGGACTGTGTTACGCATGCTAGCCTAGCCATTGCCTTCCTCGAGGGGAAATGTTAGCTGGATACAAGGTCAGGATGGAAAAGAGCTAGCTAGTGGCGGTTAAACCAAAACATGCCTCCACCAGTCAATGAAATCGACGACAGTTAGTTGAAGTCAATCACGTAGGAAGGTGTAGACTTCTTGCCTGACTGACTAGTTGGGGGTCCTTCGGGACGTTAAAACCCAATAAAGGCTGAAAACAATCGGTGGTGATATGGCTCAATGACTGGTGCAGATGCATTCACTTCTTCATTCACTTATAATATCGAATAAAACTATATCGTTCATCCACATCACTATTCCTTTTGTCCCACTATCCCTCCCTGCATACTGTCTCTATTTTGCAATTCTTTTTACTTTCTTCTGTTGCTTTGTATGTTACAAGAAGAGAGTGTGGCGACTTGATGAACTTGGTGCACATCAGTGCAAAGTTGTTCTATGTTGAAAACAATAGACAGACTGACTAATAGAATTCAGTATGCACCAAACAAAGGGGACTAGACACACAATACATTAGTTACTAACTAGTGTCCAAATTTAAGCAACTAAACAGTATTTATATTGAAAACATAAATAACAGGAATTAACGTGTTTTTTGGTAGGGTGGGGAGGGGGAATGGGGTTGTATTTTTCTGTCACACATAAAAAACGCCAACAAACAAAACAAAAAGCATGAAAATAATCTAAAAAGGCAGATGTCTATGATGGCACTTTCCCGATTGAAGATACAAACAACAACAAAAGGTTAAAATGGGCTTTGTTAATTCGAAAGGGTGTAGGGAGAAACAGGGAGAGAGAGAGCTGGTGAGCGAGAGCGATAGAAAGACAGACAGATACATAGACAGATAAAACCTTGTCACTCTGCCAATCAATATCACAATTCTTCTTTATTCCTCCTCTTATTATTATATAATAAATGCATTTCATCCTCGGTTGATGCTGGAGATTGTGTCGATGACACAGTATACTCTTTCTCGTAGATAACTGGCCATTCTGTTAAGCCTTCACAATTAGAAAACGAAGACGAAGAGGAGGAAGCGGATGAGGAGGGGGAGAGGGAGGAAGAAGTAGCTGACAACTCTTCATGCATTACTTGATTCGATCTATACAATTGTAAAATACCATTTGAGCATAAACAATTCAATGTGGTGTTCGCTGAAAATCCCATTATTGTTCTTTCTTCAACAATACGAAATGTAAACGTTGATAAACTTGTACCAATGAAATATCTAAATAAAAATGGAATATTCAGGAGAGAGAGAGGGAGAGAGGAAAAATGGTCATAATTATATATATATGTGTAAAACCTGGGCACTGTAGTATTAAGTAATTCCATATTAGTTTGTTTATTAGATATATCACACAGTGAAACAGTATTATTTACTGGACATTGACATTTCAAACAAAGTTTATTGTGGTTCATAATCATATCATCAATTATAATCACATGACTTCGAAACTTGAGTTTTATACTTTTCTTTGTCCTCTCCTATTTGTCGTAGGGGTAGCAGAATTCTCCAGATATCTGACTGGACAGGTGATGAATCATTCCTATTACATGTATTTTCATTCAGTTGATTCGATAAACAAAGCTTCTGTTGTTATCAATCTCTCCCTCCATCCACTCTGTGACATTAGATTTTAAAACTGTCATCTTATCCCATCCATCCTATTGTATGGTTGTGTGTAATTGCATATAGTGAGTGCTATGTACGGCTGAATTATTCTCAAGATTTCTTATCTTATTTCGGTCAACTAATCTAGATTCAGCTAGGTTTTTATGTTCGGCTAGTCTGACTGACTGCCCCTGTTCTACTAGTTTGATCTATGTATTTGACCTGACAATCATCCCAAATAGGGTATTAGATAAATGAATTGTTTTATTTGTTTAAAGGCTCCACAGGACTGATTCTTTAACCGACAAAGCTTGTTTCTAATTAAGTTTGTGGGTAGTTTGAATGCCATCCACTTTTATTCCTGCCTTGTTAAGAATTCTGTGTAAGGCTTCCGAGGTCCCTTCCTTGTATGGAATTACTGTTGATGATTTAGATTCCTTATTGTTGGTGTCGTCATTAATATTATTATTATTATCGCTACTATTGTTATCATTATTAGTGTTGTTATTATTACTATCACTACTATGATTATTTATTTTATTTTTAGATTTCCTTACATATTTCCTGACTAATTTATCGGGATAATTATTAAGTTTCAAGGCTTTCAATTTTTAAGTGACAGAGCACAAAAACTAAGTAATACTAAGGAAAATCTAAGACAAGAAATGATACACATAAAAGAAGCCTTGAAACTTAACAAGGTGGGCAAGAATAAAAGTGGCCGGCATTCAAACCACCCACAAACTCAATTAGAAACAAGCTTTGTCGGTTAAAGAATCAGTCCTGTGGAGCCTTTAAACAAATAAAACAATTCAGTTTATCTAATACCCTATTTGGGATGATTTTCAGGTAAAATACATAGGTCAAACTAGGAGAACAGGACCGGTCAGATTAGCCTAAGATAAAAACCTAGCAGCAAAATCTAGATTAGTTGATCCGAATAAGATCAGAAATCTGGAGAATAGTTCAGCTATAGTACTACATGCAGTTTCACACAACCATACAATAGGATGGATGGGATAGGATGACAGTTTTAAAATCTAATGTCACAGAGTGGATGGAGGGAGAGATTGATAACAACAGAAGCTTTGTTTATCGAATCAACTGAATGAAAATACATGTAATAGGAATGATGCATTACCTGTCCCTGATATCTGGAAAACTATACTACCCCTACGACAAATAGGAGAGGACAAAGAAAACTATAAAACTCAAGTTTCAAAGTCGTGTGATTACAATTGATGATATGATTATGAACCACAATAAATTTTGTTCGAAACGTCAATGTCCAGTAAATAATAATACTGTTTCACTGTGTGATATATCTAATAAACAATCTAATATGGAAGAAAAAGGTGTATAAATTTAAAAAATTCATTAACTGACAGACTGAATGAAAGTCAACATAGAAATTTGCACAGAAGTGCACCATCAGCACCATCAATCAGTGCATCAATTTGCCGTCACACTACATACATGTGTAGCACGCAGGCATGCACACAGACACACACACAAATGTAGATAAAAGGTTTATCAAAATGTACTTGGTAGATTACAGTGTTAGTGAATACATCTGTATCAGGCATTGACAACAATTTCGAGCCATGTTACTAATTGAAAATATAAACAAAACACTTGGACAGGGCAATATACACACATTTTCACAGCTTCGTTCCCATCATGTATAAAAGAAATTTAGTCAGGAAAGACCCTCAGCCACAGGGTTAGAGCTGTACGCTCAGAAGAAGTAATTCAAGATGAATTAAGTCAGCATTGTATATGATACTTTGATCGAAAATGACTATCCCGAAAAACTTATCAAGAAACACGTGACAAAGAAAACGGCGGAAAAGGACTACTCACTGTCTGTAAACAAGAAGCCTCTTTATATACGACTACAATTCATGGGTGATATACCAAGCGAGATAGTTGTGAAGAAATTAAGGAAATCAGTTCAAAGAACTTTCACTGCTGGCGAACTACACGTATTATTTTCTACACGACCGATGGTGATTCCTCGACTGAAAGATGAAGTACCTAGACTAGCCACTTCTAATTGTATCTATCAATTCAATTATATTGGCCGTTGCTCTAGGAACTTGATTTTGCGTGCTCACTCGAGAACATCTCCCACTATGGCTAAGTAGTGTAGGTGTAGTGGAAACTATTAACAACTTGATATTGGAACATCTAGTGCAAACAGCCCACAAAGCCAGCCAGTGTAGATGAATCCTTCTCTATATTATACCGGGTGCCAAATAAATTGCCAAAATCATCGAAGCACCTCAGGCTCCAAACAGCAAGGCTATTGCGATTCGCCTCAAACAACCAGCACTCTGTGTCCAAAAGAAGCAAGTCCAAACCCTACTACACCTCTGGCCTTCAGTAGAAGCTATAAACTCATGAGTCTGTAATATTATCTTTCCTAATTCTTCTGACATTCAGCTTATTTTATGTTGATGCTGTTGTGCTGTAATCTATCAACATTAATGATTTGATGTTATTTAAACAACATGAATGTTGTTCATAACACTAATTCATTCATTCATTCACTATAATGTATGTATAAATGTAGAGCCTGATGATGAAGGGGTTATCGAAAAGAGTACTCTTTGTTCAGTATCCATTATTTTGAAAATTTTAATGGGCATTTTTAATCAGTTATCAGTCTTTCTTTGCCCTGCCTGGTAACTGGATATTTTCACGTCTCTTTTTCTTCCGAATGCGAAATGCTAAAAGTTTCCATTGTGTTTGATTATTATTGTTCGGAATAGTGTTTAAATATTGCATATTTATATATTTTTAGTGTATGAGTATATTGATAGATTGATTTTTGTTTAAAATGAACTCTGTGTAAGTATGTAAGATTGTTGTTGTAGATATATTTAATAATGTCTTTGCCATGTAAGCAGCTGACGAGAAGGCAACGAAATAAACACTGATGGTACCATTTTATTCTGCTAAAACTGTAGTTCTTACTTTTTTCAATGAGTTAATTTTAGCGAGTCAGTTGGTTATTTAGTCGCCTTTCTTCCACACACTTTCATTCACTGTCTTTGTCTCCATGCTGAAACACCTACACACACACACACACACAACACATAAACAAACAAACATACAATATGTGCAACAAGTAACAGTTGAAAGATTGTTCTACATTTAAGACACGACTAAATTGGCTCCCCATGAAGAAGATAGATAGAGAGAGAGAGCGACAGTACAAGAGAGGTAAGCAAAATTAATCAGTAATACACACATATTAACAAACCATATTGAACAAGTTCGTTTTTCGATAATATACAAAGTTTCCCCCTCTTTTATCAAAAGTGTAAAAAACCAAAAGAAATTGATTTCAAGACAGATATCCAATCATAAATTTCATTGAAAGACTGAGATTAATGAACAAAGCAAATATATTTTGATGTGGTTGTGTTCTCTGAGCTGAATGGTTAATTTGTGAAGCTTTCATCACCCTACTGGGTGACATCTTCAGCGCATACTTCAATTTGAAGTGAAGTGAGCTTTTAGATTTCTCCACGAGTTTATTAATCATCTCTCCTGACGGGTGACGTTGGACGTGATTGGTTGGTTGTTTTTGTGTGCTTTCACGCCTTCTAGATTACTTGTGGTATTGGAACTGATTGTTTCCTTCACTTGAACTTTGACCCTTTGTGTGTGTGTGTGTGTGAGGTTTCTTCTTTCTTATCGGTTGATAAATCTTTGTCTATCTCGATGTGTCTATTGATTGATGATTCACTGGAATACCAGGCGGGCTTCTAAAAATTCTCTAGCATTCTTGTTGTTTCCTCTGTCTAATATTTGAACTTTGGTTGTCTCGGTCGAATTGATGTCCGTGGTTGTCTGTATGTAGTGATATGAGGGAGTAGATATCATGTATTTTGACGACTAACTTATGATCGTGGATACGAAGACGAAGGGGATGTCTACTTTGGCCAATGTAGTATTTTTCGCAGTTGTTACAATTTATTTTGTAGATGATGTTGATTTTATCTTCTTTAGCTGTTGAGTCTTTTGATTGACATAGAATTGAGTGAAGCAACTTTGTTGGTTTGTGTACGACGTCAATTCTTAAGGGTTTGAAGAGTCTTGCAGTGATCTCTGAGATGTCCTTTATATATGGTAAGGCGATTTTCTTTGTGCTTTCCTTGGTGGCTTTTGCCTTGGTGGGTTGGTAGGTTGATGAAATTCCGTGGATATCCATTCTTTTGGAAGACGTCCATGAGATACTTTTCTTCAATTTTCCTTAAGGTGGGAGTGCTGCAATGAGTCCTTGCTCTCTTGAATATTGTTTGTATGCAATTCCTTTTGTGTGTTATTGGGTTGTCGCTGTTGTAATTCAGGATTTAGTCTGTGTGAGTTGATTTCCTGTAAACTTGAGTTTCTAACTCCCCTGTGGTTGTTCGCCTGACTAAGACGTCCAAAAATGGTATTTTGTTCTCGGATTCCTCTTCTCTTGTAAATTTGATGTCGTTGAAGACGTTGTTTATTAAGTTGTGAGTTTCGTCTAATTCGTTTCTTTTGATTATTACAAATGTGTCGTCGACGTAGCGTATCCAAATCTTGGGTTTGATCTTTGGTAGAATTATGTTTTCGAGTCTTTGCATCACTGCTTCAGCAATCAAACCTGATATTGGCGATCCCATGGGTGTTCCTTTGACTTGTTCGTATATTTGGCCGTTGAATTGGAAGTATGTTGTTAGGCATAGATTTATGCATTCCATCCAGCTTGTGTGTTGCATTTTTGATTGTTGTGGAAGGTGTTCGTCGTTGCTAAGTAATTGCTCCATGGTTTCATTTGCTAGTTTTTGTCCGATAGAGGTATATAATACTGTCACGTCGAAGGATACCATTATTTCTTGTTCATGTAATTGGATGTCTCTGATTTTCTCTAGGAATTGGATAGCAAAGTTGATGGAGTGATCACAAGATTCCGTTAGACGTTTTAGTTTTCTGTATAGTTCTTTGGATAAATTATATGTTGGAGTTCCTGGGAGTGATACAATTGGTCGTAACGGGATATTTGCCTTGTGTATTTTGGGTCTGCTTTACAAATGAATGTAAGCTGTGCTTTCTTTCTCACAGGATGTTTTCCATGCCACTGTAGGATATATGCCTAATTTGTTGTTTCGCATTCTGGTTCCTCTTGAGTGTACTTACATGATGTCATTCAATAGTTCTCTTAGTCTGTGTCCAAGCTTCCCACCCATCCACCCCCCACCCAACCGGGACCCTTTTCATTCTACATATCTGTTGGACAGTTGGTTCTTATTTAGTTTGTTGCATCCCTCAGAGTTCTTTGTGTACTTATGCTTAATAAGTATTTAACCTTTAGTATCAATCCAACGTATTCCCCATGCCTCCTCGCTCCCCACAACCGGCCGTATAATCCAGTCCACAACAATTAAGAATACCATCGTTGGTGATAATAGACAGTCCTGTATTCACTTCAAACACCTTGCTGAGTCTACCGTTGTGGATCACCTGATACATGGCATTGTCACATAACTCTTGAATGAGATTGATAAAGACTTAAGGCATGCCTTAGTAAAGAGATTTGACTACCATCCTATTCCCTGCTATGTTCAATGACGATGTGTAGACTTGCAATTCGATGATCAGCACATAATTTGGTAATCTTTCTGAATCCAGCTTGTTACGGGTTGGGCGAAGTTCTGTATCTAGAACAGCCTTTATTCTCTCTTCAGGATAACGCGACATAGTATTTTCTATGGCGTTGACAAGACCATTATTCCACATTAGTTATTGCAGAGGCCTAGCTAGGTCACCCTTCTTCGGTAACTTGACAAACTAGCCAGCTTTTCTTCTAGTCGGTAGGTACGTCACTTTCTTTCCAAACCTTTTGCAATAGGGACGTAAGAGTATTTGCCACAGTCTCTGGGTTCGTTTTCAATGCTTCGTGGTGGGGGAATTCCCTCTGGTCCTACTGCATTCCTGGTCAGTATGCAGTAGCTCGATCACATCCAGAATTTCCCCTTTCGTTGGAGAATTTGTGTCCACTGGCAGGCAGTTCTATGCGTGCTGTTGGTGGTGTTTCGTATCTCTGTGCGTCTTGCAGGTGATAGTCGATTCAAGAGTCCTTTAAAATGATCAGCCCATGGTTTCATTTGTTTCTTCTCCTTGGTGATTAGGTTCTCTTATTTATTTATTTATTTGAACAAAGCATTAAGAAGACAAATTTCGCAAGATAATATCGTCATTTCGTAGTTTCTTTACAACCGCTTTACAACTAACATGGTTAACAATGAAAAAAATAAAATAAAGGTCATGAAAATTACCCAGTTAAATAAAAACAAAAGTACATACTAATGACCAATCATATTTAGATAGGTCATGCAGTCCAGGGTAGGCGAAGATTGAAGTCTATTGATTGCTTTGTACACACAGTTTAGGCTGTATGTGATTAATCCCCCAAAGTGCTTCCATCACCTTCAATAACCAGCCTTGAATTAGAGTTATGTGATGAAATAATTGTGAAACAGTCATTAATATTGATTGATTTTGTGACCTTACATTAATAAGTGTTTTGCAATGGATGATGCTGGATTTCTATTAAGATTAATCGCGTTAGGATTTTCGATATGATTTACTAGCCATTTCGGAACATGTTCTTTTCGACGACATTGGAACATTCTGTTAGTTCTAACTATATAGGTGTCACTGCAGCTACAGGTGGACTTGTAGATACAGTTTGAAGTAGAGTCCACTGAATTTCGTCCTTTAATCGTAGGAACAGGGATAGAAAATGTTCGGCAAGTGAGAAAAAGAGATGTGGCGGCGTCGAATATGCGTTTGGTGGCTGACCGAAGTCTTTGAGCTAACTGTCAACTGCATAATCAGGTCGCCCTTGAATGGTAGGTTAATAAAGATAGCTTTCTTTGGTACAGAAGCTGTCTATTCAAGATGCGGTCTCTCCTTACCGTGACAATTGATGAAGTTTTCTGGATAACCATTAGCTAATAAAACTGAATGTACATGTCTAAGCTCATCCATCGGTGTGTCACTCGTGCACATTTTTCGGGCCCTTGAGAACAAACATTTCACTAGGAAACGTTTATACTGGATAGGAAGAAAACTGGTAAAATGAAGATATTGTCCACTCCAAGTCTGTTTACGAAAAATAGAGCGCTGAATCGTTCCATCATCTCTTCTAGTCATAGTAATATCCAGGAAACCGAGTTTGTTATTCGATTCCACTTCGGAAGTCACTCGAATATTTGGATGAATATCATTAAATAGAGTAATGAAGTTTTCAATAGATTTACTATTATTACCAATTATAAGAGTATCATCTACGTAACGTTTATACAGCATAAATTCTCCAAGCACACCTTGCATTTGTTTCTCTAACTTCGATATGAATATATCTACCTACAGGGGTCGCAGAGGCCTCCCCATCGCAACACCATCGATTTGTTTATATGCCTTTTCTTGGAATGTGAATCTAATATTTTCTGTACACTTTAAGATGATGTCTTTGATGTAAGTGATGGGAATGGGTAAGTTTATGCCGTTGCTTGTGATGTAATCGCAAATAAAATCAACAGTTTCATGAAGGGGAACATTGGTGAATAAAAATTCTATGTCAATTGAACATATAACCTTTTCCTTAATGTTCAAGGTGTTCAGCATTCCTGTCAGATCAAATGAACTTTTTACAGAATGATTTGATAATGAGTCTCTTACAGGCGTAAGGACCTCTGTAATCCATTTGGCGATTTTATGGTAAGAAGAATTTGACATGTTTAAGATGGGTCTCAGTAGGTTCCCATCTTAGACCACCACGACAAGATGGCAGTTATCGGTCGGGTGATTAGGTTCTCTTGAACATCTTTTACTGATTTCATCATCTCGGTTAATCTCTTCTAAACATCAAGCAACCAGGTGATGTGATTGAATATTCTGTGGGACTTTTTTTGCCTGCGACCTGTTCTGCTTCACTTGCTGATCGCCAATGTTGTAGAATTGTATTTCATCTTCCACAGCAGTCTTCTTCACTTCTTTATTTTAGTGCAGTGTACACTGAACTCAGTTTCTCTTTCTATTGGCCGTTTTTTGTATTAAGTCATCTCCTTACTCACCAACCACCTCCTCTCTCCTCGATCAACTTCCAGGTAGGTTTTTCGTTGAAAGTCATTCCTTGTTTTGTTTCGTTTTTCTTCCTAGATAAGTTGTACATAATTTTCTTGAATATCGCCCCTTCAGAGAGCTCCAATGTTCTTCTAGACAGTTTTCCTCATTTCGAATAAGACTTTATTATTATTCTTCTTCCCCCATCGGGCGGCGGCTTTTGGGCGTCGGTGGCACGGTGGTTAAGACGCTCGCCGACCATGCATATGGTCCCGGGTTCGATCCCCGGCCGACTCACTCCTTTACCTAGCTAAGCCAGAGATAAAGGTGGTAAAGAGGAAAGGTTAGGCATGGGGCCAGCAACTGTATCCTGTAAAAATTAACACTGCTACAGAAACTTCAAGCCACTAGCTTGAAGCCCTATGTTCCACTGGGAACGTGAAGGAAAAATTATTATTATTATTCCATATTGCTATTCTTTCCATCTCAGGTTTCTACCCACCTCTTTTATCCCCATCTCTTTCTTATTTCTTTGCCTTCTACATAGAGTTTGGCAACTTGTAGTACTACTGGATTTCTGTGCAAATTTCTTTCTATATTGAAAGCAATCAGTCACATTGTCTCCTAATGCCTGTAGGCTATCGTTTGCCTTGAAATTCTTTGTTTGTGAGTCAGTGGCACAGTGGTAGAATGCTTGCCAAACATGTCGTATGTGATTCGGGATTCGATCTCCGGCTACCAAACTACACACTCACTCCCTCTATTACCTCGCTGAGCCAGTAATAAGTAATAAGACGACTGGTGAAGAGGAGAAGGTTGGTTAAGCCTATGGGGAGGAGGGGGGCGGCTAGCAACCCCATCCCTGTATAGGTAATAAACACCACTGCTACCAAAACTTTAAACCTATAGCTTGAAGCTCTATTCCATATTAGATTGTTTATTAGATATATCACACAGTGAAACAGTATTATTATTTACTGGACATTGATGTTTCGAACAAAATTTATTGTGGTTCATAATCATATCATCAATTGTAATCACACGAGTTTGAAACATGAGTTTTATAGTTTTAGAAAATCAAAACAAGTGATTCAGCGAAGAGACTCTTTTCAACGAATTTATCATCAAGCTGTACAGTCGTATATATATGGCTTATCAGAATTTATATCCGGTGAGGAATTGAATCTTAGGTGTGAATGCACAAAATAATAATAATACTCATATGAAGTTCGATTAAAACTAAAATGTTTGTGATTATAATCGTAGTTAAATGTCAAGTGGCAAAGCAGATTAATGTCATATATAGAATAATTCATAGGAGGGATAGATTCAATTCCCTCACCGGATATAACTTCTGATAAACCATATATATACGACTGTACAGCTTGATGATAAATTCGTTGAAAAGAGTCTCTTCGCTGAATCACTTGTTTTGATTTCATAGTTTTCTTTGTTTTCCTCTATTTGTCGTAGGGGTAGCAGAATTCTCCAGATATCTGACTGGACAGGTGATGAATCATTCCTATTACACGTATTTTCATTCAGTTGATTCGATCAACAAAGCTTCTGTTGTTATCAATCTCTCCCTCCATCCACCCTGTGACATTAGATTTTGAAACTGTCATCTTATCCCATCCATCCTATTGTATGGTTGTGTGTAATTGCATATAGTGAGTGCTATCTACGGCTGAATTATTCTCTAGATTTCTTATCTTATTTCGGTCAACTGATCTAGATTTCGCTGCTAGGTTTTTATGTTCGGCTAGTCTGACTGACTGCCCCTGTTCTACTAGTTTGACCTTTGTATTTGACCTGACAATCATCCCAAATAGGGTATTAGATAAACTGAATTGTTTTATTTGTTTAAAGGCTCCACAGTGGTTAGAACTCTCGCCGACCATGCACATGGTCCAGGGTTCGAGCCCGCACCGACGCACACCTGATATCTATGGTCTTCCTGCAAAATTTGGGCTATCGATATCCATGCTGAAAATTCCATACTTGTACCGAAAATACAGTGTGGAATCAAGCTGTAAATCAAAAATAAAAAAAATAAAAATCCTTGTTTACTGATATCAGTAAACATTACTGTATAACGCTGTGAGACTTTATCAAAACAAAATTTACCCATAATGGAATTACACTCTACCACAGTGCACAAGTTTTATTCTTATATCAAAAATCCTTTAACCGACAAAGCTGGTTTCTAATTGAGTTTGCGGGTGGTTTGAATGCCAGCCACTTTTATTCCTGCCTGCCTTGTTAAGAATTCTGTGTAAGGCTTCCGAGGTCCCTTCCTTCTACGGAATTACTGTTGACGATTTAGATTCCTTATTGTTGGTGTCGTCATTAATAATTATTATTAACACTATCGCTGTTATCATTATTTATTTTATTTTTACATTTACTTACGTATTTCTTGACTAATTTTTCCGGGTAATTATTAAGTTTCAAGGCTTCTTTTATGTGTATCACTTCCTGTCTTAGATTTTCCTTGGTACTACTTAGTTTTTATGCTCTGGCACTTAAACATTTCACTAATCCTATTTTTACTGACATAGGATGGGACGATCAGAAATCCAAATATCTATTTGAATGTGTTAGTTTTCTGTAAACACTAGTGTTTAACTTCCCATCTTCTTTCCTTTTTACGTTGCAATCTAACATTGGAAGCACCGCCGCTTCCTGACTTTCCAATTCATAAGTGAATTGAATTGCCTCTACCTTTGAGTTGATGTGCTCGAAAAATCTATCTATATCTTGTGTTCTAAGTACAGTGAATGTGTCATCTGCATACCTCCACCATACTTTTTGGGTTGGTGGAGGTGAACATTTCAATCGCTATGCTTTCCCAACTATCCATGAATATATCTGCTACAACCAGGGATATTGGTGATCCCATGGCAACTCCCTCAGTTTGTTTGTATATTCTCCCTTGGAATTGAAATACTGTAGAAGTCAGGCAAATCTACACTCCCAGCATTATGTCCTCGAGTGGCACTTTTGTCCTAAGTTCGAGTTCTTGGTCAGAAATGATGCTCTATTTGTGTTCTACTGTGAGCAAATAATGAGGCATTTTCAATTTGTATGCTTATTATTTCTCTTTCTCACACACACTCTCTCTCTATGTCTGTTTTTGAAGAATTCGTATAATTATGACAGAAAATAATCAGGGAGAGACACAGAGAGAGAGAGAGAACTGAATGTATCGTATGTGTGTGTGCGTGTGTGACTGTGTATGAATGTTAGGATGAGGTCTGAAGGACGCGCGTGTCCTTAAATACCAAAATGAACTTAAGTGTTGATAACATTTCTTTTCTTTTCTATAGTTTGCTTTGTAAGGGTTAGTAATGTTTTTACGAGTTTGGGAATCATCGCCAGTACGCACCCACTGCGATTCGAATCCAGGACCTTCCGGTTACAAGACCAGCAAGTTCATATACTATTCAGCCACTGGGACCCGATTCAATAGCCAGTGCATGAATTCTAACTTCTACCAATTCGTGATTTAGCGCGACGCCAACTAACTCTTACAAAGCAAACTATAGAAAATCAATCTGATGCTCGTTAGTGAGTGACTTGCTACAGGTTGGTGTTTCCCGAGTTCTAGTGAGAAGTCGTGACCAGTGAGGTCCAATTATGGGTAAATTTTGTTTTGATAAAGTCTCACAGTGTCATACAGTAATGTTACTGTATAACACTGTGAGACTTTATCAAAACAAAATTTACCCGTAATGGAATTATACTCTACAACAGTGCACAAGTTTTATTCTTATATCAATGAGGTCCAATTAGATGTCACGTGTGTGCATGGGCGTCCCACCAACGACAATGGTTGGGGTCGTGCTAAATCACGAATTGGTAGAAGTTAGAATTCAAGGATTGGCCATTGGATAGGGTGAGGTGCCAGTGGCTGAATGGTCTACGAGCTCGCTGGTCTTGTAACCGGAAGGTCCTGGGGTTCAAATCCCAATAGGTGCGTACTGCCGATGATTTCCAAACTAGTGGGATTAAACAGTAGCTGTCCAGTACTCCCTGTGTCTGGTTTTCAATGGTTCTCTAACTGATATCAATCCGTGATCAACTCGTAAAAATATTTCTTTTTCTGTTATATAAATGTATTGCTAACGTCTTCTTTGTTTCACCATTTTTTTTAACTTGATCTTGTTCTAATTTTTTGACTCATTTGTATTTGATTAATGTGCCCCCGAAACACCGTCACCACCCCCATACCCGCCGCTGCCATCGCCACCCCCACCACCCTACATACATCTTTTTCACATCTTCTACATCTTATCGTCTACACGTTAAAATGATATAATGAATGAATTAATTAACTAATTAATGATCATTATTCATTCACAAGAAGGCGAAATACCGATCGTTTGTAATTACTGTTTTTGTGTTAAAAAAAAATCAATACTAATTCAGTCTTGATAACGGATAAAATATTACACACATAAAAAAACAAAAAAAAACCGAAGGCATTTAATTTACCTTGCATGTGCACATATCCATTGATCAATAATTGCTACACCACCAGGACCATATAACATCCATTCTAATTCATTTGGTTCATAGGTATACACTTGATATGGATAAAGTAAAAGTTTTAAATTATCAAGTTCTGCAAAACAAAACAAAAAAGTTCCATACATTTATTCACCTTAATGAATTGAAACAAAGCAAGAACAACAACAACGGTTTTAGCAGAATAAAATGGTTCCCTTGATTCTGTTATTTCGTTACCTTCTCATCAGCTGCTTGCCTACAGACTAAATAAATTTTGAGGTTTAAGTACAGGAACATTTTAACATACTTGCAAATTTTACATGTTGTTGTCAGTTGACAGAAAGTTCTACAATAAGTGAACAGTGCTACCTGAAAATTGCGCTTATATAGTTTTTATACAGGCAGTTCAAGTTCAAATATATGCATATAATGGTAAGGGAGTTACATAATAAAGATGAGATGTGCGTTAGATGAATAGTGACTAATAAGTTAGGTAACAATGTGCTGAATTCAACTCAAATCATAGAAACAAGAGACAAGCAAAATTACAGATTATAAAAGAAGGGTGAGGTTAAAGACAAAGATTACGTAATCAGATGAGAGAAAAAAGGACATCCAGTTACCAGGTTGGCAAAAAAGGACTAATAAATGCTTCTTTCTGAACATATAAATCTGGTTTCAAGCGTTTGATAGAAACTGCTTTGGCAAACTTGAGGAGAATGGAGCTCCTTTGTCTATTGATAATTTTGAAGGATTTCTCGATTTCCACCTCATGACCCGTGTCGACGAGATGTCTGGTAATAGCCTTCTCGTCAACTGCTTAGAGGGTAAAGACATTACTAAATATATCTACAACAACAATTGGAACATACTTGCATAGAGTTCATTTTAATAAACAAAAATCAATCGATCAATATACTTTATTTTTTATTTATTTATTTTATTTTTGATTACACCTTGATTCCACACTGTATTTTTGGTACAAGTATGGCATTTTCAGCATGTCATATCGGTAGCCCAAATTTCGTATGCCGACCATAGATATCAGGTGTGCGTCGGCAGGGGATAGGACCTCGGACCATGTACATGGTCGGCGAGAGTCTTAACCACTGTGTCACCAACGCACACTAAAAATATATACACATATAAATATGCAATATTAAACACCATTCCGAAAAATAATAATCAAACACAATGGAAACTTTTCAGCATTTCGCATTCGGGAGAAAAAGAGGGGTGAAAGTATCCAGTTACCAGGCAGGGCAAAGGAAGACTGATAACCGCTTCTTTCTAATGAACGCATAAATCAGCTTTCAAGCGCTTGATGGAAATGGCTTCAGAAAACTTCAGGAGAATTGAGTTCTTTTGCCTATTGATAATTTTGAACGACTTTTCGACGTCCACCTCATGCATGACACATGTCGAGGAGATACCTGGCGATGGCACTGTTTAAAGCATTTTTTCCCCGCTGGAGACGTAAGCTTTTTGGTACATGTTCAGAAATGCGTAGATATGCCCTTCATTCTGTCCTTCCAATGCAACTGCTCTCTCAGTCAGATGCATGTAAATTTGTATATACAGATGGTACCATTTTATTCTGCTAAAATTGTAGTTCTTGCTTTGTTCAAAAAGAGAAGTTCAACAAAATAAATGTCCCAGGAGTGCGGCGAACGCTCCAATGGCCCAGATTGTGAATGCAAGCTAGAGTCACCGGCGACTGACGGCACCTATCATTATCATAACTATAATGTTATAATATGATGATGATATTGGATAGTTGGAGGTAATCAGCCTACAGGAAGCCTTGCTTCGCCTAGATTTCATGCTAGTTGGCAACCATCAGTCAACAAGGCTTATCTGCAATCCACCTTGAAGGAATTTATGTTCCTCCTTCTGACAGGACTAGACACGTCACACTAGTTGCTAGTGTATAATCAAAACTAAGCAGCAAATTTCACTGAGATCATGTTTTTAAGTATTGTTTGGATAATGTGTTAATGGCTCGTTAGGGTTACGGATAAGGGTCAAAATTAGCATTAAAGTTAGGTTTTATGTTTAGTTATAAACATTGAAAACATTATAAGCATTGAAAATGGACCCAGAGACAACAGCGGACTTGATGACGCCATTTCTGAAGAAGATGTGGGTGGAAAAAGGGCAAAGTACCTGAGGATTGGAAGAACGCATACTTATTCAAACTATCAAAGAAAGGAGACTTAAGTCAATGCAAAAACTGGCGCAGAATTATGCTCCTGTCCAATCCAAGCAAAATACTAAGCCGAATCATCCTCACGAGAGAGAATCAAACAAGCCAACCTGGATGAAAAACATCGACCGGAACAAGCTGGATTCAGGTGAAACAAGTCATTTATTGATCAAATCGCCACTCTACGGATCATCATTGAACAAACCTTGGAATGGCAGTCACACCTCGCTCTATCACAACTTCATCGACTTTGAAAAGGCCTTCAACAGCGCAGCGTCGACCGAGAGGTGATGTGGAAACTACTTCGCTACTACTACGGGGTCCCATCGACAATTATACATCTCATCCAACAGTTATACGACAATGCTGCATGCACCAAGTAATCCACAACGGGAAACTTACGGAATCCTTCGAAGTGAGGACGGGAGTGAGACAAGCTTGTCTACAATCACCAATGATCTTCCTGATTGCAGTAGACTGGATAATGCGACAGACAACGGTGGGCAATCAGGAAACAGGCATAAAATCCACTCACACAAAAAACAACTTGGACGATCTGGACTTCGCCGATAATATATGTATGTCTGATTTCCCACAAACTGGAAGATATGCAAGTGAAAAACAACAAGCTGGCAGAAGAAGAATCCAGAGAAGAAAGGACTTCAAGTGAACATAGATAAAACAGAGATGATGAAGATTCCTGGTCAACAACAACAGACAACAATCAGCCAGCATAAGTGGGGCGAACCTGAAAGAAACAACCTCCTTTACCTATCTATCTGGGAAGCACCGTTTCAACTACAGGCGGACGGAACTGACGAGGATATCAAATCAAGAATCGGAAAAGCAAGACAAGCTTTCATTACTCTCCAGTCTGTGTGGAGGTCAGCATCACTCAACATTAAAAATAGCATCCGGATTTTCAACTCCAATGTGAAGTGAGTCAGTGCTACTCTCTATACGGATCAGAGACTTGCACTCCGCGTCATAAAGAGCATCTCAAACAAACTTCAGACCTTCATTAACAGCTGTCTTCGCTCAATACTCAAGATCAGATGGCCGGCCAGAGGAGACGAGCGACAGGAATCTCTGGCAATGAGTGAACGGATACAGCAGGAACCGATTGTGAAACAAATAGGCAGGAAGAAATGAAGATGGATTGGCTGGCCATACTCTGAGGAAACCATCAAGTGAGTGACATCACTAGACAAGCCACTGCTCCCCCGACCGAAAGCTGCTACCTTGACGTGGTGGTCGGGCTTGAACACCGCAATGACCTAATCAAGCTATACTGGCTGAGACTTATGTCTCTTCAGGTCCTACCATGTCAGGCAGATTGTTTGGATAGCGGTTAAACAAAAAGCAGCTACCCAATCCAACATCATGATCCATACAAAATCACAAAATTTCATGCCGGATCGGCCGTGGCCCGGATTAACAACGACCGCACCTCCTGCTGCCGTGTCACAGGGCAGGAGTGATAAATATGCTACTGAGACACACAAAACAATAAAGAACAAACAAAAGCAGGCCGTGTGTGACCGGCCTCAAGCAGTTGTCCCCTGGGCTCTGCGGTCACGCAACCAACTTCCACGGTGTGGGCAGCCGGGAAGTAACAATCTCCCTCACAATCCAAAATGCACTCGAAACCTCTCTATTACTCACTCATCTTTGTCTTCATCTTCATCTCTATCATCTTGCCTTCCTTCCACTGATGAAACTCCTCGACTTGATAGCTCTCCACTTCCTCTCCACTCTGCGTCCACTAAAAACGATGGAAGCCAAAAAACCACCACCGACAGCCTCCTAAAGCCACGCCACCAATTTCATATAGGAGCTCTTAATGTTAGGACACTTTGCCAAATAGGACAACAAGCATCACTAGCCAAGACCCTGGCATCCCGAGCCATTGATGTATGCTGTGTTTAAGAAACACGCATACAAGACCCAAGTGTTGTTATTCACCTAACCCCACCTGGCCAACAGGTTGAATCTGCAAAATTCACCTTGAGGGTGTCAGGAGATGGCACAGTGGTTAAGACTCTCGCCGACCATGCACACGGTCCGGGGTTCGAGCCCACGCCAACGCACACCTGATATCTATGGTCGGCCTGTGAATTTTGGGCTACGGATATCCACGCTGAAAATTCCACACTTGTACCAAAAATACGGTGTGGAGTCAAGCTGTAATCAAAAATAAACAAAAAATAAAATAAATAAATAGGAATAGCTTTGAGTACTAGGGCAGAAAAGACATTGCTTGACTGGATCCCGGTAGATAGCCGAATGTGTGCTGTCCGTCTGAACGGATCAGTAAAAAGGAGAAAGGACTGCACTACTCGCCGATGCCTTTTCGTAATCTCCGCCTACGCCCCCACTGACTGCAGTTCAGATGAAACGAAGGATGAGTTCTACCAAAAGCTGTCTAGTTTGGTGGAAAGGCTAAACGCTCAGACATAGTCGTTCTAGCTGGTGACTTTAACGCTCAAGTAGGGAAATTGTGTCAATCTGAGAAGGATGTCGGTGGCACCTATGGAGTTCCGTGCCAGCGAACCGACAACGGTGACCGTCTCCTACAGTTCTGCTCTGATAATCATTTGTTTCTTGTAAGCACTAACTTCAAACACAAGGAGAGACACTGTTTGACTTGGAGACCCCCTTCATCAAACCAACGCTGGACACAAATAGACCACATAGCAATAAGCTATCGTTGGCGTGGGTCGGTAGGAGATTGTCGCTCCTTCTGGAACACGTGCGTAGATACCGACCATGCACTGGTCCGCGCTCGGGTGTGCTTACGACTGAACGGACGTAGGAAACAGCTGGCGGTAAAACCATCACGTCCCCAGCTCGATCAGGAAACTAAATCCGTATTTGAGGAAGAACTAGCTAAACACATATCTGTGTTCGACAGCTGTGCTCACCCTGAAGAAGCTTGGAAAAATATCCAGGCAGCCATAGATACAGCTGTAAAAGCTGTGAATAAGGTAAACCCAAAGGTGAGTAAAAACCACTGGATCTCCACCGCCTCATCCGAACTGATAGATGCTAGAAGACTTATTCCGGCGAGCTCCGAATTCAATGAGGAGCGAAAGCTGCACAAGAGGAAACTTACGAAAAGTCTCCGCAAGGACCGTGAACAGTGGTGGGCGACAAAAGCCAAAGAGATGGAGAAAGCTTCGAGGATAGGCAACACCAGGCAACTCTTTGGACTCATCAGGGAAACGGGTGGGAGAAGACAAATCATCAGTGAGACAATCTCGGAAAAAAATGGCACTATAATTAGCTCCAGGATAGACGACTGGATCGTTGGAAAGAGCATTATGAGGAGCAGTTTAATTTGCCCACAGCCACGCTCAACCTTCCGAGCATCCAACACCTCCCTGAATGGGATATAGACACAGGTCCTCCGTCACTAACTGAGGTTACTAAAGCTGTCACCAATCTGAAACTAGGCAAAGCAGCGGGACCTGATGGAATGACTCCAGAGGTATTTAAGTACGGTGGAGACAGCTTACTGTCCGGATTAACTGAGGTACTAGGCAGCGTCTGGGAATCAGAAGAAGTCCCATCGGGTTGGTGTAAGTCACTGATTATCCCCATATACAAGAAGGGAGACAAGTCTTCCTGTGATAATCACAGAGGGATTAGCTTGACTAATATAGTATCTAAAGTCTTAGGCTCAATAATCATGCGTAGACTGAGTGGTGCTCGGGAAGCACAAACACGAGAGAGCCAGGCAGGCTTTAGACCAGGAAGAGGGTGTATTGATCATATCTTCACCCTCCGACAGATTCTAGAACATAGGCATTCCTACCGGCGTCCAACAGTCATTATATTTCTTGACCTAAAGGCAGCATTCGACTCTGTCGATCGGGAAGTTCTCTGGAGATGCTTGGCTGTAAAGGGAATTCCAAGAAAATATATTGCACTGATTAAGGCACTCTACTCGTACTCATACAGCCAGGTGAGGGCTTACGGCGAGCTGTCATCTGAACTGATGACGACCAGTGGTGTCCGTCAAGGATGCCCATTATCTCCTTTTCTATTCAACTTCATCATAGATGTGTTAATGGACTTAACCCTAGGTGACTTCAGCGACTCAGGGATTGACTTGCTACCGGGGAATAATCTCGTTGACTTGGAATATGCAGACGATATAGTCCTTCTAGGCGAAGACGCTGACGAAATGCAGAGTCTTCTAAACACCTTGAGCCGCAATCTACGAATGTTTGGCATGCGATTCGCTCCCGCCAAATGCAAGATGATGTTACAGGACTGGACTACATCGACGCCTAGTTTAAAAATAGGAAGTGAAGTGGTAGAGCACGTTGACCGCTTCACTTATTTGGGAAGTACCATCAGCCACCAACGGGCTGATCTCTGACGAAATCTCAGCACGAATACAAGGGGCTCGTTTCGCATTTGTTAGTTTACGCCGACTCTGGCGTAGACGAGATGTTCGACTATCGACCAAAGGGCGGGTGTACTGCTCATCAGTCCGCTCCGTCCTCCTTTATGGTTGTGAGACCTGGCCACTGAGAGTGGAAGACATGAAAAGACTAGCTGTCTTTGATCATAGGTGCCTGCGTTCTATTTCCCGTGTAAAGTGGCATAATAAGGTGAGCAACATGGAGGTTAGGCGTAGAGTTCTAGGTAAACAGGGGAAATCAATCGACGAAGTCGTGAAGCTACAAAGACTGAGATGGTTAGGACATGTGTTACGTATGCCAAGCCATCGCCTCCCTCGACGAGCAATGTTAGCGGATATAGGGTCAGGCTGGAAAAAAGCTAGCGGCGGTCAAACAAAAACTTGGCATCAGTCAATGAAATCCACAACAGTTGGTCTAAGCCACGTAGGAAGGTGTAGACTTCCAGGCTGGGGTCCTCGGGACGGTAAAAATCTATGGTTGGAAACAATTGGTGACATGGCTCAAAATCGTTCTCAGTGGCGCAGATGCATCCACTCCTTGTGACTTATGATCTCCAATGAAACTGTTTTGTTTTTCTTTATTACTCCTTTGTCTCACACCTCTGCTCACTGTTTCTATTATGCTTTTCTTGTACTTTCTTCTCTTGCTTCGCGTGCTACACGGAATGTGGCGACTTGAACTTCCGCACATTTGTGCAAAGTTCTATGTCGAAAACAGACAGACAGAAGCCATTGCTCGAGTGGAACCGGGCCGAAAGGGAAACGATGAGTTGATCGTCATTGCAAGGGTGACTTGGAGGAGGTCATGTAAAGAGGAGATGAAAGCATGTGGGCAGACTTGGAGCGGAGTGAAAAAGTTGGCAGAAAACCGAAGGCAATGGAGATGCGCAGCTGAAGCCCTATGCTCCTCTAAGAGTTAAAGGATATAATAATAATAATATTAATGTTATGTTATAAGCGTTGTAGTTAGGGTTAGTGTTACGTTTAGAGTTATGATCAGGATTAAGGTTAGGGTTACGCCTAGGGATGGATTTAGAATTGATATCGTTTATTTTAATTTGTTTTCGCATCCACATTCGTCGTCGGTCCTCTTACTGGAAACCATAGTAATTCAACCAAGGGATCTTGGAGAAGACTGCACAACATGATGAAAGAGATAAAAACAAATTCACAAAAATAACTCATCTTTAGTCACCTAGGTGAATACTCATGTATAGAACCTAGTCTAACTTAGCAACTGATACTTCTCATTATAACTGGAGCGTATTTTTAAGTCATGTTAGAAGAGAAAGAGATACCCTGTTTTACCTGTTTTCAAGCATTTTCTTGTAAATATACGTCATGTTTTTGTGTGTGCAAAAGTCACTTATTTTTATGATTGGCTGGCTGAAGGTCACTCGTGCATTCTCATTGTTTTGGGATGCTATTGTTGAACTTTGCTATATCAATCATGTTGATAGAATATTATCACCCACCGGTAATGACTAGAGAGAGAGAGCGCGCAACCCGATATTCTCTGTCAAGTTCTAATAATCCTACTGAAAATGTGATACGGAAACGTCTCTTAGCTCAAATGGTAGGGTACCGTCAGACCAATTAAATTTTTTTTGAAAGGCTGTTTCGATTCCTAGTTTTCAATAATTTCATTCCCAATCCCTATCAATCACTAACAAATAATGAGGCGAAGTTAAAACTATCGTAGTTAAAATCACAAGAATCTTGAACGAACTTATATCGTTATATATATATATATATATATATATATATATATATATCGTTGAATGAACTTATATCAAATCTTGAACGACACCAATCAAAATTCATATGCAAAGAAGACTGCACAACATAACCCTACCTAAAAGTACGGAAAAAGCTCCTAGGGAATATGTAGAATACTAATATCTGCCTTCGCCAAATCCGAAAAGACAGGCATGATTGAATGATTGGAATGACCTTGCATTGCGCTCCCTAACCACGATTGGTTCTTGAAGGTCAGCTTTTGACAGACTTTGGCCTTTACTATGATATAGTTTGATTTCGTCAATCGAATGTTAAATAGATTGGATTGTGTATTTCTCCTGTGATCTTACCTCAGATACAACTAGAATGCGGCACTGATATTTGGTTGAGTTCTTACTTTTCTGATAATAAAAGCAGTATTATGTTTACAACAGGAAGTCATCTGCTGCTGCTGCTGCATTTACTCTGACTAGCATTCGTCAAGGTGATGTACTTTCTCCTTTTCTGTTTTCTTTCTTCTTAAATGACTTCCTTGTCTTATTCGAATGAAAGTCTAATCTGAGTGCTTCCACAAATTACTTTTCCCTCAGTCAGACTTCTGTTTTTTGTGTCTCCCTCACTTTTGAATTTCTCTTTAGTTTCTTCTCTTGCTTGGTGTGCCAAAAGGACAGGGAGCGGTAACTCGAAATGCTGCAAATCTATACAAAGTAGTTCTAAGTTGACACCTGTCAATCGATTCAAACCGACTGTCTGTTAGAGACTTCAATGACTGATGAAGCACTACCAGCTCTTTACCAACCTGATACTATGTCAGTCAGACAAGATTTCCCGTCGAGGAAGCCAATGGTTAGGAATGCATAACACGCCTGTCCTAGCCATATCAACCGACGTAACTTTACAACCTCGTCGATTGAGTTTTCCCCCCTCCTTAACATGCGACTGAAACCTAACGCCCCGCTCTCTCTCTCTCTCTCTCTCTCTCTCTATATATATATATATATATATATATATATATATATATATTATGCCACCTAACTTGTGGGAGAGAGAATATAGCTACCATCATCTATCATCAAAGATAGCAGTCGTCGGCATATCTCATATTTTCAATGACCATGCCAATCAGAGAAGTTAACTAAGCCCCAAATATGAGGACAGTTATTTATCATTAAAAAGGACTTTTTTGTCCCAGGAAGAAAGTATACTACTAATTTTATTGGCGATAAACTCTGTATGTATGGAAGAACCTGGCCATTGAAAGTGGAAGACATGAAAAGACTGGTTAGCTGTCTTTCATCATAGGTTCCTGCGTTCTATCTCCCATGTGAAGTGGCATAATAAGGTGAACAATATTGAGTTAGGCGTCGAGTTCTAGGTAAACACGGGAAATCAATCGACGAAGTCGTGAAGTTACAAAGACTGAGATGGTTAGGACATGTGTTACGTATGCCTAGTCATCGTCTTCCTCGACGGGCAATGTTAGCTGACATTGGATCAGGCTACAAAAGAACTAGCGGCGGTCAAACCAAAGCATGGTTTCAACAGTCAATTAAATCCACAGCGGTTCGTTCAAGGCAGTCAAGTAGAAAGGTGTAGACTGCCTGACTAATTTGGTTGGGGTCCACGGAACGATAAACACCAATTGATGATATGGCTCAAAATCGTTCTCAATGGCTGGGACAGATGCATCCACTCCGTGTGACTTATGATTTCCAATGAAACTGTTTTGTTTTTAGTTATTACTCTTCCTTTGTCTCACACCTCTGTTCACTGTCCCTATTATGCATTTCTTCTACTTCCTTCTCTTGCTTTGTGTGCTACATGGAAGGAGTGTGGCGACTTGAACTGCTGCACATGTGTGCAAAATTTCTATGTCGGAAACAGACAGACAGACAGTCAGAAATGGAAGAATATTCCTACTTATCATTAAGATATTTCGTATTTTCTGTTGAAAGATTTCTACTGCACCGAAATCCTCGATTCTTGTTGACATGTTGACTTCTACTATGTAGTTGATTGAACAGTTTGAATGTGTATTCATAATTTCTTGACGGAGACAGCCTAACCGAGTGGTTTAATAAAGAAGCACACGGAAACATTGAAGAGAAAAGCTGAGACTATGACAGCACGGAATAGAAACCTCTACTTGTTAGGTTACAATTTAATGGCCATTTGTCAAGTAACATTTTATTCAAAAGACTTTCCAGGAATCTATATGAAGAAGTTTTAGTGTAGCAAACCTAAGGTTGTTTTTACGAGTTGATCACGGATTAATATCAGTTAGAGGACCATTGGAAACCAGACACAGGCAGAACTGGACAGCTGTTTCATACCAACAGTTCGGGAATCATCACCAGTACGCATGCACCACCAGGGTTTGAATGCAAGACCTTCTGGTTACAAGGAATGCTCGTATACCAGTCAGCCACTGGAACCCGATTCAATGGCCAGTCCATGAATTCTAACTTCTACCAATTCGTGATTTGGTGCGACCACCAACCAAACAATGGCATCGATGGTTCAATGGTTCTCTAACTGATATCAATCTATGATCAACTCGTAAAAACAAATCTACTCCTTGCAAACCAAGCATTGAAAACCTATGTTTGTCATTCTCTCGCCGACGACTGATTGAGACGCAAACGAAAGGATAGGTAGCTAGATAGTTTTGCCACACATCTATATGCATTGATCAATTCAACTGAACCTGTGGTGACAGATTTTGTTGGACATACTAACACTAGACAGCTTAGCCAGCCAACATGTTACTGAACATTTCCCATCGTGGTACAAAAACAATCCGTAACTCCACTTTTTCATATTTAATTGATAATGGTCATGTAGTGGAGAAAACCAGACCTTTCCTCTGAATCTTTTCAATAATCTTCGTATTCGTCTACTGCATATGGCTGAGGCAATAAGCATTCGAACAACTATTAAGCCTAAATTATGCATTCTATAGAAGTTCGTATAGCCATTATCTTTCCCCTTTGATGCATTAAGACATAACCAACTGGGAACTTCTCAACTATCGCTTACTTATATTTTGAATTCTTCCCTCTCTTATCATCCCTTAATCGTGTCACAACTTCATTAAAGAACGTGTTTCATTTACTTCCCTTACAATCTAGCATTATTTAATCGGTTCATTTGTCTTTACTAGCCTTTATCGACTACTATGTCTACCTGAACATTTGTTTATTTAATGATGCTGTTTTTCATTATTCGTGTTATCACAGATTCCTCAATTTTTCATCGTTATTATTGATAAAACCATTATTATTATTATCATTACTACTATCATGACTAATTGCACAATTTATATGCACCATCTTACTATCCTGTGAACAAATCATTCTGATTGGTTTATATTTTAACACTTATTTGTAAAGTTATGTAAGTATATTGGAGTTAGGCCGAATGAGAGCCAATCGAAAGTACAGACAGTATCACTCACTCACTGTTCGCTTAAATATGTTGTTCTAAGTAATATGAAAACTAGCATCAGGTTGACCCTAGTCGGTCAGTCACTGCAATGCAATGATATCATCCACAGTGGATAACTTCCGTATGGGATGAAACTAATAAACTCGTCGCCCCCACCTACCCACCCAAATAAGCGCGACAAGGCCATCTAGCGTTCAGACCACTTGATTAATCGCCTTAGCAAGCTCACTACACTAGTTGATATACACGTCCAAGTGTTGGTTTGCAGGGATTTGGTTGGTTACATGATTTTCATCATGAGCTGACATTAGTTAGAGGACCATCGGAAAACCTGGGAGTACTGGACAGCTGTTTCGTCCTAGTTCGGGACTCTTCAGCAGTACGTACCCACCGGAATTCGAACCCAGGACCTTCTATAAATGTGATATCCAGTTATATATTCAGTACAATCAATCAATCAACTAGTCAGCAGTATATAGCATGATACAACAATTTTAACCCCCCCCTCTCTTGATAGATAACTTACCTTCCTTAGTAGAATCCGTAGATAAAAATATATTATAGATATGATGCTCTTCATATTGATTAAATATTCTTAAAGCATTAAGAATTTGTTGAGCTGTACCAAAAGTATCCAAAGATGATTTGGTTGTTGGCAGCGTAGCAGAATCACTAGCAGTAGCAGCAGTAGTCATTGTTTCAACGGAATCCATACCACCACCACCACATACCATCAGCAGGAGCAGGATTAGAGATAAAATCACCCCGTCTCCAATGGACAGCAATATACGGTCCACCAAGTGCTGGAGATAATGGCCATTTTGAGTGTAACCATTCAGATCCTGAACCTAGTTGTTCAATCATTAAAGGTGAAACTGTACGATCCATAGTATCATACGAGTGTAAATACGCCGCACGATAATTATCACCGATATCACGTAAATGACGTGCAAAGATCATGCTTCGACGCGCCTAAAAAATAAACAAACACATACAGACACACACATAAACAAACAAGAAATCTAAAGAGGCATAATGCCTTTTTGTAAAGATAAACAGGAAATAAATAGGGTGAATTATGTATTTGGTTTAAATTGAATTTTTAGATTTATTTTCGTTGATCGATGATTGGATTGATATGTTTAGCCCCAGTTGACATGTTGACTCCTAGCACGAATGCCTCGACGATTTCTTAGGATTTTAACGCGGAAGTAATTTTTTAGTGGATACTGACTAGCAATAGAATTGACCAGGATGACGCATTTCGCTTTTGTGTGAAGCTCGTCATTTCGATGTACTAGCATTCCTCAGTGAGTGATGGTGTTTGCACTGAGACTTAAACACAACAACCAATCAGTCCCAGCTCCAAGGCATTTCAGCACTAGTGTAACGATGGAAGATAAGTGCCAGGCAACAGATCATTGATTGAGAAAATCACCAGATATTTATAGGTTTTTATGTTATTAGATAGTTGGAGGCAATCGGCCACAGGAAGCCTTCTCGGGACCTAGGTTTCGTGCTAATTGGCACCCACTAGTCTGCAACCTGAAGGAACTCGTGTCCCTTCTGAAATTCAAAGTCGAAGGCCAACTAGCACGAAACCTAGGTCCCGAGAAGGCTTCCTGTGGCCGATTGCCTCCAACCATCTAGTATCATCAAACCAATGAGCACCATGATGGCCAACTACATAGAATGGTGGCCAAATTGCAAACCTGACTGAAAGAATTCAGTCTGCACCAAAGAAAGGACTAGATACGTCACACTAGTTGCTGGTATCCAATCAAAGTAGATTTTTATGTACATTATTATTCGTTATTGTTAGCAAAGAAACAGCGTCTCCTGATAAATCGTTTCCTCGCTGAAGGTTATTCTCCCATCTCTTTGTGACCATTGCCTTGAAGGTTACACCATATATCTGCGAATCGTATCCACCCACGCAAGTTCCGCCGTGATTGGTTGTTGAGTTAGTCTTTCTTCTTGGGTTTTTTTCTCATGACCAAGATTTGGGATGTCAACACTGACGTAAATTGCTGTCTACCAAAATTTTGGCTAACAGACAGACATCTGTCACCACACTAGTAGCCAACAAGTTAACACACGCTGAACATTTCGCTCCAATCATCAACCAACGGGAAAATCTAAATTGAACAATAACTGACACCTGCTGTTGCATAAGAGATGGCTGGCTCTCGTGACCCAAGTCGTCTATCTATCTAGTAGATAATGCTTTCATATTTGAAACAATAAATACTGGATAGGCGCCTTCTTGAGGACATTATCACTTCCAGAGAAGAAGTGACGGTTTGTCCAGAGACGGTGAGCCAATCCCAAGTAAAACCAAATGTGTTAGTCACTGTCCATTAATCTTTACTATAAGTAAATTATTGCTGGACAGACACCCTAAGATATTCTTAACCTAGCAGACTGAATTTCCTCTTTTCATTCCTTCTGTTCAGAGTGGAACATAATGCCGGCGGCTTTGACTGATGATTGGCTTCACAGGTGACAGCGTTCTATCTCCCATGCTAGACGACATGATAAAGAGAGTAATATGAGGGTGTCAGGCATCAGTTACATGTTACGGAAGGAGGAAAACTCAATCGACGAGGTTGTTAAGTCATATCGATTGATATGGCTAGGACACGCGTGTTACACATTCCTAACCTCCTCTTCAAATCACGGAATATACACATTGGGTCATAGGAGTTATTAAGAAGACAATTGCAGCGAAGAAAATTTTCTTTTCGACGAAGTCATCATCTAGGCTGTACATTCGTGTATTTATATCAGATGGATGGGAAAGTTCCAGAATAATTTCCAGTTAAGGGTCAAATTAATAAAAATTAAAATTAGGAATTAAAATGCCATAATAAACAGGGGGACGGATAAAACTCAAACAAAGTAGCATCATAATAACTAAGAAGATTGACATTGTGCAATTGGGGCTTAGAAATGTAGAAATAACAAAATAGACAGGATGTTTGGATAAAAACTAATGTGATGAATAATTGTTTATGCAATCAGGGATTAAATATGTAGAAATAGTAAAATGACAAAATAAACACGAAGTTCGGGTATGAAAATATGGTAGTGTAAACAGGGATTAAGAAAAACTTAAAATAACATGAATAAACAGGAAGTTTAGGTAAGAAAGGCGATGGGATGGTCATTACTAAAAAAATTTACCTGTTTATGATGGCCATGTCAGGGACAGGGGTTGGACATATTTCTTTTGGATACAAAGAGTGGGTTTGAGCTTTTGGATAGCTAGTGCCTCGGCTATGCCCAGATGTCTTGATTTCACTCCCTTTGATAGGTTTGATTGAATCTTGTATATTACTTTGAAGGATTTTTCGAAAGGCGCTGAATGTCCTGAATTGACCAGATGTTCTGTCACTGAACTGTATACACGCTTTTGCTCTCCTTTTACTAACCAGGCTGGGTAGTGTTCACGAGCGTGGTTTTCAAGTCGGCACATGGTACGGCCAACGTACTCAGCTCCACAAGAGCAAGTAAACTGGTATATGCACGTTGAGGTGGCCCAATGCGACAGGTTGTCTTTCGCGTTCTGGCTGAACAGTTTCTTGCAGGAAAACGTCAGTCTTAGGCTCGCGGTGAAGTATGTTTTCCTCAGCGACTTGGAGAGGCGTTTACGAAGGATTTCTGCTTCAATATCACCTTTGAATTCTAGATTAAGCAGAAGTATTTTCTTTGGAACGGATTGGACTTGTTCGGAAATCTTCTTAGATTTGAGACTCCTTTCTATGAACCTGGATGGGAAACCGTTTTCCATCACGGTTTTTCGAAGATTACGCAGTTCTTCTTCAACCACTTCCTCGCTGCATATCTTCCGAATCCTCGAGGAAAGAGTTTATAGAGGTTCCTCTTTCTACTCAGAGACACGAATTTTTGAAAGTTGATGAATTGTCCATTCCATGTAGGCTTTTTGTATATGGACCTTTTCAGAGAGTTGTCATCGTTTCTTGTCAGATGGACGTCGAGGAAGTGGAACATTCCTAACCATTGGCTTCCTCGACAGGAAATCTTATCTGACTGACATAGGATCAGGTTGGTAAAGAGCTGGTAGTGCTTCATCAGTCATTGAAGTCTCTAACACACAGCCGGTTTGAATTAATTTACAGGTTTCAACTTAGAACTACTTTGTATAGATATGCAGCATTTCGAGTTACCACACCCTGTCCTCATAGCAAACCAAGCAAGAGAAGTGAGTAAAGACAGATTCAAGAGGCAGAGTGAGAAAGAGGTAATAAAGACAAGTGTCAGCGGGGTAAAAAGAATAGTAATATAGAAGAACAATAGCATTTTGATGGATATTATAAGCCATAAAGAGTGAATCCATCTGCGCCAGCCATTGAGAACAATTCTCAGGCACGTCAACAGTTTTCTCGCCATTTTTTCGTTTGACCATCACTAGGTAGCTCTTTTCCAACCTGATCAATCTTATGTCAGTCAGCTAACATTCACAGTCATCGAGGAAGGCGACCGACGGCTAACCATGCATATATACTTAACACATGTCCTAACCATCCCAATCAATCGATGCAGCTACTTTTCAAACTCGTCGCTTGATTCACCCCCGCCCCCTCCTTATCAAGCACTACACCGAAGCTAATCCTCAATATTTCTCACCTCATTACACCTACCACTCAACATCGGAGACAGAACACAGACACCTATGATCAAAGACAACTAACCGGCCATTTCAAATCTGCCACTTTCAATTGTCATGTCTCACTGACAGACATAAAGAAAAACAGAGTGAAGTGCTGCTGAACAGTACACACATCCTTTGGTCAACGGGTGGTTATTACACTGAAGCTTTAAAGTTTCTGTAACAATGGCGTTTTTATGTTTATACACGATGAGGTGGGGTCGCCAACATAACAGTCAACCTTCCCTTTTTTTGTGGTTTCGCTATTGGCTAGTGAACAATATGAGGTGGGTTTAAGAGTGGAATTGAATCCGGACTACATGAGTACCATCTAGTGAGTATTGAAATAATGAACCAACACAGCATATACTCTGAGAAGTCGATTTATATGTATAATAAACTCACTGTCCAATATTCTTGACTCCATTCACTCCAATGTCCATGAATAATAGACTGAGCAGAGCCTAAATATAACGTGCTGTGTGTGTGAAGAAAAGACAATAAAGATTACGAATATATATAAAGTAGGTTTTGGAAAAATAGAAGACGAACTCATAAAAATGCCATGAAGTGATAATGTTTTAATAATAATAATAATAATGATTTACTTTATTCCAAAAACAGTACTTGTGATACAGAATGGAATTTTCAGCATTAATCACAATATTACTCCATCTAATTTCCTCAAATTATAAATAAAAATTAATCACAAAGAAAAATTTTCCACATTTACAATAGAGGTAGTGTCAAAAACATGCTGCATATAAAATGGAAATAACAATAATAATGATAACAGCTAAGGTAATAATAATAATAATGATAAAAGTGAAAATTACCGTGGGCTTGTTTCACACAGTATTGTCGATGCGGTATAGAAATCCTAACATGTTTAAAAGGTATTGAATATAATGTTCTCATTATATGATATGGTGAGGGGAAAAATAGAGATTACAGAAGTCATGGAGATAAGTTGGTGTTTGCAACTATGAGAGTAAAACAAAGAAGCAACAGGACCATAAATATAATCGAAATAATAAAAGTAAAACTTCAAGGTATATAAGGATGGACGGAGGAAACTGATTATTTACTAGATGAAAAAAGGTTAGTTAATTGTTGCCTGACACTATTTTCATTACACAAAATACGTGACAAGTACGGTATCATAGAATTTTTATACTTAGACGTGCGAGCATACAGTTTTCTGAAGTTACTCCTTGTTCTACCTGAGGAGATGCAAGGTGAAAGCTGAGGGTAAAGTGGATGCTCCAAGTCAGACAAAATCCCTTTAGCAAGTTTATTGCACGAAGTCAAGTGCCTATCGACAACGATGTTAACTATGTGGTCCACTGCGACATCACTCACCCTACTGACTATCTTCAGCATTCTACGAATTGTGACATAGTCTTTTATATGCAAACCAGGAAAGAATAAGCAGGGGTGAACAATAAAGAAGAATAGGTAGGATGCAAGAGTTTATGAACAGTAAGAGGAAGGGTTGAGTTATACTCGAGTGCCTTAACTTGTTAATGTAAAATGTCAGGCGGAATATTTTACTGGAGATCGCTAAGACATGGGAAGTCTAGGAGAGATCAGAAGAGAGAATAAGTCCAAGATACTTAATTTCTGATTTGATTCCTATATCATTGTCGTCAATCTTACAACTGTCATGAGAACCGATGACTTCTTTTAACTGTCTTTTACATCTTAAGCTGAAATTAACAGTTTGACATTTAGAAGGATTCAGTTTAAGACTGTTAGACTCAGACCATTTGCTGACTCCCGAGAGAAAGCTATTTATTTTAGTACAATCTATCTGGGAGTTAACAGCCATTGAAACCGTTAAATCATCGGCGTACTTCACAAAGTTTATTTCATCAGAGTGAGGCAAGTCATGTAAGAAGAAAGAAAAAAGAAAAGGAGAAAGGACAGAGCTTTGAGGGACACCAGCTTCAGTAGGCAATGAAGTGGAAGACTTCCCTTTATACACGGTGTACTGCTTTCTTTCTGAGAAATAGGAATGTAACCAGTTAACAGCCCAACATTCTGTTTGACTAGCAGCAAGTTTATTTAATAAGATGTCCCTAAGGACCGAGTCAAAAGCAGATGTGTAGTCTAGAAAGGCATAACGAACAAATTTAGCCCCCTTATCTAGACTGGAAGCAATGTTATGATATAAAACGGCAGCCGCATCTAAAGTTTACCAGATTTCCACATGACCTGCTGACATCGGTTAGAGTGAGATACAGAACAATTGTAAAACTACCAAGAACTAATAGACAGCCAGTTGTGTTTCGTCAGCTTAATTTGGTAGTGTTTATCACTACGCGAGCCCACCACCCACCAGGGCTCGAACCCATGAATTTCCGGTTACAAGGCAAGGTTGTAAACCATTTAACTACTGAAACAGGATACAATCCACGATAATAGAATAAGGTTTTAATTCATCGATAATCCCCATCCAGGCATTAACGGAAACAAAACACGTAGATTAGCGAAGAGTCTCTTTTCGTAGGCGAATTCATTTTCTTAACTGTACAATCTAAAATATATATATATATATGTTATTTTGTATGCATGTGTACATTAAGTTTGTCAAACAAAATTACAATTGGTAATGGTTATTTCAACTAAACAGGTGAACGTTGGTAACATACAAGTCAAGAAAATTAAGTGTTAATGAAATTAGGGTATTAACAAAGGTGATGAGTTGTCACAAACAGTTGTTAAAAGAAGTTATGTAATAATAATATGAATACTTTGATGAGTGAGTTTTACTCAGGATGCACATAGAAACAACAAAGTAGATAATACGAAACTATGTAAGAGATCTAAATGAATACAAGAATTATAAGGAATTAAAGAACAGGCAAAGAAACAAAATTAAGTCATCAAAATAAAAATAAAATAAAAACTCAAAACAAATCAAAATATTGTTACCATGAGAGTAGAAGTGGTTGAGTAATCTTCTTTTGTATGCACAGCTCCGACTTCCTATCTGAATGGCCAGAGCTTCAGCGATACAAAGGAGACGAAACCGTATTGCCTTTGATAGGTTATTCTTGACTCTGTAGATTACCACTTTGAAGGGGGCGTTTGTTGAAATGCAATGATCAGTGTTAACCAAGTGTTCAGTTATCGCACTCCTTATTGCACCACTATTGCCTTTTCGCAACCATGCTGGCTGGATAGTGTTCTTGAATCCTCTTGGACTAGGTGTGCGTTGAACGACCGATGTACCTGGCTCCACAGAAGCAGGTGAACTGATATATGCACATGAAGTGGCCAAATGCGGGATCTTGTCCTTGAGGCTTCTGAAGATCACTGGGCGACTGGAGAACACTATTCTTAGCGTTGATGCAAAGAATTTTCTTCTCAGAGATGATGTGATTCTTCTCTTGAGAATATCGCTTGCTGAATCTCCCTTGAAATCCAAGTTCATGTAGAGTTTCTTTTTAGGCGCAGTAAAAGTTTCGTTTCTTCAAAGTATTGGCTTCATATTTGTGTCGATGAATCTTATTGGGTATCCATTTTGGATGAGAATTTCTCCTAGAATATCTAATTCTGTTTCCAGAACGCCGGGACTACAGATGCGTCGGATGCTGGTGGCAAGTGATTTAATTAAATTCCGCTTTTGTTGAATGGGTACCCAGCTATAGAAGCTTGTTAGTTGACCATTCCACGTAGGTTTTCTATGGATTGATCTTCTTAGGCTCCCATCACCTCTTCTTGTTAGTTCCACATCAAGAAACGGAATTTTTGACTCGTTTTCCATTTCAAGAGTGAATTTCATTGCTGGATGGCAACAGTTAAATGTCTTCAATAAATTGGGGTCATTGTTGTTGTCACAAATAATGAAAATATCGTCTACGTATCTTTAATACAGTCGCAAATTGTCAGTGCTTGGCTTTAGTGAACCTCTCTCGAGGCTTGCCACGAAGCAACCTGATAGTAGTGGACCCAACGGAGATCCCATTGCAATACCATCCTTTTGTCTGTAGATGGTGTCGTTGAATGTGAACTGGACGTTCAGAGCGCATCTCAATAATAATTCTTTTAAGTATCTTGTCGGTATTTCAATATCGAGGTGGTTGTCATCTATATATCTGCATATGAAGTAGACCATTTCTGTGAGTGGGACATTGGTGAAAAGTGACTCAATGTCGAAGGACAGCATAATTTTGTTAGATACATTCATGTCTTGTATGCACTCGATGAACTAGAAGGTGTCACGGAGCGAGTGCGTACATAATTGCTTCCTTACAGGTTCCAGAATATCTGCTAGCCATTTTGCAATAGAGTGGTAAGGGTAACCTGACATATCCAGAATTGGACGATGTAGGAGACCAGTCTTGTGTACCATTTGGTAGACCATAAAGTCTTGGTATTATTGGATCTGTTGGTCGGATCTGGTCGTAGATATCCCCACTGATTAGTTGACTGGCCTTCATTCTCTTCAAGACGTCTGTGAGCTGCTTCTCAATCTGTTCCGTCTTGTTTCTTTCATTGGAAGGTTGGAAAAACTTATCTTCATCCGACAGTATATCGTTCATTTTCTCGATGTAGTCTCTCCGATTCAGAAGCACTACACCAGCACCCTTGTCGGGCCGAGTTATAAGCAGATCTTTGTTATCTCTCAACTGTTTTAATTCTTCTCGGTGCCGCTTCGTTAGGTGGTTGCGGACTTTTGATTTTGTATTCAAGTATTGGTGGCAACAGTTCACGATTGTTGACTTGAATCTCTGTAATTCGTCTACAGAAGTTGGGCTGAGATAGTTCGTTTGGCTGATTAGATTTTCAAACTGGACCTGAGTATGAAGTTTGTCGGCGTTGGAATTTATAACGCAGAATTTTGGGCCCAGAGATAGGACTTCCAGTTGCACGTCGGTTAAACGTACTGAGGAATAATTGAACACAAATTTTGTGGGTTCGTCAGGAAATTTGCCTTGAGGTTTCATCTGCTTAAGGCTGTTGTTGAGCTGGGTTACGACAGACTGTGACCGTTTATTTGCAACCAAGTCGATATATTCGGTGAATCTTTGACATTCGTCCTAAGTCAATTCGTATAAGGCAGAGGACCTCTGATTAATATTCCGCTGCAGTTCGGGTATATGTGATCTGATAGAATCAGTACAATTCATTGCATGGCGTTGAAGGGACTTCGTATTTGGATATATATGATTGCGTCGCAGTGCTTTCCAGAACCACTTTGGATACTGATGATTCGCTACGCAATCCTCGAAAAAACCAACTTTCGCTTTCCCCACAGCAAGCTTGACAGAGTACCGCAGACACCCATTGAGTTCCTTGACTGTCGAGGGGTCCTTGCTACGTTGCAATTCATGGATAATCCTCATCCAGGCATTGATGAAAACAAAACACGTAGATCAGCGAAGAGTCTCTTTTCGGCGAATTCGCCGAAAACAAACTTAATGTACACATACATACAAAACAACCTATATATATATATATTTGCGGTTGTACGGCTAAGAAAATGAATTCTCCACCAAAAAGAGACTCTTCACTGATCTACGTGTTTTGTTTTCAATAATGTTTCAAGCATGATAATATCCCGTTATTGAATTGAATTTTTGATTTTCCCGTCGATTGATTGGATTGGTTCAATAATTAATATGACCCGTTGCACAAGAGGTGGCTCTCGTGGCCCAAGTGGTCTAGTGGATAACGCTTTGGCGTTTGAAACTATGGGTACTGGGTTCGAGCCTCAGTGGGAACACCATCACTCACTGAGAAATGCAGGTACATCCATCTGACGAGTCCCAAATAGGACGAAATGCGCATCCTGGATTCCACTGCTAGCCACCATCCACCAATGATAATATCCCGGATACATAAAATGTCATTCGACAAGTTAAATGGCAGTAATCAAATCGTTAACCCTGTTATATTTACGTTGAATCAATGAGAGAAAGAATAACAATTATGCAACTTTTGTTTAAAGCGATACAAATGTGGCGGCTTATTGACCTAAGCTCTGTCTCCCGCTTGCTCGCTCGCTCTCTATCTCTTGTTCAACTTACAGCCAATAATATTTCAGAGGTTCCAATCCCACTCCAAAATATATATTTCAGCCTAGTCAGCCAGAGATTATCATTCAACATCCCTGAAACAAACATTTTTGCGGTATGCTTCACTGTAAACCTCAAAAGTGCACAAGTGATTATATCACATCCCATACAATTTACCAATTTGTGTGTGTGTGTGTGGGCATACATACATAGGGAGGAGTAGTCGCGCTTTGCACGTGAGGGTGGGAGAGCATATCCCAAAATGGTTAGAAAAACAGATGAATTGTGACAAGCGAATGGATGCAGGTGTCAGACTACCAAATTCGTCTATAGCTAAACATCTAATCGAGATGAACCATTAGATTGATGTTAACTCAGCCCTTAAGATCATCTATAAAAATGGTCAAGGGCGTTTACTGAAATGCGCTGAGGCTATAGCTATTCAAAGACTTAAGCCCCCCCCTGTGTATTCAAAAACAGTTTGTCATTACTCTTAACCTACCTTGGTGATCCTTATTTGATTGGATTACCAAACGTTTGTGTTAATTATTCTTAATTCTTTTTTTTGTTGTCACTTTGTTTAATTTAACTTTTCCATATATATTGACTTGACAAGTAAATGTGTGATGAGATTGTTCGAAATGTATAGCGCTAATACATCACATTTTTCAGATAATCTCCGTCTTCTAATAACGCTATCAAAATTTTTGCGGTAGATATGTTCGCGTCATTATTGTAAAATAATTTGTAAGGAAGGAAAGGTACCTGTGGATTGATTGTAAGAAAGCCTGACTACTCATTATAATAAAGGCTTTTGTATTGCCTAATGAATAAAAAACAAAACGATATTGTTGTCTTTGCTGATGATTCGCTTATTTAATGCTGCTAATAGCTTCAGAAATCACAAACAACGTCTAATATCAGAAGTACTTCATATCAAGTGGAATTCAAATTGCCTGAACTGAATAGGAATGATGGACTAAAACAGAATCTGACCTGGTTACAACACCTCCTTCCCCTCCCCCATGAAGTGACAAAATCAAAAAGAATGTGATGAGCAATTTGAGTATGTAAACATACGCTGTTTTATAGTTTTGCACACTTATCAAATCCAACAATCTACACTTGGTTTTGTTATCTTTACCAATTCACCAATTTGACAACGAAAAATGACTCCAGGTTGACGTATGATGATCAAGTTAGTAAACTTTATTTTGATATCATAACTGATGTACTATTGTGGTGAGAGCAGGCTGCTAGCCGATTGGTTGGCACTAATCTACGTTGAGGTCTAGGTCACTAATATGGGCCGTGAGAAAATATGAACAAGGCTGAGTCAACAACCAATCACAGCAAAGTTAACGTGGCAAAATATGATTCGCAGATAGAGAACTCTATTTGTCAAGGAATCCCGAAACAACCAATCAGAAGCCTGCGTTTGTCTACCTAACTTCTGATAAACAACCAATCAGATGACTGCGCTTGTCTATAATAATGTAGTTGAAATATGTATAAATACGTGTTGATTTTCATAATAAAACGATCTGTTGCTTCGCCCTTGTCTTCTGTTGTTACACTATTACCTTTGTTATTTGGTTTAGTGATCTTCAATGTTATTTTGATTTTCAATACATCCCCTTTAACTTCGCCTAACTCATCTATTTCCTCACCTCTTAACTCTTTGTTATATATATGCTGAGTGGATTTTGCAAATTCCGGCTTAATAATACTTTGATAAAGCTATTAGCATTAAATAGCGAAACGTCAGTAAAAACAACAATATCATTTTGTTTTTCATTCATTGGGAAATACAAAAACCTTTATTAATATAATGAATATCATATACTCAATGTCCAAATTTTTTCAAACCGTTAAAAGTGAACTTGGTTTGGACATATATAACGCCTGACTACATTGTGGAACTATCAAAAAGGGGAAAGGCGATTTACGCCTTTACGCAACAACTGACGTGGAATAATGCTCTTGTCCACACCATACAAAATACTAAGTTACGTCATCCTCGGAGAAAATAAAAAGATGCACTGGATGCAGAACTCCGCTCCCAACCCTTCGGAACCAGTTGAATTCAGGAAAGGTAAATCATGCACACACTAAATAACAACTTTAAGCATTATCATTGTGAACAAAGCATAGAATGGCAGTCGAATCCCTGTCTCAACTTCCCCAACTATGAAAAGGCCTTAGACTGACAACGTTCACACCAAGAAGTAATATGGGAACTACTCCAACACTACAGCGTGCAGTATCCAAATCTCAACCAGTTTGATTCACCAGTTAGGTATATCAAATGACCAGAAAGAATTAGTAAGAAGAAACTCCGCAGTGGGACGAACCAACCAACCAAGATCCGATTGTTCAAAAAATAGGCAGAATAAAGTGGAGATGGATTCGACATACTCTGAAGATGTCATCGAATGAAATCACGCTTAATGCAGGCCATCGCTCGAATGGAATCCAAGTTTGAAGGGATGAGTGGGTCATCCGTTTGAGGATGACATGGATGAGATCGTGTGGCGGCTAGCCAGCTGAAGAGGACAGCAGAAGATAGAACAAAGTGGAGACGTGTTGTTGTTCCACTTGGAAACCAAGAGAATAACTAATAATACTAATAATAATATATACAAAGACTTACGTGATAGATTTCTTAGAATTTTCAATTAATTGTAATAAAAATGGTGCTAAATGTACAGGTTCTAATTCACCAGTTATACAATCGTATGCAGTTGCAGTCATTGGTAATAAACCAGTAAGAGTAGTAGGAGAGAAAGTACTCCCTTCAAATAATTCCATTGGTTGATTTAACAGTGAATTCTTGGTTATTCAAAAATAGCAAAGACAAAAAAAAGAAAAAAACTATCATTTTGATTTTGATTTACAGCTTAATTCCACACTGTATTTTTAGTACAAGTATGGAATTTTCAGCATGTGATATCATCAGGAGCCCAAATTTTGCAGGCCGACCATAAATATCAGGTGTGCGTCGGCAGGAGATCGAACCTCGGACCATGTGTATGGTCGGCGAGAGTCCTAACCACTGTGCTACCGACGCACACTGAGGGAAATTTTCAATAAAACTATCAATAAATAAAGGATACTGGTTGGAGGATTTCATCATGAGCTGACGCATCAGTTAGAGAGCCTGTAGAGAATACTGGACAGCCATTTCATTCTAGTGCTTGGGACTCTTCAACAGTACGCACCCCTTCCCTCAGTAGGTTCGAAGCCAGGACCTACTGATAACCTTCATGATGAAATCCCCCAACTAATCAAACTGAATCCCGACAAAAACCAATACTCGAAAATAAAGATATATTCTTTTAGCACACAGATTTTTGCAATCTATCTCCTATATTCAACGGTATAAATATGGTGAGGAATATTCACTTATAAACATACATACATACATTATAGTGAATGAATGAATGAATTAGTGTTATGAACAACATTCATGTTGTTTAAATAACATCAAATCATTAATGTTGATAGATTACAGCACAACAGCATCAAAATAAAATAAGCTGAATGTCAGAAGAATTAGGAAGGATAATATTACAGACTCATGAGTTTATAGCTTCTACTGAAGGCCAGGACAATAGTAGGGGCTGGACTTGCTTCTGTTGGACACAGCGAAGACCCTGAGCCACAGGGTTAGAGCTATATGCTCAGAAGAAGTAATTCAAGATGAATTAAGTAAGCATTGTATGTGATACTTTGATCGAAAATGGCTATCCCGAAAAATTTATCAAGAAACATATGACAAAGAAAGCAGCGGAAAAGGACTACTCACTGTCTGTAAACAAGAAGCCTCTTTATATACGACTACAATTCAAGGGCGATAATATACCAGGTGAGATAATTACGAAGAAATTAAGAAAGTCAATTTAAAGAACTTTTAATGCTGGCGAACTACACGTATTATTTTCTACACGACCGATGGTGATTCCTCGACTGAAAGATGAAGTACCTAGACTAGCCACTTCTAATTGTATCTATCAATTCAATTATATTGACCGTTGCTCTAGGAACTTGATTTTTCATGCTCACTCGAGAACATCTCCCAGCATGGCTAAGTAGTGTAGTGAAAACTATTAACAGCTCAATATTGGAACATCTGGTGCAAACAGACTAGCGTAGAAGAATCCCTCTCTATCATATACCGGGCGCCTAATAAATTTGCCAAAAACATAGAAGCAACGCAGGCTCCAAACAGCAGAGGCTATTGCGATTTGCTTCAAACAACCAGCACTCTGTGTCCAAAAGAAGCAAGTCCAACCCCTACTATTACCCTAGCTGGCCTTCAGTAGAAGCTATAAACTCATGAATCTGTAATATTATCCTTCCTAATGTTTCTGACATTCAGCTTATTTTATTTTGATGCTGTTGTGCTGTAATCTATCAATATTAATGATTCGATGTTATTTAAACAGCATTAATGTTGTTGTTCATAACACTAATTCATTCATTCATTCATTCACTATAATGTATGTACAACTGTAGAACCTGATAATGAAGAGCAGGTTATCGAAAACAGTACTCTTTGTTCCGTATCCATTCTTTTGAAAATTTTAACGGGCATTTTTAATCAGAAAAAATTTTATTTTCATAAATTCATACATAGTGGTGTTATACAGTAAGTAATATTTACTGATGACCACATTCGAGTACAATTTATGACTGCTAATAATCATCATATCAAGGCACTACCCACATACAACTTTCTTGCTCCGTTTATACACATCAGTAAAAACTTGATTAGACATTTGAATAAAATCAGTATAAGACTTGCATGAAACCGCAAAAAAAGAAGATGAAGTACATTCAGAAATAATATTAGTTTTTTTTTATTATTCGTTCGTAAGGATTAGATTTGATTTCACGAGTTGATCACGGATTAATATCAATTACAGAACAATTGAAAACCAGTCACAGGGAGTACTGGACAGGTGTTTCATCTCACTTGTTTGGGAATCATCGACAGTACGCACCCAGTGGCTGAATAGTATACGAGCTCTCTGGCCTTGTAACCGAAAGGTCTTGGGTTCGAACCCTAGTTGTGGGTGCGTACTGCCGATGATTCTCAAACTAGCGGGATGAAACAGCTGTCCAGTACTCCCTGTGACTGGTTTCCAATGGTTCTCTAACTGATATCAATCCGTGATGAATTCGCAAAAATAATATTAGTGTTATCAATCATATATAATACGATGGGAAATAAAACTAGTATTATAAGTCAATAAGATGGGAAATAAGATTTTTTTATGTTAAAAATAAGTAACTTGTTAAAATGTTCTAATGTGAATATCTCGACGGGCAATGTTAACTGACATTGGGTCAGGCTGGAAAAGAGGCAGCGAGCTGCGGTCAAACCAAAACATGGCCCTAACAGTCAATGAAATTCACAAAAGTTCGTTTAAGCCAGCCATATAGGAAGATGTAGACTGGCTGACTGGTTTGTATCCTCGGGAAAGTAAAAACCAATGGCTGCAGACAATCGTTTATATGGCTCAAATTCGTTATCAATGGCTCGTGCCGATGCATTTTTTGCTCCTTGTGAGTTCCAATGAAACTCTATTGTTCGTCGTTATTACCATTCCTTTTGTCTCATATCTTCGCCTACTGTCTTTATTTTGCATTACTTATAATTTTCTTTCTTGCTTTGTGTGCTACATGGAGGGAATGTGGCGACTTGAACTGCTGCACATCGGTGCAATGTTCTCTTTTGTGAAGTGAAATACATTCTAACAATATTTATTATTCTCCGATTTGACTAGTGGTAATAATATCTTCCAAACATATCTCTGGTATTTGCTTTGAGTCACTACTATTGAATGTAGAGTCGATGAACCGGGCAGGATTCAGTAATCTGTAAAGAGGAGAAGCGATCGAATTTTCTTCTTAAAATTCGATCGCTTCTCCTCTTCTCAACTCAAAAAGCTCCGCCGTGAAAAAAAGGTTGTTCAAAATGAAAAACAAATCTGGTGTTAAGAGAATGAACACTTTGATTAAGCTTGAATTACAAAGATTGAATGCTCTCTATAACCAGAAGTTTCTTTCATGTAAATAAATCCCCATCAAACATGTGGAAGTTATTAAAGGAAATCACAGGTGGTAAGCAAATGATGAATGATATTTCAGTAGATGTTAACATGCTTAATGAATCCTTCATATGTATCCCAGCAAATGTTATGATTCCTAACTCAAATAGTGTAAACAATGACTGCTTCTCATGCTTTAACACGAATGATGTCCTCAAGTGTCTTCAATCTCTCAAGCCTACTCAGTCTCTTGGTGCTGGTGGTGTTCCTGCTGTTATCCTTAAGAAGTGTGCGGACATCTTGTGTTCCCCGTTAACTGACATTTTCAACGAATCGTTTTCCAAAAGTATTATACCTGAATCATGGAAAATATCAAGATTCTTCCAGTGCCTAAATCAACAAGTGAACCTAATGTTAAGTTTAGACCCATTGCTATTGCCTCACCTTTTTTGAAAGTTATGGAAAGACTTATTTTACTTAATCTTGGACCCTCTTTAAAACCTTTCAATGACCTCAACCAGTTTGCTTATAAACATAGTAAGTGTACGTTAGATGCCGCTGTTGTACTACATCATACTATAGTCTCTAGTTAAGATAAAGGAGCTAAATACGTTCGCTGTGCTTTCCTTGACTACACATCTGCATTTGACTCTGTTCCTAGGTCTCTCTTGCTAAGTAAGCTTGCTGCAACACAGGCTGAGAGCTGGACAAATAAGTGGCTGCATTCCTATTTTTCTGATAGGAAGCAGTACACCGTCTACAATGGAAAGTCATCCACTACCTCACTTACTTTAGCAGGTGTTCCTCAAGGTGCTGTTCTTTCTCCCTTTCTGTTTTCGTTTTTCTTACATGACTTGCCTCATTCTGACGTAGCCACTTTTGTCAGGTATGCTGATGACCTCTCGGTTTCTATGCCTGTCAACTCTCAGTCAGACTGTTTCAAAATTAAATAACTTTCTGTCGGAAATTAGTCAGTGGTCCTCTTCAAACGGACTTAAGCTTAATCCGTCTAAATGTCAGGTAGTCAATTTCACTTTCAGACGTAAACGTGACCTACAACAACTAGTTAGCTCACATGGCCCCACTATCATTGACGGCACAGAAGTTGAAAATACACCTAATGTCAAATACCTTGGGCTGAGTTTTTCCACCGATCTTTCCTGGTCTTCCCACATCTTGCTAGTTACTAGAAAGATGTTTCGCTTAACGTTCTACATTAGGAAATTTAGGCAGCTTGGCATAAAGCAGTCTTTGCTTTCTCAGTTTGTAAATTCTTGTATTCTACCCCTCCTCCTTTACTGCTCCCCATCAATCTTTCCTGGACTACTTAAGAAAGACTTTGCTTTGCTGAGAAGGGCAGGCACTAAAAGCCGTTAGTAGGGAGGGCAAGTGGGATATGGTTAAACCAACTGGTGAACACTATTGTAGATAGACATATTATATCATGTAAGAAACTAGCGAATACAATATTGTCGGACCCCGAGCATCCTCTCTATACGTAGCTGTCTCCTTGCATTTCATCTGGTAGAACTAGAAGCAGCTATAGGAGGCTGGCTATATGCTAGGACTACCAAATACAAAAACTCCACAATACCATATCTGGCACAGCTGTTATGTGATGAGAAATCCGTTAGGTATGACACGATCAACTTACTGTGGCACTCTGACAAATAGTTCCCATTAGTTTTTCTTTTCCTTTCCTCGTTACTATTACACTATTGTTCTCATCTTCTATCACACATCAACTTTATATTTCATATCCTGTGGTGCATTGTTTGAAATGTAATACTCTACGCTGTTTTTTTATTTTTATTTATTTAACTTATTTATTTTATTTTTATTTATTTATCTTTGATTTTAAAATCTTATAAAATTTATGGGGTTAATTAGATGTAATTTATTGTAATGCACGCTGAAAATTCCATACCTGTACCACAAATACCATTTGGAATAAAGCTGTTATTATTCTATTCTCTCTCTCTCTCCATCTACCTACTTATACTACTTTTTTAGAATTTTGACTCTGTCCCACCCACCCTATTGTGTGATAGTGTGTTAATGCATTAAATGTGATTGCTGAGTCTTTTTCTAAATTACTTATCTTCTCGGGTGGGATCAATCATTCTGCACTCTTTAGACTCATCAGGGAAACGGATGGGAGAAGGCAAATCATAAGTGAGACTATTTCTAAGAAAAATGGCTCCTTAATTAGCTCTCAGGATAGACGCCTTGAACGATGGAAAGAACACTTTGAGGGACAATTTAACTTGCCTACAGCCACACTGAACCTCTCCCCCCCCCCAATCCAGCACACACCCGAATGGGATATACACACTGGTCCGCCGTCTGTACGTGAGGTCACAAAAGCTATCTGTAATTTGAAACGAGGCAAAGCGGCAGGACCCGACGGAATCATTCCGGAGGTGTTTAAATATGGGGTTGACATACTAGTTTGTAGATTAACTAAGGTACTAGGCGAAGTCTGGGAATCAGAGACAGTGCCATCAGACTGGGGTAAGTCACTTATTATACCGATATTCAAAAAGGTAAACAAGTCCTCGTGTGATAATCATAGGGGGATCAGCCTAACGAACATAGTCTCTAAAATCCCAGGCTCAGTAATCATGCATAGACTAAGCAGAACTCGGGAGGAACAAACGACGGAAAATCAAGCAGGCTTTAGACCAGGTAGAGAGTGCATAGATCATATCTTCACTCTCCGACAGATTCTAGGACACAACACACTTTTCGGCGTCCAACAATTGCCATATTTTCAACTCCAATGTGAAGTCAGTATTACTTTACGGATCAGAGACTTAGCCCGTCATAAAGAGCCCCTCAAACTAACTTCAGACCTTCATTAACAGTTGTCTTCGCTCAATAGTCAAGATCAGATGGCCAGCCAGAAAAGATCAGCAACAGGGATCTCTGGCAATGAGCGAACCAACCCAGGACTAAGCGAAATCCTGCAACAAATAGGCAGGAAGAAATGAAGGTGGATTGGCCATACTCTGGGAAAACACGCCAGAATATTGCTCGAGTGGAACCCGAAAGGGAAGCAGTGAGTTGGTCGTCAGTGCGATGGTGGGGTGACTTGGAGGAGGTCATGTGAGGAGGAGATGAAAGCATGTGGGCAGACTTGGAGCGGAGTGAAAAAGTTGGCAGAAAACCGAAGGCAATGGAGATGCGCAGCTGAAGCCCTATGTTCCTCCAGGAATAAAAGGATATAATAATAATAATGTGAAAATGTAGCTTATTAGCTTAAGTACTCAACTTTCGACCAACCAATCCAGTCCTAATATAAATCCTAATGTCTATTATCTACTGGAACAACTTGAAAACGGTGTGGAGCCAAACCTGTATAGAAATTCTAGGCAGAAAAAAGAGACAGGACAAACAGTGGCTCACTACGGACACTTGGAAACTAATAGAAGAGAGAAGGACAGTGAAGCAAAAGATTATCCAGTGCACGACGAGCAACAAAAACAGGAGCTGAATGCAAGCTACAATACACTGAACAAAAGAGTGAAGAAAAGTGCCAGGGAAGACAAAAGAAAATATTATGAAACCATGGCAAACGAAGCAGAACAAGCTGCAGGCAAAGGAGACCTCGCCACACTCTACCAAACAACTAGGAACCTTTCGGGCAAACGTTCGACACAGATTAAGCCAATAAAGGACGACAATGGAAAGTCAATCACCAAAGAGGTGGAACAGAGAAAGCACTGGGTTGAACACTTCAAAAGACTTCTAAATCGTCCGCCACCTACAACACGTCCAGCAATACCAACAACGGAAGCAGAACTACCAGTGAACACTGACCCCCCGACGAAATCGGAAGTCCTGAATGCAATCAAGATGCTTAAAACTGGGAAAACACCGGGACCAGATGGAATCCCAGCAGAGGCTTTGAAAATAGACCCAGAGACAACAGCGGACTTGATGACACCACTACTGGAGAAGGTGTGGAAAGAGGGCAAAGTACCCGAGGATTGGAAGAACAGTTACTTATTCAAACTTCCAAAGAAAGGAGACTTAAGTCAATGTAAAAACTGGCGGGGAATTATGCTTCTGTCCATTCCAAGCAAGATACTAAGTCGCATCATCCTGGAGAGAATCAAACAAGCCCTAGATGAAAAACTTCGTCCGGAACAGGCTGGATTCAGGAGAAACAAATCATGTATTGATCAAATCGCCACTCTACGGATCATCATTGAACAAAGCTTGGAATGGCAGTCACCTCTCTATCTCAACTTCATCGACTTTGAAAAGGCCTTCGACAGCGTCGATCGAGAGGTCATTTGGAAACTACTTCGCTACTACGGGGTCCCATCGACAATTATACACCTCATCCAACAGTTATACGACAATGCTGCATGCCAAGTAATCCACAACGGGAAACTTACGGAAGCCTTCGAAGTGAGGACGGGAGTGAGGCAAGGCTGTCTACTATCACCAATGATCTTCCTGATTGCAATCGATTGGATAATGCGACAGACAACGGCAACCAACGAGGGAACAGGCATAAAATGGACTGACACAAAAGACTTGGAGGATCTGGATTTCGCCGATGATATATGTCTGATTTCCCATAAACTGGAAGATATGCAAATGAAAAGTAACAAGTTGGCAGAAGAAGCATCAAAGATAGGACTTCACGTGAACATAGATAAAACAGAGATGATGAAGATTCCTTGCCAACATCAACAGCAACAACAGACCACAATAAGCATAAATGGGAAGAACCTGAAAGAAACAACCTCCTTCACCTACCTGGGAAGCATCGTCTCAACTACAGGCGGAACTGACGAGGACATCAAAGCCAGAATCGGAAAAGCAAGACAAGCTTTCATTACTCTCAAATCTGTGTGGAGGTCAACAGCATTCAGCATCAAAAATAAGATCCGGATTTTCAACTCCAATGTGAAGTCAGTGCTACTATACGGATCAGAGACTTGGCGAGTCATAAAGAGCATCTCAAACAAACTTCAAACCTTCATTAACAACTGTCTCCGCTCAATACTCAAGATCAGATGGCCAGAAAAGATCAGCAACAGGGATCTCTGGGAGCGAACCAATCAGGAACCGATTGTGAAACAAATAGGCAGAAAGAAATGGAGATGGATTGGCCATACGCTGAGGAAACCAACAAGTGACATCACTAGACAAGCCCTCGAGTGGAACCCGAAAGGGAGGCGGCGAGTTGGTCGTCCAAGGGTGACTTGGAGGAGGTCATGTGAAGAGGAGATGAAAGCATGTGGGCAGACCTGGAGCAGGGTGAAAAAGTTGTCAAAAAACCGAAGTCAATGGAGGTGCGCAGCTGAAGCCCTATGTTCCTCTAGGAACTAAAGGATACAATAATAATAATTATTATTATTATCTACTTCAATCTCTATAATTCTGTAAAGATCAACATAACACAGACGAGAATAAATACTTAAATTATAGAGATGTGGAAAATCCAAATCTTCGTCATCAATAATAAATGAAACAGATTTCCATATTGACTTCAGAGTATTGATCTGGTCGTTTGCCACTCGGCATTTGACGTATATGTAGCCGTGATACTCTGGAGGATGAATTAAATCTTTTGAGAAAAATCCGGACAGAAAATGTATTTCCACCACGTTTTATAGACAAGAATATACAGTAAAATCTTATGAAATGTGACTTATCTGCCGTACCCAAAAAGAAAACACTGTACATCAGATGGCAATTCAAAGGCGACTTAGCGCTTCCGATATCATGAAAACAGGGACGTCACAGTCCTTGAAAACAACATTCCCTACTGCATATTTGAGAATAGCCTTCCTTAATCTGTCGATCATTACTGTTCAATAACCTGAAGGACAAGAACCCACTGGTGACCAACTCTATGTGCATTTATCAATTCACCACCTCCTGTGAAGCTAGGTATATCGGTCGTCCGACTCGAGTTTTGTCCAAGAGGTTGCAAGAACACTATCCAGCTTGGTAGTTAGAAAAAGGTGGAAGTAAAGGCGCGGGAGCGCTGTGCGTCGGTGGCACAGTGGTTAGGACTCTCGCCGACCATGCACATGGTCCGGGGTTCGAGACCTCGCCGACGCACACCTGATATCTATGGTCGGCCTGGGAATTTTGGGCTACCGATATCCACGCTGAAAATTCCATACTTGTACCAAAAATACGGTGTGGAATCAAGCTGTAATCAAAAATAAAAATAAATAATAATAAGTAAGAAGCGCGATCATTGAACATCTGGTCGATAATGATCATCCTATGTGTCTCTACAGCCTCAGCCTTCAAAGTCATCTACAAGGCGAAAAATAATTTTCCTGACTTATCTGTATTGGTGAAGTCATTGTTGACTATCGAAACAGAAAAGGTTAGTTCGACCCACCCACCCGCTCCAACTTTCATTTCATATTCTTAATCCCTCCATGCCAATAATGTAGGATAATCCCCATCTCACATCTTGTCTCTACCAATTATTTTCATTTTGTCTATTCAATTTGTATACTTTTCTTTTATTACATCAATTCTTGACACTATTGTTCTTCTCACTTTGAATTGTCTCCGGTATTATTTCACACGGCGCCACATGTCATTCTAAATCAATTTCGTTTTGCAACATTTAATTTTATATTATCAAATTTCACAAAATGTTAAGTAACGTTTTTATTAGTTGTTTTTTTTTTAATTTGTATTTACCTACTAATCACATAATTTCACACCCCTTCCAAGTTCTATACATCCTGTGAATTGTCTTATATATGACTTTAATTGTTTTAACACTTCACATTTAACTATGATTATAATCACAAATATTTTTTAATTGCATTTCATACTACTACTATTATTATAATTATTATTATTTTGTGTAATCACATATATACAGAATGACATAAGATTGCTGTAGATGAGAATTAAAGCGAAAAATTCTCTTATTTGTAATTACAGCTTGATGCCACACCGTATTTTCGGTGCAGGTATGGAATTTTCAGCATATGATATCATCGGTAGCCCAAATTTTGCAGGCCAATTATAGATATCAGGTGTGCGTCGGCAGGGAATCGAAGCCAGGACCGCATGCATGGTCGGCGAAAGTCCTAACCACTGTGCCACCAACGCACAGTTAAATTGACATTAGGTGTTAGCAGATAGGTGGTGTGTTATAATTCAACTCAGAGGCTACTGATTCAGTTTTACATTCAACTATCACCCCACTATGATCAGTATGGGAGATAGTTCTTCAATGGAGCCGAGAGATTATTTATATTATTATTATTACTATTATTCCCTTGGCTTCTGAATGGAATATAGGCTTTCAACAACACATCTACATTTGAAAACATTTATTTCCCGATACGAATTTAAAACAAGCAATAAAGGTTAATAAAGCAGGATTTAATGAATTCATCAAATTTCGGTAGAACTCCTCTTCAGCTGAATGCTCTACATACACGGATACACATGTATACTCTTGAAATTACATTAGGAGATATAAGACTGATAAATAAACTACATTGAATTAGTCATGGACATCTACACTTACTTCTACTTTCTGCTGTCCTCTTCACTTGGCTAGTTACACTATTGCCGATAATCTCTCAACTCCTCCTCCTCCTCGTGCTCCTCGCCACACAATCTCATCTATGTCACCAATATAGTATCTAAAGTCTTAGGCTCAATAATCATGCGTAGACTAAGTGGTGCTCGGGAGACACAAACACGAGAGAGCCAGGCAGGCTTTAGACCAGGAAGAGGGTGTATTCATCATATCTTCACCCTCCGACAGATTCTAGAACATAGGAATTCCTACCGGCGTCCAACAGTCATTATATTTCTTGACCTAAAGGCGGCATTCGACTCTGTCGATCGGGAAGTTCTCTGGAGATGCTTGGGTGTAAAGGGAATTCCGAGAAAATATATTGCACTGATTAAGGCACTCTACTCGTACTCATACAGCCAGGTGAGGGCTTACGGCGAGCTGTCATCTGAACTGATGACGACCAGTGGTGTCCGTCAAGGATGCCCATTATCTCCTTTTCTATTCAACTTCATCATAGATGTGTTAATGGACTTAACCCTAGGTGACTTCAGAGACTCAAGGATTGACTTGCTACCAGGGAATAACCTCGCTGACTTGGAATATGCAGACGATATAGTCCTTCTAGGCGAAGACGCTGACCAAATGCAGTCTTCTAAACACCTTGATCCGCAATCTACGAATGTTTGGCCTGCGAGCGATTCGCTCCCGCCAAATGTAAGATGATGTTACAGGACTGGACTAAATCGACGCCTAGTTTAAAAATAGGAAGTGGAGTGGTAAAGCACGTTGACCACTTCACTTATTTGGGAAGTACCATCAGCCAGTGCCAACGGGTTGATCTCTGACGAAATCTCAGCACGGATACAGAGCGCTCGTTTCGCATTTGCCAGTTTACGCCGACTCTGGCGTAGACGAGATGTTCGACTATCGACCAAAGGGATGGTGTACTGCTCATCAGTCCGCTCCGTCCTCCTTTATGGCTGTTGGTGAGACCTGGCCACTGAGAGTGGAAGACATGAAAAGACTAGCTGGCTGTCTTTGATCATAGGTGCCTGCGCTCTATTTCCCGTGTAAAGTGGCATAATAAGGTCAGTAATATTGAGGTTAGGCGTAGAGTTCTAGGCAAACAGGGGAAATCAATCGACAAAGTTGTGAAGTTACAATGACTGAGATGGTTAGGACATGTGTTACGTATGCGAAGTCATCGCCTCCCTCGACGAGCAATGGTAGCGGATATAGGGTCAGGCTGGAAAAAAGCTAGCGGAGGTCAAACAAAAACTTGGCCACAACAGTCAATGAAATCCACAACAGTTGGTCTAAGCCACGTAGAAAGGTGTAGACTACCTGACTGGTTGGGGTCCTCTGGACGGTAAAACTCTATGGTTGGAAACAATTGGTGACATGGCTCAAAATCGTTCTCAATGGCTGGTTGGCGCAGATGCATCCACTCCTTGTGACTTATGATCTCCAATGAAACTGTTTTGTTTTTCTTTATTACTCCTTTGTCTCACACCTCTGCTCACTGTCTCTATTATGCTTTTCTTGTACTTTCTTCTCTTGCTTTGTGTGCTACATGGAGGGAGTGTGGCGACTTGAACTTCCGCACATTTGTGCAAAGTTCTATGTCGAAAACAGACAGACAGACAGATCTATGTCACCCTTTCAATACAACGACCCACTCGTCGCTTCCCACTTGAATTCCACTCGAGAGATTGAGCCTGAATTGAGCGCAATTTCATACGACGACCTCTTCAGAATATGTCGAATGCATGTCCACTTTATTCTGCATATTTGTTGAACAATCCGATTTTGATTGGTATCTTTTTCCTAATTCTTTCTGGCCAGTGAAGTGAGCAGCTGTTGATTAAAGTCTGTAACTTGTTAGAAATCTAATTCGTGAAGCGCAATTGTAAGTTTTCTGACTTGTATAACAAGAGCTGACTGACTGGTTTCACCTGTATGTTGAAAATCCGACTCTTGTTCTTTATACTAGCTGAGTGTATAGAGTCCAGAAGATTTCTAAACTGATTTCAGGTTGGTTACAGGATTTCATCATGAGCCGACATTGGTTAGAGAATCATTGGAGAACCAGAGAGAGAAGTGGACAGCTGTTTTGTCAGTCTAGTTTGGGACTCTTCAGTAGTACATGCACCCACCGGGACTCAAACCCAGGACCCTCTGGTTACAAGGCGGCGAGCTCATAGACCATTAAGCAACACCACTGGGACCCGATCCGATAGCCAACCCATGAATTCTAATTTCTACCATTGGATTGGGTTTCAGTGACTGATTAATAGTCTACGAGCTCACCGCCTTGTAACCAGAGGTTCCTGGGTTCTAACCCTGGTGGGTGCGTACTGATAAAGAGCTCCAAACAAGATTGACGAAACAGCTGTCTAGTACTCTCAAGTTTTCCAATGGTTCTCTAACCAATGTCAACTCATGATAAAATCCTGTAACCAATCAACCAAATCCCTACAAACCAAAACTTGATTTCAGGTGTATCTTGCCTTTCCGATTCTGACTGGCTAGCTTTACCATCTTCATCGATTGAGATCTCTAAGTCAGGTGATACGCATGCGGAGCCATGGTCTATCTTAACAAGCAATATTGACAGTTATGTGAGTAGGTTGGAAAACAGTTATGGAGGGGTGAGGAGAGGGGGAGGCATAATCAAGAATCAAAATATGCCTTTAATCTACTCAGTCTTTGAATTTTCGTTTGAGTCAGTTATGTACGGAGGTTCAGATTGTCTGTTTGATTTCATTGTAATTCTCTTGAACTGATGCATCAATTGAAATTGTTCTTAAGACAAGATTTTAATGATATTTCGCGTTTGAAACATTAGGTTCAAATCCCAGTAGTATTACACAATACCTCCAGCTGACAATACACATACACTCAACTCACAGATCCAAAACATGATGAAACCCATAACCTAGATGTCACTGTTAAGGTCATCATCATCATTATCATTGATCAAAATAACATCATTACTGTCTTCAAACGTTGTCGAAAAATCTTTCCATTTTGTTTTTTTTTTTGATTGCACACTAATCAGTAACTAGTGTAATGTGTCTGATCCTCAGCTTGGTGCAGACTGAATTCTATCAGTCAGTCAAGTTTGGAATGTGGCCACCATACCATTAGATGGCTCGTCCACCATCACACTGCACTGTGAATTGTTGATATTATTAGATGGTTGGAGGCAATCGGTGAGAAGACTTAGACCTAGATCTCGTGGTAGTTGGCATTCATCAGCCAGCAAGGTGTATCTACAACCTTGAAGGAATATTCATGTTCGTGTTCGGGAGTAAAAGATAAACTGCCTAATTTCGTCTCTTTCATGTGTATTTACCAATTAAACTGCTTCTGTGGAGTAAACCAGTTAGTTCCATAAGCCGTACAATTAGGCGTGTTTGTCGTCAGATTTCCGAACATCACCCTGCACCAGTGGTTAAGTAAAGGAGAAACAAAATCTATTCGGAGCGCTGTCTCATCTTGTGGATACAGAACACAAGATTGACGTTAACCAGACTTACAGGGTCATTTACCGCATACCTACGAATCTTAATTTTGCCTTAAGAGCTCGATTACTAAATATCGCTCAGGCTGCGGGGATCCATATTAACAGGCCTAATTTATGGATCCAAAAGAAGTTAGTTCAGACATTATCCTTACCGCTTGGCCATCTAGGTTTGAATGATCCTGAATTTTTGTGGAATTTTCCTAATTTTAGTTGATATTCTATTCGCCATTATATCTTTATTCTTATTATTATTTAAGCATCTTTAATGAACTGTAATTCCATTGAGATCCTACTGAACAAATCGATATTATTTCGACAAGAAACACTAATATTGTTATTGACTACTAATCTAGAATCTTCTATGTATATAAACATATCTATGTATATGACTGTAGAGCCAGAAGAGGAGGAAATTATCGAAAAGGGGAAGGAAAAATACTCCCCACCAGAAATGACATTGGCTAGCGCCAGTCGCACTATATATCTTAAATTGGCAGAAGTTGCGATTGACCAAGTTAAACTTTAAGCACCACTAACCACCAATCAATCAGCGAATGATCTTGAATAGCCCAATGAGTTTCATCCACGCCAGTTGAAGGTTCTGTGTTCCGCTTGATTCAAGTCAAATATCAGGGTAGGTAAGTTGATGATTCACACTTGTCCTTAACCCATATTTTGTAATATTCGTAGTTACTGGGTTTTAAAACAGCCTGTGACAGATATAGCTGCTGAAACAGAGAAAATAGTCTCCTGTTAATAACTTAGTGGCACCAGTACTGCAAAGATATCGCGTCATGGAAAATGGAGAGAACAACTTCGTTATTAGGACGACGACGACGAGGAGAAGATGTCACCCTGTAACAACAGAAGACACCGGCCGGTAACAGATCGTTTTATTACGGAAATCAACATGTATTTATATATATTTCACATACATTATTATAGCTTATTCAAGTACACAAACGCAGTCTTCTGATTGGTTGCTTCTCAGAAGTTAATCAGACAAACGCAGGCTTCTGATTGGTTGTTTCGGGAAACATCGAAAAGTAGAGCCATCTATCTGCGAATCGTATTTGCCCAAGTTAAGTTTGCTGTGATTGGTTGTTGAATCAGCCTTGTTCATATTTTCTCACGGCCAATATTAGTGACCTAGACCTTAACGTAGATTAATGTCTAACAATTGGCTAGCAGCCTGCTCTCACCACAGCCCTACACGTGGATGAGTGGGGAGGTCATACCTACCTGTCATCAATTGGATATATTCAACACAGAGAGAAACATTCTAATGATTTTGGGGATGCCATTACAGGTACAGACATCAGTTCTATAGAAGGCTTTTGAGGAAGATTAAAAACAGGATTAAGACCCCTTATGGATCTCAAAAGGATGTCATTTACAGTTATTTAGATGAACATGTGTATAGAATGTGGTGTAACACTCCAATTGTGATACCGGTATGCTCGAGTTGGAGATGTTTTTACCACATATCAGAGAAAAGTATGCTATGAAACATTTTCATGCATTTTTTCCACAAATACATGTTTTCCATAACCAATAATGCCTCTTTCACGTGATTGGTTCGTTAAATGTCGTTCGTTGATTGGTAGTTAGTGGTGCATAAAGCTTAACTTCGCCTTGGAATTCAAGGACTGACACCATTATTAGATCGCTTCGCAGTAGCTGATGAATTGTCCACGAGCTCACCTTGTAATCGGGAGGCTCTGGGTTCGAACCCAAGCGGGTGGTGGTGGTCGCATTCTGTCGAAGAATGGCAAACTAGGCGGATGAAACACAGCTGGCTGTCCGGTTGTCCTTGATGACTTTCCAATGGTTCTCTCTTTCGCACTCACTCTAACTGATGTCAGCAGTTCATATTGAATTCTTGCAACCAATCAATCAAATCTTTGCAAACTCACATTTGAATAAAAATAAAATTCAATAAAATACTAAAAGCATATTCACTTACATCTGATAAATACAATTCACGTATTTCATTTGGACAATAGTCAACAACATTACGTTGATTATTTGAGTTTTGTTTTATTGTATCATATGTTTCCCTTACTAACTGAAGAGCCAAGTCAATTTTCAACGATGAAGGATTAGACAAATTCTTCAATGTCATTGAATTTACAACTAGACAAGAAAGACAAGAATAAAAGAAACAAACACTTAGCTCAAGGTTCCCTTCATGAATTCTTCGTAAAACAAAACATCACAGACAAAAATCAATAAATTAGACACAACCACCATTCCCTTGACATGCTTTCATCATATAGCCACATGTTCATAACTTCCTCTAGTTGAAACCTATTCACTGCCTTCACGCGATGGAGATGTTCCTCGTAAAAGTAAACGGGTGAATGCAAACGCCTGGGGTGTACAACCGGACTGACGAGTTTAGTAGTCTACCTAAGAAAGCTGAAGACAAAAACCCTGGTTATTCCAAACCTGTGGTGTACATGGTGGTGTCGGTGGTACAATGGTAGAATGCTCGCCAACCACGTCGAATATGGTTCAGGATTCTATCCCCAACCACAAACGCACTGCTCTCTTGCCTCGCTAAGCCAGTAAGAAGACTGGTAAAGAAGCAAGGTTAGTTAGATATGAGGCTAGCAACCCCATCCTGTAAAAATAAGTACCACTGCGACTAGATTGAAATCCTATGCTCCACCACTGGGAACGTAAAGGAGTAATAACATAGAATGGTGTATATGGCTTCCAGAATCCGAAAGGATAGAGTGGTGTATGAACCTGTCTTGGGCACCAGAAACCGTGGGAACGCTATTGCACTGCCTTGTAGATCAGAATTCAAGACAAAGACTTAACAGGTGACCCATCAAGACAACCACCTTCCTTGGTTTGGGCTTCCAAACAGTAAGTATCCCACACTTAGCATAAAGTTTAACGTTTTGTGTAATGCGTTTCTCGGTGCCCATAATGTTGCAAGTTTGTGTTTTAGTGATGATGATGATAATAATAATAAACTGAAAATCTCACGCATTTCTGTCTGTCTGTCTTCGACATAGAACTTTGCACCGATGTACGGCAGTTCAAGTCGCCAGACTCCATTCTCACATATGTACAGTTGTCTTTATCTCATTGCGTTCTGACTGGAACATAGTCCCTGAAGCTTGAGCTTTTTAGTCTCAGTAGCGGTGAGTTTTTTGTTTTACCTTCCCTCCTCTAGCTGGGGGGCTTACTTACTACCGACTAATCGGAGGTGAGTAGTGAATCCACCGGGAATCAAATCCTGACTACTTGTCTGGTTGGCGAATATATTCTACCGCTGAACGGCTGATACACTCATGTATACAGTAAAACAAACAAATTCAGGCTATACAGCATGAAATATGTCATGCTAAATGAATCCATCTAAATTGGAACTAGGATTCGTTCAAATTAGGAATCGATTTACCTTCGGGTATATATATTTATGCGGCGGAGGCACAGCGGTGAAATGCTCGCCAACCACACTGCATGTGTGTGTCGGGGTTCGATCCCTCGCCACGGACACATTCCTCCTCTACTTCAATGAGCCAGTAAGAAGACTGGTAAACAGGGAAGGTTGGTTGGACATTAGACTGACTAGCAACCCCATCCTGTTAAAAGTAATAAGCACCACTGCTAGCGAATCTTCAAGCCCCTAGCTTGAAGGCGCTCTATGTTCCACCACGGGGAACATAAAGGATATAAAATGTCATTATTTTGCAAGAAAAATTCAAACAAGTCACAGAATTTACAGCATAGTTTATTGTAGCATAATATTTTCTCTTTATCCAGGATCTTCAAAAAAGAAAACTCACAATCTAAAGTACATCATGAGACGATACAATACTGTTCGTTCCAAGGAGGATATTTTTCCTTTATATATGTCCAAACCAAGTTCACTTTTAACGGTTTGAAAAAATTTGGGCATTGGGTATATGATATCCCTAAAGATTCTCTATCTAATTGTGTCTATAAAATAAAATGCTCGGAATGTGATGCGATCTACATCGGATAAACATCTCGAGAAATCAAAATCAGAAGAAATGAACACCGTAGAGCATCTCTTCGACCACCAAGAAATCCAATTGAACTAGAAAAACTTGAAAAATCATCAACCATAGGTCTATATGCTATAGAATCAGGCCACAAAATTGATTTTGACAATATTGAAATAATCCTGAAAAACTTCAGAAACCACAAAGAACGTGTAATATCAGAAGCTCTTCATATCAAGTGGAATCCGAATTGCCTGAATAGGAATGATGGACTAAAACAGAATCTGACCTGGCTACAACACGCCCCTCCCCCATGAAGTGGCAAAATCAACAAAAATGTGATAAACTATGTAAACACACACTACTTTCATAATTCTACACACTGATAAAATCCAACAATCTACACTTGATTTTGTTATCTTTACCAATTCGCCTACTTGACAACAAAAAACAACCCAGACTGACGAACGATGATCAAGTTAGTAAACTTTGTTTTGATATAATAACAGATATACTATTGCCTTTGATATTTGGTTTGAGTGACCTTCAATGTTATTTTGACTTTCAATATGTCAAAATTGAATAGTTAAAACGCTGACATTTTATACATTTATGCAGTGAATGGAAATCCAGATAGCCTAATGATTCAATCAGGTTATAAGAACTTTTGTAACACATAAGCCTACATCACCTATATAGAAATTGATATCTTACTCTTTAGAACAAGACATATAAGCCAACAATATCGTTGTTTTCAATTAGATCTTCTTCAGGCTTTACTCTAATTGACATAGTTTTATATATAAAATTTTTTAACCCATGACGGTGATTTTATGGATCATATAATCATAATAATAATAATAATAATGTGGTGAATGTTTTGAACGTAGTTAATAACGATGATTATAATGAAAACAAAATATTGATAATAAGGTTTACGCAGGTGGCGATAAGAATAACAAAGGTAGTAATATGTGTAAAAATAGACAATTCAATAAATTATAATTATTATTGTTCCCTTGGGTTCCTAGTGGAACATAGGGCTTCAAGCGCACGTCTCCACTTGCCACTTCTGTCTTCCTTCTGCTGTACTTTTCACCTGCATCCATGTTAGTCCATACTCTTTCAACTCCTCTTCACACGATCTCCATGTCACCCTTGCACTGACGTCAGACTCGCCACTTCCCTTTCGGCCTGGTTCCACTCGAGCAATGGCCTGACGCGCGCGCGATGTCACCAACCGGCCTCCTCAGCGAGTGTCCGATCCATCTCCACTTTCTCCTGTATATTTGTTGGTTGGCGATTGGTTCTTGTTTTGTTTGTTTGTTCCCATAGTTCCTTGTTGATGATTCTTTCCGGCCCGGCCATCTGATCTTCATTCAGTATAGAGCGAAGACAGTTGTTGATAAAGGTCTGTAACCTGTTAGAAATATTCTTTGTGACCCACCAAGTTTCTGATTCGTATAGAAGAACTGACTGACTTGAGGTTTGTATTGTAAATCCGACCGAATTTTGTTGTTGATGCTGGCTGAGTGACGAAGATTTCCAGATTGGTTTCAGGTTGATGAATGCAATTCAATAAATTAATAAATAAATGAGGTCAAATCTTAAAAGTTACGTAATACTAACTGTAGGTGAAGTGGACAGATAATTAGAGTTTGAATAAATATCATAAAAATACGAAGGAGATGGAAAATAAGAAAGGGTGGGAGGGTTTTGAATAGAATTCACCTAGGCCAAGGGAGAGACAAGGGTAGAACAAACTTTTTTTATGGAAAGACACTAGGATTGTTCTCTCTCTCTCTCGAATTCCCATAGCTTCGGCTAAGTGTAAAAGACGGGTTCTGATTCCGTTCGAAAGACTCGATGGAATGCGATAGATACCTTTGAAGGCACTATTTGTTTCCACTTAGCGACCACTATCGTCAATCAAATGAGCCAAAATAGAACTTCGTATGGATTTTATTTGACTTTTTCCGAACCATGAAGGAAGATGCGCATTAATACGTTTGTTAAGCTGTCTAATTGTTCACCCTATACAGCCAGCTCTCTCCACAGGAGCAACTAAATTTATCGATACACATAGAAGTAACACAGCTAGGTAGCTTGTCTTTCGCTTGAGCAATCATAATTGGCCGGCTGGAAAATGAAAAACAAAGGGTGGCGGCAGTGTAAGTCCGTTTTATCGCTCTCGATAATTTCAGATGTAAGACCCCTATTCTTTATCACCTTTATAAGTATGATACAATAACTGTGTTGAGAGAAGAATGAAAAAAAAGTCATGAGACTGAAAAGAAACCTTCATTCAAACTTTACTTGTTCGCCTGGAGCAAAGTATATCCGGCCGTATGCAACGTCAAGTCTACAAACGTAATCTGGAACACTGTCCAGTTTGGTTAGCCAGTCAGAAGAGCAAAAGAAGAATACTAGCAGCTCTCTCTCTCTATTCTGGAACATCTTGTCGACCCTAGAAATCGAGCATCCCCACCTGTATGAATGCTTCACAGTGCCACTACACAAAGTCCCTCAATATCATACGAAAGGATTTTGAATACACCATCTGTACATAACTGAATCATTGGCTATTCGGGATCTGATACAGGACTTATGAATTCAAAAGCACCATGTACATTCATTCCCTCCCCCTACCATGGATAGAGTAGCATTCTCACTATAATTTTGCTTCATTTTATTATGTAAGTTTGTGGTGGCGTGATACAGACAATGTATGTCCACATATTCCGTTGTACACAATCATATTGATTAGTCATTTTCTATTCTTATTCAAAAAGAAACAGAGATGGATAAATTGAATATAGGCTGAGGAGAGCGTTGAATGGTGTATCACACACTCTACAAGCAGGTCGATCAAGTGGAACCCGAGTAGGAAGCGACAATTTGTGTGGTAATAACTGCATCACTGTGTGATATTTAAAAATAAATTACATTCCACCACAATTCCCAAACTCTATACTGACATTAATTTTATTACCTTATTATCAACCATGGACCATTTGCGCCAACCACTCAGATGGTGCAGAGTTCAACTCCCCGAGAGAAGAACTCTTAAACCTCGCCTAGTCAGTAGTAAGCCCAATAAAGAGGGAAGGTTAGGTGCGAGGCTGACAACTTCCCCACGGCTAATGAAACTTCACAGTCGAAGAATAAAGCACTATGTGTTTCATTAAGAGAGCAAAAAGTATTTTTTTTTCAAATGCTAGTTGTAAAGTAATCGTCAAGAAACTATGAAATGAAAATACAGGATTTCATCATGAGCTGACATCAGTTACATAACCATTGGAAAACCTCCAGTGAGTAGTGGGCAGCTAGCTGTTTCGCTCTAGTTTGGGACCCCTCATCAGTATGCAATCACCGGGATACGAACCCAGGACCTTCTGATTACAAGACTAGCGAGCTCGTAGACCATTAAGCAACTACTTAGACCCGATCCAATGGTCAAGCCATGAATTCTAACTTCTACTAATGCACGACATAGCGCTACGGCTAGCCAGTGTCTTCGGCGAGTAGTCCTCACACCCGACCTGCTGCACCCTACTGGTCACGACTTCCCACTGGAACCCAGGTAACTACCTACTTGAATGGGGCCAGTCGCCAGTGAGCATCTCATTGGTATTCAAGTGTTGGTTTGGAGGGATTTGATCGATTGGTTACAGGAATGCCTCACAAACTGATATTGGTTAGAGAACCCGTGGGTGCGTAACAATGAAGAGTCCCAAACTAGGACGAAACAGTTAGCTGTCTACTACTCCCTGCAGGTTTGCCAATGGTTCTCTAACCGATGTCAGTTCATGATGAAATCCTGTAACCAGTCAATCGAATCAAATCCCTACAAACCAATACTTGAATATGAAATGAGGTGTCAGTGGCACAGTGGTTAGGAGTCTCGCCGACCATGCACATGGTCCAAGGTTCGATTCCCTGCCAACGCACACCTGATATCTATGGTGGGCCTGCAAAATTTGGGATACCGATATCGCATGCTGAAAATTCCATACTTGTACCAAAAATACAGTGTGGGATCAAGCTGTAATCAAAAAATAAGAATAATCAAAATCAAATGAAAAAACCCAACTTACTATTCTGTTGAAATTCAATTAAATCCATAACTGGTATAAACATTGAAAGACTTTTTAAATCAAAAAACTTTGACCATTGAATTGCAGACCAATTAAAGGCATTATAATTAGGATATTTATCATAGAGTCTATCATTGAACCAATGAGGTAATGGACCCCATGGCGGTAAAACAAGTATCCAATCATCACCAGTTAAATTTTTTATATTCATATTATGTAAGGCATATTCAGGTATTTGATTTGGATGTCTCAGCAGACTGATATGAATTATAGTTGGTCATTTAATTAATTAAGAGGAGGGGGGACAACAACAATAACAACAAAAATTACAATAAAATCAGCAGTCATAAAACATTAATACAAAAAAGACTGAATACCATCAGTTATGTTGTGGTGAGAGCAGGCTGCTAGCCAATTGGTAGACATTAATCTACGTCAATGTCTAGGTCACTAATATTGGCCGTGAAAAAATATGAACAAGGCTGATTCAACAACCAATCATAGCAGACTTAACGTGGGTAAATAAGATTGGCAGATATTTATGGCTTAACTTTCCGAGAAACCAGAAACAACCAATCAGAAGACTGTGTTTGTCTGATTGAATAAGTTATAATAATGTACATGAAATATATATGTATATATGTAAATACGTGCTGATTTCCGTAATAAAACGATCTGTTGCCGGCGGGTGTCTTCTGTTGTTAGTTAGTTCTAACTAACTAACCCTAACCCTAACCAACTAATAAATTTCACTATTTAGAGGTAGTACTAATTCCAATTTTCTTTTTAATTAAAACAATTAGTCCCTTTGATAAATTTGAATAAGGCATTAAGAAGACAAATTTCGTGAGAGAAACAAATGCAAGGTATGCTTGGAGAATTTATGCTGTATAAACGTTATGTAAATGATACTCTCAATATTGGTAATAATAGCAAATGTATTGAAAACTTTATTACTCTATTTAATCATATTCATCCAAATATTCGAGTGACTCCCTAACTAGAATCGAATAACAAACCCGATTTCCTGGATATTACTACGACTAAGAGAGATGATGGAACGATTAAGCGCTCTATTTTTCATAAACAGACATAAGGTGGACAATATCTTCATCTTACCAGTTTTTTTGCATCCAGTATAAACGTTCCCTGGTGAAATGTTTGTTCTCAAGGGCTCGAAAAATTGATGGATGAGTTTCGACATATACTTTTGTTTTTATTTAACTGAGTAATTTTCATGAACTTCATTTTATCATTGTTAACCATGTTAGTTGTAAAGCGGTTGTAAAGAAACTACGAAATGATATCATCTTGCGAAATTTGTCTTCTTAATGCCTTATTCAAATTTATCAAAGGGACTAATTGTTTTAATATAAATTCACTTTTATTAACTAATGATTATCCGGAAAACTTTATCACTTGTCACAGTAAAGAAAATCCACATCTCGGAAAGACAGCTTCTGTACCAAAGAAAGCTACCTTTATTAATCTACCATTCAAGGGCGACCAGATCATGCAGTTGACAGCTAGCTCAAAGACTTGGGTAAGCCATCAAACGCACATTCTACGCCGCCACATCTCTTTTTCTCACTTGCCGAACATTTTCTATCCTTGTACCTACATACGATTAAAGGACGAAATTCTGTGGACTCTACTTCAAACTGTATCTACAAGTTCACCTGTAGCTGCGGTGACACCTATATAGGTAGAACCAACAGAATGTTCCAATGTCGTCGAAAAAAAATGTTCCAAAATGACTGCTAAATCATATAGAAAATCCCAACGCGATTAATCTTAGTAGAAATCCAGCATCATCATCTATTGCAAGCCACTTATTAATGTCCGGTCACAAAATCAATCGATATTAATGACTGTTTCACAATAATTTCATCACATAACTCTAATTCAAGGCTGGTTATTGAAGGTGATGGAAGCACTTTGGGGGATTAATCACATACAGCCTAAACTGTGTGTACAAAGCAATCAATAGACTTCAATCTTCGCCTACCCTGGACTACGTGACCTATCTTAATATGATTGGTCATTAGTATGTACTTTCGTTTTTATTTAACTGAGTAATTTTCATGACCTTTATTTTATCATTGTTAACTATGTTAGTTGTAAAGCGGTTGTAAAGAAACTACGGAATGACGATATCATCTCGCTAAATTTGTCTTCTTATTGCCTTATTCAAATTTATTTTTTAAATAAAAACTTAATTGTTTCATCCGCACAACTTAGACAAGCAAAGTAATTAGAGACTGCCTTCATGGAATCGGTGACACAACATCTTTATTTTCATTCCTATATCAGCACAGATATACGCCTGTCTGTCTGTCAATGACTTTTAGTCGCATAACTTCTTGAAACAGAAAGTGTACGAGTGTAACAACTTGACCATAAAGCCCAGCAAACAACTGTTTGGATCCAATCACACCTGGCTGATTTGATTGGTTAATCAAGTTATGTTGGTACGACGTCTACAGACCACTGTAGTATATGTCTAAAGGTACACTTCTTAAGGTAAACCTCGTCTAATCATAACTTTTCAAAGACTGACTGACTGGTTTCAACATAGAACTTTACACAGATGTGCAGCAGTTCCAGTCACCACACACTCCCTCCTTGTAACACACAAAGCAAGAGAAGAAAGTAAAAAAGAAATGCAGAATATAGACAGTAAACAGAGATATAAGGCAAAAAGAATAGTAAAATAGAAGAACAATTTAGTTTTATTGGAAATTATAACTAACAAGGAATGGATGCATTTGCGCCAGTCATTGAGAACGAAGATTTTGAGACATATCACCAATTGTCTCCAGTCTCTATTGGTGTTCACCGTCCCAAGGACACCAACCAGGAAGCCAGTCTACATATTCTTATGTGACTAGCTTAAACTAACTGTCGTGGATTTTATTGACTGGTGCCATGTTTTGGTTTGACCACCACCAGCTTGCTCTTTTCCAGCCAGATCCTATATCAGCTAACATTGCTCTTCATCGAGGAAGGCGATGACTAGGCCTATCTACGTAACACACGTCCTAACCATCTCAGTCGATGTAGCTTCACAGCCTCGTCGATTGATTTCCCCTCCCACCTACCTAGCACTCGACGTCTAACATCAATATTGCTCACCTTATTATACCACTTCACACGGGAGATAGAACGGAGACACCTATGATCAAAGACAGCTAGACAGCCTTTCCATATCTTCAGAGTGGAAACGCAGAATAACTGTTCGTCCGATAAAAACAGCTTACTGCCTGTCACATACCCATTTGTTAGCACAGTACGATGTAGCTCTCAGAAGTTCAAAATGGAGCAGATAACTTACACTATGATGATGATGATCATGATCATGATAATGATGATGGCCGCTTTTAGTCTAACTTCTATCCCAACGATTTGGTAGGGACCTTCAGGAACATTCGTTTCAGACATTGCAGTTTGTTGGATTATCACAATATGCGAGATATCAATTGCGTTACAGTTGTCTAATCCTATGCATTCATTAATTATTACCACTAGTCCATAAAGTGCCTTAGTGGTTCAATAGTAGAATGCTTACAAGTGATCAGGGTTCGATTCCCGGTCGACACACTCCATAAATCTTGCTTATCCATTGATAATCCAGAAAATGAGGTAAAGCTAGCAGCAGAGGTTAGCCACCCTACCCTATAACATAAACACCACTACTGAAACTACAAAACTTAGCATCTTGAAGTTCTACATTCCAAACAGAATGCAAAGAAATGACAAGAAAACATCGTCACAACGTATATCTGAAGTGTAATACACTTATTCAAGTGTTGGTTTGTAGGGATTTGATTGGTTTCAGGATTTCATCACGAGCTGACATTAGTTAGAGAACCATTGGAAAACCTGGGAGTACTGGACAGCTGTCTCGTCCTGGTTTGGGACTCTTCAGCAGTACGCACCCACCGGGATTCGAACCCAGGACCTTCCGGTTACAAGGCGAGTTCGTATACGATTAAGCCACTGGGACCCGATCCAATGGTCCTTGAATTCTAACTTCTGCCAATTCACGACATATGAAATAAAATCCTGAAACCAATCAAATCCCTACAAACCAACACTTGAATACCAATGAGATGCACACTGGCGACTGGCCCTATTCAAGTAGGTAGTTACCTGGGTTCCAGTGGGAAGTTGTGACCAGTAGGGTGCAGCGGGTCGGCAGTTAGGACAAATACTCGCCGAAGACATTGGTTAGCGGTCGCGCTATGTCGTGAATTGGCAGAAGTCAGAATTCAAGGACCATTGTAACGGGTCCCAGTGGCTTAATCGTATACGAACTCGCCTTGTAACTGGAAGGTCCTGGGTTCGAATCCCGGTGGGTGAGTACTGTTGAAGAGTCCCAAACCAGGACGAAACAGCTGTCCAGTACTCCCAGGTTTTCCAATGGTTCTCTAACTAATGTCAGCTCATGATGAAATCCTGTAATACACTTACTTACCGTAAAGTATTAGCAACACGTATATAAACATCACGTCTCAAATTGAAACCTTCTCCATAGAATACATCATAAAATAAATATCTACATGAAAAAAAAGATTGATTATAATGCATACATGCACTGATAGGATTTCCTACTTTTTACAATGAATGTAAACTCTTGGCATTGAAGTGAAAATTAGCAGTAGTATGGTAAGCATAGAAATCATTTTTCTGAGATAATTCAATGACATTTTCACACTTCTTGTTCAGTTGTTATTATTATTACCTAAAGAAAAAGGTTGAAAATATTATTATTATTATTATTATTGGAGAGGTGATCAAATTAAAAATATGAGATATCTCAATGCATGAAGTCTTTCATTGTTAATTGGATTTACAAATGGAAGTGTAAATATTTCTGTCCGGAATACACAAAAAGTCGTTCTCAATAGCACAAAACTATATTTTCCCTTTATGAGCCCTCATATTTTCTCACGGCCAATTATTAGTGGCCTAGACATTCACGTAAATTAATGTCTACCAATTGGCTAGCAGCCTGCTTTCATCACAACTACACCTTTACTTAGCCATGCTAGATGTTCTCGAGTGAGTACGAAAAATTAAGTTCCTAATTCTTCTGACATTCAACTTATTTTATGTTGATGCGATTCAGCTGTAATCTATCAATATTATTGATTTGATGTTATTTAAACAACGACATTAATGTCGTTCATAATACTAATTCATTCATTCATTTACTATAATGTGTATATAAAATATAGAGCCTGATGATGAATATAAGTTTTATCAATAAGATATAATATAAAAATAGTAATAATAATAATAATTTTCTAATTTTGTTAATTTCGTCAGCTTATCTTTTCACTCCGTGTACGTCGGTGGCATAGCGGTTAAGACGCTCACCGGCCATACACATGATCCGGGGTTCGATCCCATCCACAGACGCACTCCTTTACCTCGGTAAGCCAGAAATAATACTGGTAAAGAGGAAAGGTTGGGCATGAGACTAGCAACCGCATCCTGTAAAATTAAACACCACTGCTACAAAAACTTCAAGCCACCAGATTGGAGCCCTATGTTCCACTGGGAACGTGAAGGGAAAAATTATTAAAATTAAAATAACAATAATTTTGTTAATTTTGTTAGCTTATCTTTTCATTCAACCTCCTTCCTTTATTTTTTGCTTGACTCTCTTAAGAGATTATTTTTCTTGATCTTCTGAGTTCCGCTCACTGTATTGCATCATCGGATGATGACAATCTGATCTCATGTGCACCGAAATTGTAAAACTCTAAAATTTTGATCTTATCTTATCTAATTACGCAACTATTGCTAATTTTCTGACAGTATGCTTGCTAATGGACAAAAAAAGCTTGTTAAAATTGTACACTTTATTTTTTATTAAAAAATGCAGGTTGTACGCAGCTGATGATGAGAACCGATGAAATAAAATGGATCCAGACTATCCTGCGTCAATGTTTCTTGTTTCTTTGTTCAAAAATAATCATATAACTTACACAATACCTTGCAATGACTGTGAGTTAAGTCAACTACATAGGTCAGTCAAACTAGTAGATCAGGAGTAGTAGTAGTGAGCTTAGCAAACATAAAAATTCAGTTCAGTCAGTCTGTCTGGATTCAACACAGAACTTGGCACCGAAATGCACCAGTTCCAGTTGCCACATTCCAAGTAGCACACAAAGGTAGACAAGACGATGAATGAAGAGAATCAATACAGTCTGACAAGTATAAGAGCGAAACAGAATGGATAATGGTAGAAAGGTATATGAAAGATTACAGAGACTGAATACATGTGCACCATTGACAATGATTTTGAGCCATGTCACCTATTGTCTCCAGCCATTGATTCCTAGAGTTCCGAGGGCCCCAACCCGGAAGTTTGCATCTCCATACCTGACTCAGTTTAACTGTCAAGGATTTCATGGATTGATGACATCCATGTTTTTATTTGGCCACCACTTACTCTTTTCCAACCTGCACCTATATCAGCTAGTAATGCCCGTAAACAGAAGGGAGGCGGCGGTTGGGCATGCGCACCACCTGACCTAGCCATCTCAATCTATGTAACTGGAACATCTTGTCGACCCTAGAAATCGAGCATCCCCACCTGTATGAATGCTTCACAGTGCCACTACACAAAGTCCCTCAATATCATACGAAAGGATTTTGAATACACCATCTGTACATAACTGAATCATTGGCTATTCGGGATCTGATACAGGACTTATGAATTCAAAAGCACCATGTACATTCATTCCCTCCCCCTACCATGGATAGAGTAGCATTCTCACTATAATTTTGCTTCATTTTATTATGTAAGTTTGTGGTGGCGTGATACAGACAATGTATGTCCACATATTCCGTTGTACACAATCATATTGATTAGTCATTTTCTATTCTTATTCAAAAAGAAACAGAGATGGATAAATTGAATATAGGCTGAGGAGAGCGTTGAATGGTGTATCACACACTCTACAAGCAGGTCGATCAAGTGGAACCCGAGTAGGAAGCGACAATTTGTGTGGTAATAACTGCATCACTGTGTGATATTTAAAAATAAATTACATTCCACCACAATTCCCAAACTCTATACTGACATTAATTTTATTACCTTATTATCAACCATGGACCATTTGCGCCAACCACTCAGATGGTGCAGAGTTCAACTCCCCGAGAGAAGAACTCTTAAACCTCGCCTAGTCAGTAGTAAGCCCAATAAAGAGGGAAGGTTAGGTGCGAGGCTGACAACTTCCCCACGGCTAATGAAACTTCACAGTCGAAGAATAAAGCACTATGTGTTTCATTAAGAGAGCAAAAAGTATTTTTTTTTCAAATGCTAGTTGTAAAGTAATCGTCAAGAAACTATGAAATGAAAATACAGGATTTCATCATGAGCTGACATCAGTTACATAACCATTGGAAAACCTCCAGTGAGTAGTGGGCAGCTAGCTGTTTCGCTCTAGTTTGGGACCCCTCATCAGTATGCAATCACCGGGATACGAACCCAGGACCTTCTGATTACAAGACTAGCGAGCTCGTAGACCATTAAGCAACTACTTAGACCCGATCCAATGGTCAAGCCATGAATTCTAACTTCTACTAATGCACGACATAGCGCTACGGCTAGCCAGTGTCTTCGGCGAGTAGTCCTCACACCCGACCTGCTGCACCCTACTGGTCACGACTTCCCACTGGAACCCAGGTAACTACCTACTTGAATGGGGCCAGTCGCCAGTGAGCATCTCATTGGTATTCAAGTGTTGGTTTGGAGGGATTTGATCGATTGGTTACAGGAATGCCTCACAAACTGATATTGGTTAGAGAACCCGTGGGTGCGTAACAATGAAGAGTCCCAAACTAGGACGAAACAGTTAGCTGTCTACTACTCCCTGCAGGTTTGCCAATGGTTCTCTAACCGATGTCAGTTCATGATGAAATCCTGTAACCAGTCAATCGAATCAAATCCCTACAAACCAATACTTGAATATGAAATGAGGTGTCAGTGGCACAGTGGTTAGGAGTCTCGCCGACCATGCACATGGTCCAAGGTTCGATTCCCTGCCAACGCACACCTGATATCTATGGTGGGCCTGCAAAATTTGGGATACCGATATCGCATGCTGAAAATTCCATACTTGTACCAAAAATACAGTGTGGGATCAAGCTGTAATCAAAAAATAAGAATAATCAAAATCAAATGAAAAAACCCAACTTACTATTCTGTTGAAATTCAATTAAATCCATAACTGGTATAAACATTGAAAGACTTTTTAAATCAAAAAACTTTGACCATTGAATTGCAGACCAATTAAAGGCATTATAATTAGGATATTTATCATAGAGTCTATCATTGAACCAATGAGGTAATGGACCCCATGGCGGTAAAACAAGTATCCAATCATCACCAGTTAAATTTTTTATATTCATATTATGTAAGGCATATTCAGGTATTTGATTTGGATGTCTCAGCAGACTGATATGAATTATAGTTGGTCATTTAATTAATTAAGAGGAGGGGGGACAACAACAATAACAACAAAAATTACAATAAAATCAGCAGTCATAAAACATTAATACAAAAAAGACTGAATACCATCAGTTATGTTGTGGTGAGAGCAGGCTGCTAGCCAATTGGTAGACATTAATCTACGTCAATGTCTAGGTCACTAATATTGGCCGTGAAAAAATATGAACAAGGCTGATTCAACAACCAATCATAGCAGACTTAACGTGGGTAAATAAGATTGGCAGATATTTATGGCTTAACTTTCCGAGAAACCAGAAACAACCAATCAGAAGACTGTGTTTGTCTGATTGAATAAGTTATAATAATGTACATGAAATATATATGTATATATGTAAATACGTGCTGATTTCCGTAATAAAACGATCTGTTGCCGGCGGGTGTCTTCTGTTGTTAGTTAGTTCTAACTAACTAACCCTAACCCTAACCAACTAATAAATTTCACTATTTAGAGGTAGTACTAATTCCAATTTTCTTTTTAATTAAAACAATTAGTCCCTTTGATAAATTTGAATAAGGCATTAAGAAGACAAATTTCGTGAGAGAAACAAATGCAAGGTATGCTTGGAGAATTTATGCTGTATAAACGTTATGTAAATGATACTCTCAATATTGGTAATAATAGCAAATGTATTGAAAACTTTATTACTCTATTTAATCATATTCATCCAAATATTCGAGTGACTCCCTAACTAGAATCGAATAACAAACCCGATTTCCTGGATATTACTACGACTAAGAGAGATGATGGAACGATTAAGCGCTCTATTTTTCATAAACAGACATAAGGTGGACAATATCTTCATCTTACCAGTTTTTTTGCATCCAGTATAAACGTTCCCTGGTGAAATGTTTGTTCTCAAGGGCTCGAAAAATTGATGGATGAGTTTCGACATATACTTTTGTTTTTATTTAACTGAGTAATTTTCATGAACTTCATTTTATCATTGTTAACCATGTTAGTTGTAAAGCGGTTGTAAAGAAACTACGAAATGATATCATCTTGCGAAATTTGTCTTCTTAATGCCTTATTCAAATTTATCAAAGGGACTAATTGTTTTAATATAAATTCACTTTTATTAACTAATGATTATCCGGAAAACTTTATCACTTGTCACAGTAAAGAAAATCCACATCTCGGAAAGACAGCTTCTGTACCAAAGAAAGCTACCTTTATTAATCTACCATTCAAGGGCGACCAGATCATGCAGTTGACAGCTAGCTCAAAGACTTGGGTAAGCCATCAAACGCACATTCTACGCCGCCACATCTCTTTTTCTCACTTGCCGAACATTTTCTATCCTTGTACCTACATACGATTAAAGGACGAAATTCTGTGGACTCTACTTCAAACTGTATCTACAAGTTCACCTGTAGCTGCGGTGACACCTATATAGGTAGAACCAACAGAATGTTCCAATGTCGTCGAAAAAAAATGTTCCAAAATGACTGCTAAATCATATAGAAAATCCCAACGCGATTAATCTTAGTAGAAATCCAGCATCATCATCTATTGCAAGCCACTTATTAATGTCCGGTCACAAAATCAATCGATATTAATGACTGTTTCACAATAATTTCATCACATAACTCTAATTCAAGGCTGGTTATTGAAGGTGATGGAAGCACTTTGGGGGATTAATCACATACAGCCTAAACTGTGTGTACAAAGCAATCAATAGACTTCAATCTTCGCCTACCCTGGACTACGTGACCTATCTTAATATGATTGGTCATTAGTATGTACTTTCGTTTTTATTTAACTGAGTAATTTTCATGACCTTTATTTTATCATTGTTAACTATGTTAGTTGTAAAGCGGTTGTAAAGAAACTACGGAATGACGATATCATCTCGCTAAATTTGTCTTCTTATTGCCTTATTCAAATTTATTTTTTAAATAAAAACTTAATTGTTTCATCCGCACAACTTAGACAAGCAAAGTAATTAGAGACTGCCTTCATGGAATCGGTGACACAACATCTTTATTTTCATTCCTATATCAGCACAGATATACGCCTGTCTGTCTGTCAATGACTTTTAGTCGCATAACTTCTTGAAACAGAAAGTGTACGAGTGTAACAACTTGACCATAAAGCCCAGCAAACAACTGTTTGGATCCAATCACACCTGGCTGATTTGATTGGTTAATCAAGTTATGTTGGTACGACGTCTACAGACCACTGTAGTATATGTCTAAAGGTACACTTCTTAAGGTAAACCTCGTCTAATCATAACTTTTCAAAGACTGACTGACTGGTTTCAACATAGAACTTTACACAGATGTGCAGCAGTTCCAGTCACCACACACTCCCTCCTTGTAACACACAAAGCAAGAGAAGAAAGTAAAAAAGAAATGCAGAATATAGACAGTAAACAGAGATATAAGGCAAAAAGAATAGTAAAATAGAAGAACAATTTAGTTTTATTGGAAATTATAACTAACAAGGAATGGATGCATTTGCGCCAGTCATTGAGAACGAAGATTTTGAGACATATCACCAATTGTCTCCAGTCTCTATTGGTGTTCACCGTCCCAAGGACACCAACCAGGAAGCCAGTCTACATATTCTTATGTGACTAGCTTAAACTAACTGTCGTGGATTTTATTGACTGGTGCCATGTTTTGGTTTGACCACCACCAGCTTGCTCTTTTCCAGCCAGATCCTATATCAGCTAACATTGCTCTTCATCGAGGAAGGCGATGACTAGGCCTATCTACGTAACACACGTCCTAACCATCTCAGTCGATGTAGCTTCACAGCCTCGTCGATTGATTTCCCCTCCCACCTACCTAGCACTCGACGTCTAACATCAATATTGCTCACCTTATTATACCACTTCACACGGGAGATAGAACGGAGACACCTATGATCAAAGACAGCTAGACAGCCTTTCCATATCTTCAGAGTGGAAACGCAGAATAACTGTTCGTCCGATAAAAACAGCTTACTGCCTGTCACATACCCATTTGTTAGCACAGTACGATGTAGCTCTCAGAAGTTCAAAATGGAGCAGATAACTTACACTATGATGATGATGATCATGATCATGATAATGATGATGGCCGCTTTTAGTCTAACTTCTATCCCAACGATTTGGTAGGGACCTTCAGGAACATTCGTTTCAGACATTGCAGTTTGTTGGATTATCACAATATGCGAGATATCAATTGCGTTACAGTTGTCTAATCCTATGCATTCATTAATTATTACCACTAGTCCATAAAGTGCCTTAGTGGTTCAATAGTAGAATGCTTACAAGTGATCAGGGTTCGATTCCCGGTCGACACACTCCATAAATCTTGCTTATCCATTGATAATCCAGAAAATGAGGTAAAGCTAGCAGCAGAGGTTAGCCACCCTACCCTATAACATAAACACCACTACTGAAACTACAAAACTTAGCATCTTGAAGTTCTACATTCCAAACAGAATGCAAAGAAATGACAAGAAAACATCGTCACAACGTATATCTGAAGTGTAATACACTTATTCAAGTGTTGGTTTGTAGGGATTTGATTGGTTTCAGGATTTCATCACGAGCTGACATTAGTTAGAGAACCATTGGAAAACCTGGGAGTACTGGACAGCTGTCTCGTCCTGGTTTGGGACTCTTCAGCAGTACGCACCCACCACAGGGGATTCGAACCCAGGACCTTCCGGTTACAAGGCGAGTTCGTATACGATTAAGCCACTGGGACCCGATCCAATGGTCCTTGAATTCTAACTTCTGCCAATTCACGACATATGAAATAAAATCCTGAAACCAATCAAATCCCTACAAACCAACACTTGAATACCAATGAGATGCACACTGGCGACTGGCCCTATTCAAGTAGGTAGTTACCTGGGTTCCAGTGGGAAGTTGTGACCAGTAGGGTGCAGCGGGTCGGCAGTTAGGACAAATACTCGCCGAAGACATTGGTTAGCGGTCGCGCTATGTCGTGAATTGGCAGAAGTCAGAATTCAAGGACCATTGTAACGGGTCCCAGTGGCTTAATCGTATACGAACTCGCCTTGTAACTGGAAGGTCCTGGGTTCGAATCCCGGTGGGTGAGTACTGTTGAAGAGTCCCAAACCAGGACGAAACAGCTGTCCAGTACTCCCAGGTTTTCCAATGGTTCTCTAACTAATGTCAGCTCATGATGAAATCCTGTAATACACTTACTTACCGTAAAGTATTAGCAACACGTATATAAACATCACGTCTCAAATTGAAACCTTCTCCATAGAATACATCATAAAATAAATATCTACATGAAAAAAAAGATTGATTATAATGCATACATGCACTGATAGGATTTCCTACTTTTTACAATGAATGTAAACTCTTGGCATTGAAGTGAAAATTAGCAGTAGTATGGTAAGCATAGAAATCATTTTTCTGAGATAATTCAATGACATTTTCACACTTCTTGTTCAGTTGTTATTATTATTACCTAAAGAAAAAGGTTGAAAATATTATTATTATTATTATTATTGGAGAGGTGATCAAATTAAAAATATGAGATATCTCAATGCATGAAGTCTTTCATTGTTAATTGGATTTACAAATGGAAGTGTAAATATTTCTGTCCGGAATACACAAAAAGTCGTTCTCAATAGCACAAAACTATATTTTCCCTTTATGAGCCCTCATATTTTCTCACGGCCAATTATTAGTGGCCTAGACATTCACGTAAATTAATGTCTACCAATTGGCTAGCAGCCTGCTTTCATCACAACTACACCTTTACTTAGCCATGCTAGATGTTCTCGAGTGAGTACGAAAAATTAAGTTCCTAATTCTTCTGACATTCAACTTATTTTATGTTGATGCGATTCAGCTGTAATCTATCAATATTATTGATTTGATGTTATTTAAACAACGACATTAATGTCGTTCATAATACTAATTCATTCATTCATTTACTATAATGTGTATATAAAATATAGAGCCTGATGATGAATATAAGTTTTATCAATAAGATATAATATAATAATAGTAATAATAATAATAATTTTCTAATTTTGTTAATTTCGTCAGCTTATCTTTTCACTCCGTGTACGTCGGTGGCATAGCGGTTAAGACGCTCACCGGCCATACACATGATCCGGGGTTCGATCCCATCCACAGACGCACTCCTTTACCTCGGTAAGCCAGAAATAATACTGGTAAAGAGGAAAGGTTGGGCATGAGACTAGCAACCGCATCCTGTAAAATTAAACACCACTGCTACAAAAACTTCAAGCCACCAGATTGGAGCCCTATGTTCCACTGGGAACGTGAAGGGAAAAATTATTAAAATTAAAATAACAATAATTTTGTTAATTTTGTTAGCTTATCTTTTCATTCAACCTCCTTCCTTTATTTTTTGCTTGACTCTCTTAAGAGATTATTTTTCTTGATCTTCTGAGTTCCGCTCACTGTATTGCATCATCGGATGATGACAATCTGATCTCATGTGCACCGAAATTGTAAAACTCTAAAATTTTGATCTTATCTTATCTAATTACGCAACTATTGCTAATTTTCTGACAGTATGCTTGCTAATGGACAAAAAAAGCTTGTTAAAATTGTACACTTTATTTTTTATTAAAAAATGCAGGTTGTACGCAGCTGATGATGAGAACCGATGAAATAAAATGGATCCAGACTATCCTGCGTCAATGTTTCTTGTTTCTTTGTTCAAAAATAATCATATAACTTACACAATACCTTGCAATGACTGTGAGTTAAGTCAACTACATAGGTCAGTCAAACTAGTAGATCAGGAGTAGTAGTGAGCTTAGCAGAACATAAAAATTCAGTTCAGTCAGTCTGTCTGGATTCAACACAGAACTTGGCACCGAAATGCACCAGTTCCAGTTGCCACATTCCAAGTAGCACACAAAGGTAGACAAGACGATGAATGAAGAGAATCAATACAGTCTGACAAGTATAAGAGCGAAACAGAATGGATAATGGTAGAAAGGTATATGAAAGATTACAGAGACTGAATACATGTGCACCATTGACAATGATTTTGAGCCATGTCACCTATTGTCTCCAGCCATTGATTCCTAGAGTTCCGAGGGCCCCAACCCGGAAGTTTGCATCTCCATACCTGACTCAGTTTAACTGTCAAGGATTTCATGGATTGATGACATCCATGTTTTTATTTGGCCACCACTTACTCTTTTCCAACCTGCACCTATATCAGCTAGTAATGCCCGTAAACAGAAGGGAGGCGGCGGTTGGGCATGCGCACCACCTGACCTAGCCATCTCAATCTATGTAACTTTATAGCCTCGTTGATTGATTTTCCCTCTTTGCCCAAAACTCTACGCCTAACGTCAACATTACTTACCTTATTAAACCACCTAACGTGAGACAAAGATCGTAGACATCTATGATTGTAAGCAATCAACTTTTTCATGTCTTCAACTCGTATTGGCCATGTTTCAGAGCCATAGAAAAAGACGGAACGAACTGACGAGCAGTACGCACGTCCCTTAGTTGATAGCCGGATGTCACACCTACCCCAGAGATGGTGTAAGTCAGCGAAAGCAGCTCGAGCTTTTTGGATTCCTGGTGAGATTTCGTCGCCAGTCAGTCCGTTGGTGATTATACAACTTCCCAAATAGGTGAAGTGATCAATATGTTCTATCACTTCACTCCCTATCACTACTAAGCTAGGAGTTGACGTAGTCCAGTCCTGTAGCAGCATCTTACATTTTGCAGGGGCGAACCGCATGCGAAACACACGAAGATTGCTTCTCAAGGTGTTCAGAAGACTGCTGTATTTTGTCAGCATCCCCCTCCCCTAATAGGACTGTCATCTGCATATTCTAAGTCCACAAGACTATTCTCTGGTAACAAGTCGATTCCTAAGTCGTCACGTTCAGTTAAGGATAATTCCATTAGCATATCTATGATGAAGTTAAACAGGAATGGGGAAAGCGGACATCACTGGTTGTTATCAATTCAGATGACAATTCTCCATAAGCCCTTACACGACTACGTGAGTTTGAATAGAGTGCCTTGGTTAGTACAATATACCTGTACTCTTTCTTTTGTCACTTTCTTTTTCTTTTAGTTTGTTTACGTACGTGGTAAGCATCGCCACTTCAACCAAAGGCAGACGGAACTGATGAGGATATCATCAAAGCGAGGATCATCGGGAAAGCAAGGCAAGCTTTCATTACTCTCGAATCTATGTGGAGATCAACAGCATTATTCAGTATGAAAAATAAGATCCAGATTTTCAACTCTAATGCATGAAATCAGTGCTACTATACAGACCAGAGACTTAACACCGCGTCACGAAGGGCATCTCGAACAAGCTACACACTTTCATCAATAGTTGTCTTCGCTCAAGATCAGATGGTCAGAAAAGGTCAGCAACAGGGATCTCTGGGAGCGAACCAACCCAGGACTAAGCAATCGTGCAACAAATATGCAGGAACAAATGGAGGTGGATTGGCCGTACTCTGGGAAAACAAACTATAAAGTGACATCACACGCCAGGATATTGCTCGAGTGGAACCCGAATGGGAAGCGGCGAGTTTGTCGTCAGTACGAGGGTGACATGGAGGAGGTCATGTGAAGAGGATATGACAGCATGTGGGCAGACGTGTAGCCAGGTGAAAACGTTGGCAGGAACCCGAACACAATGCAGACTTGCGGCTGAAGCCTTATGTTCTTCTAGGAACTAAAGGAAACAATAATAACAATAGTTTCTTAAGATTCTCCTATTTTTATTTACGTATGTTTGATGAAGTGTAGTAACTTGAACTACCGCAGTCTTGTAGAAAGTTCTTCATTGAAAAATCAATCACTCAGTTCTCCAAGCTTTAATATTTAATCATGAACGTATTATTATTAGATTCGGCAACATTAAAGCTGTGATAAGAATGTATTATTATTATTATTTCCTTGGAGTTCTGATTAAAAGTCAGGGGTATGTTTGACTATGAAGGGAATGCCAATAAAAATTTATCGCAATGATCAAGGCACTCACTCTAATCGAACTCATGCAACCAGGGGAGATCTTAAGGAGAGTTGCCATCTGAAGTGGTGAAAACCAGTAGTGTCCTTCAGGGATACCTACTAGCTATGTCCATTTCTGTTTAATTTCATCATAGATGTACTAATGGAATTAACCCTAACTGCTGACTTCAGCGATTCAGGGATTGACTTGTTACCAGGGTATAATAGTATCGTTGACTTATGCATCTGGATTATATAGTCCTTCTAGGTGAAGACGCTGACAGAATAAAGCAGTATTCTGAACACCTAGACGACCAGCACTCCTCGAATGTTTGGCATGCTATTCGCTCCTACTGTCAAATGTAGGATGATGCTACAGGACTGGACTACATTGGCATCTGGCTTAAAAACAGACAGCAGTGAAGTGGTGGCTGAGCGTGTTGACCACTTCACTCATTCGGTAACTTGCATTAGCTGCAACGGATTGATTGCTGCTTACGAAATCTCAGCACGAATACACAAGGCTCGTTTGATATGCGCTATCTTTGGTTTAGCAGGCGTGATATCCGACTGTCAACCAAACGATGTGTGTACTGTTCAGTAGAACTTCGCTCAATCCTCCTTTATGGCTCTCAGTGAGACATAGCCGTTGGAAGTAGAAGATATGAAAAGGCTATCTAGCTGTCTTTGATTATAGGTGTCTGTGTTCTCTCTCCCATGTCAAGTGGTATAATAAGGTAAGTAACGTTGAAATTAGGCTTCGGTCTAGCGCTAGGTAAGGAGGAGAAATCAGTCAACAAGGTTGTGAAGTAGCTGCATCGATTAAGTGAGATGGTTGGGACATGTGTTAAGAATGCATGTCTAGCCATCGACCGCCCTCCTCGACGACGGTCAGTGTATTTGTATTATTATCACTTTTCCTAATTTTTCTGATATTCAGTGTGCATTGTTATGTTGATACCATCGAACCGTAATCCATTGATATTAATATTTACCCAATATTATTTAAGCATTATTTTTGTTAATAACACTTATTCATTCACTATTATGTATACATAACTGCAGAGCCTGATGACGAAGTTATCGAAAAGAATATTCTTTGTTCAGTAATCATTCTTTTGAAAAATTTTAATCAGAATTCTCAGAAGCTACTTGCATATGCAATAATTTTGTTCAAGTCATTCAGGAGGTTTTAAAACTTGCTGAAAATCAAAAGACGAGAATTAAAACACCTGCAAGACTACATGAGAGTTCAATGATTACATTTGAACTTCTAAGACGTCATGAAGATCTCCGGTTATCAACCAAGGGACGTGCGTACTGCTCGTCAGTTCGTTCCGTCTTTTTCTATGGCTCTGAAACATGGCCAATACGAGTTGAAGACATGAAAAAGTTGATTGCTTACAATCATAGATGTCTACGATCTTTGTCTCACGTTAGGTGGTTTAATAAGGTAAGTAATGTTGACGTTAGGCGTAGAGTTTTGGGCAAAGAGGGAAAATCAATCAACGAGGCTATAAAGTTACATAGATTGAGATGGCTAGGTCAGGTGGTGCGCATGCCCAACCACCGCCTCCCTTCTGTTTACGGGCATTACTAGCTGATATAGGTGCAGGTTGGAAAAGAGTAAGTGGTGGCCAAATAAAAACATGGATGTCATCAATCCATGAAATCCTTGACAGTTAAACTGAGTCAGGTATGGAGATGCAAACTTCCGGGTTGGGGCCCTCGGAACTCTAGGAATCAATGGCTGGAGACAATAGGTGACATGGCTCAAAATCATTGTCAATGGTGCACATGTATTCAGTCTCTGTAATCTTTCATATACCTTTCTACCATTATCCATTCTGTTTCGCTCTTATACTTGTCAGACTGTATTGATTCTCTCCACTCATCTTCTTGTCTACCTTTGTGTGCTACTTGGAACGTGGCAACTGGAACTGGTGCATTTCGGTGCCAAGTTCTGTGTTGAATCCAGACAGATATGAAGATCTCCAAAACAAGTGTAATCATAAATAAGATGTTGTATTTTTCAACACTGGTTGTTGCACAATACCCATTATTATACTGTTTTTTCTGAATTTAAGGAGTCGAACTAGTACCGAAGTTTTGGCAGTCAGGCAGCATCATCATCTAGCTTCACACAAGAGACTTCACTTATTGTCGCTCACATATAAATGAATAACTAAGCAAAATGAATTTTCGAAACTAAAAAACTCAATGTTCATGTAGTCGGATGAGAACCACACTGTGAATGATTGAGTCACAACATAGAACTTTACACAGTAACACACTAATATAACCTGCCGTACTCCATATAGCACACAAATTTAGAAAAACGAGAGAAAGAAAAGAGATTTTGAAGTACCATAACTAACAAAAAATTTACGTAATGAAAAATTGTAACATTGAAAAAACAAAAGAATTTAATGGAATTCATAGAGAACGAATACGTTTGTGCCAACGGTCTCGAGCCACATCTTTAATAGTCTCCAGCCATTAGTCATTAGCATCCTGAGGACGCCAGCCAGGCAGCCCATACCTTCCTATTTGGCTCATACGAGAAGTTAAAGACTTAATGGATTGATGACAGGATTTGGTTTGACCTCCTTTAACTCTAATCCAACTTGTTCCTATGTCAGCTAACACTGCTCATCGAGGCGGCGGGAAACATACTAATGTACTAGGGTTTGTAATACTACTATGTTAACCAAGCCAAAGTTGATTTGGCAAGGTTTAAACACCAATTCGTAAGACGCAAGTCATTTCCTTACACCAATAATCTATATCTCCACTGCATTTAGCCAGCTTAACCGTACGAAGCCAATATTTGAACCCTTTCATTGTGATGAACAACACAGGAGTTGCAAAGTGGATATGTTTCAGACACCATCCAACATTATTAGGAACATGGAATTCAGGCGTACGACTTGTGGTTCAAATGTAAGCATTCATATAATACTCATAATCTAGTAATAACTAGTCAGAATATGTTCTATGTTGACCAACATGATCAATCATCAAGATGGTCGTTCACAAACCACGGTCAAAGTTTTATCCACGAATATTTCAAATTTATTATTACAAGGATGTAGCTCATTAAAGCCGTCAATCGCCTATTGCCTACATTTCGTATTCTCTATACAAATTCAGTGGAACAGAATCCGAGCAACAAATGAATTCTAAGGAGATGTCATGAATCATCACTAACACTGCACTGAAATTGATTCCGCTTTCCTGATGGATAATATGATGAGAAATTAAGAAATATAACACACCAGACTACAAACTTCTTGAATACATATATTTATTCACATTCAGTTCCATAAAAGCACTGATGTTATACATCTGACCAGTTTTAAACAAGTCTGCATTCACTTAACTAGCCATTCACTTGAGTTAATCTTTTTCATATCCACTCAATTTCGTCTAATCTTAAAAACTTTCGACATTTTAGTACTGATATTATCTTAACTTGAAGACCTTTTCCACGGTACATCGTCTCATTTGTCGGGTTAAAATTTACTAACGAAAGCTAAGAAGTCTTTTTACGACAATTCTCCGAATTTAGGTGGGATCAGAAACTTGATAATCCACTTTTTAAGACATTGATTGCATCGTTTTCATATAAATATAATCCTACATATGCAGAAGATGAAGATTCACCGGAAATTAAGAATAACCTATTCATTTCTCTTCAGAATACAATTCTCATTCTGATCCACTAATGAATATGTTTGACATCGAGAATACCGAGACCATCGTTATGCGACCTAAAATAATAGAATAATACAACTGAGTTTATTCGAGACCATGAAAGCAGTGGAAAAAGTGTACAAACAGTCTTCGGAAGGAATAATAAGCACAAACCATTGGATTCTTTAGATTCAAACTAAACAGGTAGACAACATACACATTTGACGTACTTCCCTCAAGGAGTTGAAATGAGCTGCAAAATCTCATATTAAAAATCAAGCGTTTGACGATTATATGGACAGGATTTTTTGCTGCAAAACCAAGCAATGATATGACGAAATCCACCTTTCTAGATGAAATCTGGTAGTACTCACTCTATTAATAGAATGATTTTTGCAAGTATTTCCTAAAGAATAACTCAATACTCCATCGACAGATATTCAGCATTTTAATATAAACATCAGGCATATCAGATTGGACAAAATGGAGATGAATATGCTTATATTTCTAACCTCTGTTGCGCATTATTGTCCAAGACTTAAACGTAACGCTACAGTCAATTTAGCGTCAGTATTAACAACGACATTTGGTCGATACAAACGAACAAAAATAACGCTCGCGACGTCTGATTGCCATGTGAAGAGCACAGTGTAGAAGTATCATATTTAGGCTTGCGTTACAACAGTTTTACTGGTTCTGACCAGTGGAAAAGACCGTATATAAAACTTACTTTAAAAACCTCCATCAATGACAAATTTAAATTCTCGTCATTCATCTTTTGGTAAGTCTCTGTGCTCGCTAACTCGATTCCAAAAGCTGATGACTCAGTAAGAGAACTAGTACTTTACAAGTGTTGTCAATCACGTCTCATAAACCGTTAATGCCCAGCTCTCGCTACGCTCGGGCCCACGCTGTTCTTCGAAGATTTCAGAAACGCTTAGTTATAACGGACGAAAAAACCAAAACACCGATCTGCCGTTTGATATTTCTTTATTGTTACACCAACATATAAAAAGAATAAGCGAACTAAGGTCTGAAAACAAATATTACAATAATAATTCATTGTATTACTTCTGACGATGTTTCACTCTTCTTTCTGAACAGCGACCGATGAGACGATGACTGTCGTATTGATGCCTCCGCGAAAATTGGGGAAGTTGATTTTAAGCAAACAACCAAGAATTGATCGTTCAATCTTCAACTCCATTGACACTCCCCGGCAAAAAAGGGATCCAACCCTTTTTTCCTTCATGACCAATGCACGTTGACTTGGATGCCATTGCGAGAACCTGGCTCACACGGACAGAGCTGAAATGGAAAACTAACAGAAAAGCCAACACACCACAAGCATACCAACAGCACAATCTCATACATCGCTGACGACCTGCGCCTCCAGACAGAGACTTCCTCTTCACATCTTGCAACACAATCGCCACTTGCTAGAATGACTCTTGCAGAATGCAAAGTGACCATGGCAGCACCTCACGATACTCTACGCACATCCCCTTATCTACTCATTACCAATTGCCACTGAAATCGCTTGTCACTCATTCTGCCTCAGTTCTAGTAGCGGTGACGCATGCGAGCCTCAGTCGTTTACACTCTCCCTCCCCGGCGTGTCGGACCGCAGCTAACAATTATCTCCGTGTGCATTTCATCCTCTGCAATAGCCTAGCCTCCCCGGCGTATACGACCCATCTGCTGTCCTTAACATCAACCAATTCATTCATGGATGTAGAAGACTCGAAACAACTTCAGAAGTAATCACGACGAAAATTTTAACAAAATTACGCAATAACAACAAGATACGAAAACAACAAGTAAACACAATGAATCCAAAATACACCAATTGATATGACACACCACACATATATACAAACTGTACACACAAACTCGCCGATCATGTCTTGGTGGAATTCCTTTGAAGAATCGCAGGACTTACACCAGTACGCCTACAACCCTTCTCAGGTTGACGATTGTAATTTGTGGAATGTCCGGACACAAACAAGATTAACCAACAATTGCGATAATTGGAACTCACACAACTATTTAACACAATCATATGTACAATCACTACATCAAATGTTGTGGATTCCGGCATGACAAACTACCCTTGAAGAACTGTAGGACTTACAGCAGTACGCCTACATTCCTTCTCATGTTGATGATCCAAGTGGAAGTCGTCCGGACACAAACAGAATTACCAACAGCTAGATGACAGATGATATCAATTCAGTATATGCAATATGAACATATGTACAAAATCACACACCAAGCACGTTGGACTGCTCATTGATGCGCTACCCTTTGAAGAATTGTAGGACTTACAGCAGTACGCCTACAACCCTTCTCAGGTTGACGCTCTAGGTTGGAAAATCGCCGCAGAGTTCATTTGCTAACTTCCTTCTATGAGCTATATCCTCGAATCTGAACGGCAACACGCCCATGTCATTGTATCGTAGAATATAGATGACGAACAAACACACGACATATCTCATCAACCAAGTGTAGAAACAGAGTAATTTACACCAAAGATAATAACATTCAAATAGTAACTTGAAACTAGAAATGCCTTTATTCGTGCAAGTCAATTTAACAATTACTCTCTCCTTTACACTTGGCTTATCCTCACTAAACTGACCATTGATATTCGTCCTTTCAAACGAACTGATACTAGCATAGTCATTGCACAAGATACTTGAGTTGATGGGCGTCTGTTTCATTGTGGATGACAGCACCAACGACGACTGATTGATATCAGTTGATGAACTTAGCGGTGGATCAAAAGCTGTTGTTGCTCGACTTTCAGAAATTTGTCTACCTGCAAGACCACCACCACTGCTGTCTTTTACTATCAGCTCCGCTTTAGGACTAGCATCTGATGATAGGTGGGCTACACGCTGATCAATTACACTGACGGTTTGACAAGTATGCATGCCTTCTGCAACTGCATTTAATTCTAATTCACGTTGTAGTTGTACAGAACCTTTATTTAACTTAGCAGTAGTAGGCATATCCCTCATCTCATCATGATCAACCAAAGACAAATCTGCACTATCATGATCATTATCACAAATATTCAATTTACCGTCAACTTCATCATTTTCAAACTCTTTATTAACAGCAGTAGACAATTTTGGTTCCTCCTCGCAAATCATAAAAGGTTTTATAACTTCACTCTGACTAGTTATACTTTGTAAACTTGTGGAGTCAGAACTCCACTCTGAAGCAGTAACTCTATTCTGTGACACTCTATTCAACAACGGCTTACCAGTTGCAACTACAGACTTCTTCACAACACCGTTATCGTCACACAATTCGGAGTCAGACCTGGAGTTTACATTTAGCTTATCACTGAACTTGCTCACCGGTTCACAGTTCACTTCTGTATGCACCTCTTGCACACGTGTACAACAAAACCGTGTTTGTCTTGCATCTTGTAACTTATCTGTTGAGGATGTACTACGAAACCTGTTACACTCACTAGGTCTATATGCATTACTATACATCATGGAGCCTTCTCGATATCCACCTCTCTGAGGCCTACTCGTCATCAATGATTGCATTTTGATCTCAGACTGCTCTATTCTAGGGATGAGATTCAATATACTGGCGAACTTGCTCATAGATTGATTGACACTAGTATTTACCAGTTTCAGGATATCATCAAACTTTGGCTCGATACCCTCATCCTCCATACGGGAGCTTATCTTCACCCACTTCCTTTGCAGTCGAGTAGGTAGACGTCTTGCTATTACTTCTAGTATAAAACTCGAGTTGAGGTCACTCATTCAATTCATCGAAATCATTGCATTCTTGTAAATTAGCAAATTATCTAAAAACTCAGTGAGTGCCTGGGAGTCATCCTGTAATTGACCACCATTACCCTTAACAGCCTCGAATAATTTCCCTACAATCATCGAAGGTCTTCCAAACCTTTGACGTAATATGCTCATAGCCTCGTAGTAGCCCTCTTTTGGCTTCATAAACGTACAGCACTGTATAGCTCTTGAAGCATCTCCAGTGCAATATCTCATCAAATACATTAACTTCAATTCATCATTTAATAAAAAACCACTCAACATGATCTCAAACTCCTTTACAAATTGTAAATAAACAGCCGGGTTTCCATCAAAACACCGTGGTTCAAATTTAGGGAGTTTGATGTTCCTATCATCCCTGAACGGCGAAACAGTAACATCAACCATGTCATGCTTAACATCAGACACATCGTTACAAGTAACAGACAAGTCACCATGACTTACTTTCCTGTTTGCATCCAAGACACTCTGTCCCTTCTTTTACCCAGGCATTGTTGAACTTGACCCAATTCCAAAAAGTTCCAGATATTGCTTGTTCAAAGAGGACTTGACCGGCACCAGGAGAAATGAACGGTGACTATCCAAACTTTCACCAACTGTTTGAATCCGCCAGATCTGTTTCCATCGTCAGAAACTGTCAATCACGTCTCATAAACCGTTAATGCCCAGCTCTCGCTACGCTCGGGCCCACGCTGTTCTTCGAAGATTTCAGAAACGCTTAGTTATAACGGACGAAAAAACCAAAACACCGATCTGCCGTTTGATATTTCTTTATTGTTACACCAACATATAAAAAGAATAAGCGAACTAAGGTCTGAAAACAAATATTACAATAATAATTCATTGTATTACTTCTGACGATGTTTCACTCTTCTTTCTGAACAGCGACCGATGAGACGATGACTGTCGTATTGATGCCTCCGCGAAAATTGGGGAAGTTGATTTTAAGCAAACAACCAAGAATTGATCGTTCAATCTTCAACTCCATTGACAAGTGTGTATTCCCCCTTCACTTCCGAACTCGCCTATTGTGTTCTCTAACATGTTCTGACTTAATGGAAGAGTAAACAGAGGATCAACTCAGTTATGATTCCCTGGAATTCTAAATACACTGATGAGATCCCTCTCTGCTTACTCTATGATAGAAGAAGGTGATTTAGAGTGTTAACTTTGTTCATCGTCGAATGGATTCGCGAAAACAGGAATAATACGTGTGGCCTTCATCTGGGCTCGTTGTACGACACATGAGCCCTCTTTGAAATAGGAACTAGCTGCCGATATCTGGTTTTAGTTTTCGAACCCGATGAATATGTGTATAAAATGGCAAATATTTCGCCAGTAATTCTAGTAAAGGCCCTGCTCACAAAGAACTATATAGCTCTGTCCGATTGAGATGAGTAATTCTTCACCACCCATATCAACGAGAAATGCTTCCTAGCCAGTTCAAGGCGGTATGAACACCGGACGGTAGTTTTGTTAGGTCGGGAAAGATCTCATCAGCGGTGTATTCTCCATTTGACTGCCAAGCACCATTGAGTGACCTAGGTGGTGTACAACTAGGGAATTTGTCCACGTTTATGATACAAATTCAAAAATGTCGAAGCACGAAATGAGATTATTAAATATAATAATAATAATTACAATGAAGTTGTTTCAAACAGCATTGTCACTTTAGTCTGAAAATTTTAGAATGTTACAGATTACTCAATCTAGTGTTCGACTGATATAATATGGTGGGGGGGGGAGAATCAGAATTAGCAGTTATAACACAGTTTAAATTTTCACACTCATGAAAAATAAACAAATAAAAGCAAAATATTGAGGGGATTATAAATATAAGGAATACAATAACAATAAAGTCTGGTACTGTAAGGGTGGAAGAAATAGTTTATTTAGTAGTGCAAAGAAGGTTAGTAAGTTCATGCCTGACACCATTTTCATCACATAAAGTACGTGTCAAATATGGTATAGTGGAATTTTTATACTTGAACGTACGTGCACGAAGTCTTCTGAAAAGACTTCGTGTTAAACCTAAGGAGACACATGATTGGAGCTGCGAGTGGAGTGGGTGCTCACAATATGACAACATTCCTTTAGCAAATTCGTTGCATGACATTAGTTACAATGTCAACGATATAGCCCAATGGGATACCGCTCCTCCCACTGACAGTCTTCAGAATTCTATGAAGTATGACATAGTCTATTTTAAGCAATCCAGGAAAGAATAAGCAAGGGGCTTTCTGTTAGCGCGCGATTCTGATCGGACGTTACAATCTCTCCCCATAACGTGGATATATTTTTGTCGATTTCTGGAATATTGTAGTGGATATTATACCACTGCTCAACTATAACTTATATTGGCTGCTACTCTAGCTTCCAATTCTGCAGATATATCACCGCCAGTTATCAAGTTTGGATCCACTCTTTCGCAGGGCTCATCCTCCTTATTGTAACTTTAGAACAACGTCACAGAAAAGAAAACTGTAGAGAAGTTCATCATTTTTTGGTTTACATACCAGGATCAATTTACAGGATAATTGGTTTCTATATACTCTGTATCTTACTTTTTAGTACTTTGTAAATTTATTGTTTATTTATAAGCAATAAAATTCCATACGGTATCCATAGTAGTACTTAATCTGTATATCCACTCGATATACTATTTTTCCATATACCCGTTTTCGATTTAGCTCGGCTTTAACTTTAAACCATATTGATTAGTTTTCAGCAATGGCACAACGTAATAAACGAGTACTTTCCATACGTAAGAATAGTTTGGGTCACTCAGCTAAGAAGATACGTACATCACTGTGCGTTCCGCGTAGCCTCAACAATGTCCCCGAAGTCATTGTTCCCGACTTGTTGTCAGAGGTATATGCAACTGCTGAACAAAATAAGTTGGACCTTATATCTCTAGGAAACTCTGTGAAGGAATTAAATGAGAATATAAACACCATTAAGCCACTACTGCTTCTTTGTAACCCAACTCATGATGCTAATCCGGAAAGTCTGCTGAAATCTGAGCGTATGTTAGACTTTATAGCCAGTGAAGTTACTAAACGAATCATGTCCTCGTACAACGTTCTCGCTTACAATCTGCCTGATCGGACGCCTCTGGACAAAATCAAAGTGACATGTCTCCAAGCGTGTGGCATGCCATCAGCGAATTGCCACCTAATCAGACTCAGGAAAAAATCAGGAAAGTATACTTGCCCTGTGCTGTTTAAATTCAGTAGTCCTAATGATGCTAGGAAATTTCAGTCGTCAAATAAGTTAATTAGTTCATCCACACCTTATGGTAATATTAAACTTGCCCATGACCTAACGCCATGTCAAAGACGTAGCCGCGCAAGTGTACCAAGTGTCGCAAAAACTTACGTAACAGCAGAATGTCCTATAGAAGACTCTGTCGCCTTAAACTTGAGTAAACCTAATGGTACAGACATACATGAAATACTCTTAAATAATAAAAATTTACCTAGTAAACTCAACGATGAAGCAACTACGGTCATAGACTTAGATGCATCTTCAGAGTTATGCTCGCTAGCCACATCACCATCAGCCGCTAATACCACTACCAACGTTAAGCAAAAGACTAAGCTCGAGCATGTAGCATTAAGCATATCCTCCCCGAGCAGCACTCAGATTAGTGAGCATACAAAACGAAGTAAAATAACCCTGCCATCCAGAATACCTGTACTCAAACACATCACTGATAGGTTTCTCAGCAGCGAACCAGATAACATTAACTTAAGCGACCCCAATCATACCACTAAACCAGGGAAGCAGAATAAGCCCTCATACCGCCATAAATCTAACGTCAATGAAAAGAGAGGTAACCCGCCGATTCATCCAACATCAAACAAGTCTTCGTCCGATAGACACAACAGACGCTATATGTCTGGGCACCCTAAAAATAAGTCGAAGCCCGACGGGCAGGCATACACCTACCCCGACACAACTTTCCAATCTAGGGCTACTATAGACAAAAGTTTGATCCAGGGACCTCTACAACAAGGAACAAGTGCGCTAGGCATGTTTCCTAAAGGTGGCCTTTTGACTCACCACATCCCCGAAAACCATCGCATACAGACCACCCAAGACCGTCAATGGACTAATATTTACGAAAATAACTTAAACACACAAAATATTAGTCATAACTGCGATACACGTAACTCTACCCCAGCATACTATCCACAAGGAATACCTACCTCCCCCCCATCCAATCTAAATTTTCTCAGCCAACACGAAATTTCAGCCTCAATATTGACGCAAATAGCACACATACTGTCAAGCCACTTATCACCGGATGGGAGGGCGATGCATTGGAGGCACGGTATAATGAACACCTCACACCCGCCGGGGTAACAAACGATGGCACATCTCTCTGTGCTGATACTGGTGTAGGGCACTTTTCCAGCACTGCTAGTAAGTGGCCACCATCTGAGTTAGCACCCATCAAACAATCTGTTCTAGACGCCATAAACCTTGGAGAGAATATTTTTAAAGATATATGCGATTTCACCGTCACCCCTAACTCTCTCTCATTCTGTCTTATCAATGCTCGCTCCTTACTCAACAAAATGTTCGACTTCACGACATTATCCCTAATTTGCAATCCGTCTCTCATAATGATTACTGAGACATGGTGCACTCCTCAGATTTGCGATAAAGATATTTCTATTGATAACTATTATGTATTCAGAGGCGACAGAAACTATGGTAGAGGAGGAGGATGTGCTATGTATATCAGGTCTGATATTAAGGCCACACAGTGCTTCTACCCAGAGCTCATCACAGATAACGATTCAGTGTGGGCTATTCTAAGACTGTCTCACTCCAGTTCCTATCTTATAGGTTGCATCTATCACCCCCCGTGCTCAACCGTTGAAGGTAATATGAAGCTTGCTAGCACGTTCGCTTACGCCACTTCACTACCTCACACGGCTAAAATTATATGTGGGGACTTTAATATGCCCGATGTAGTCTGGCAACCACTTTCCTCACCAAAACGGTACAATGAATTTATCAACATAATAGAAACAAAAGAATGGCAACAACACGTACAGTATCCTACCAGGCTATCTAAGATTTTAGATCTAGTTTTCACTAATGGTATCATCCCCACTACCCTTCGAGTAGGTAAAGAGTTTCCTGGCAGCGACCACAGAGTAGTATTCGGTACATTTAATATTTGCACTAGCATGAGTTCGACAATAAACGCCAACAAAGTATTACTCAGGGGTTACAGACATGCTCAGTGGGATGAACTGAAACCATACATACGCACCCTAGACTGGGAGCCATACTTTACGTGCAGCTCGGCTATAGAGACAAACAAATTACTCTATGAGAACCTAGGATTTGCACATGACTTCATCGCTCCAGTAAGACTTGTGAAAACGAGGCCTAAACAGCCCGACTTCATCCCCGTAAAGATTCGAAACCGACTGCGTAAGCATGCTAGGCAATTCTACAGATATAATGACTTTTCATCACTCATTACACTCAAGCAAACTTATGATTCATACAAATCTAATCAGTTATCTGAGTCCATCAAACTAGAACGCATCCTCCACTCACGACCTGATAATACAGAGGCATTAGTTAAACTAATTAAGTCACGAATCAACAACAACAGAATAAGTATCCCTAACTTATTACTAGATGGAGAAAAACTACACGAAGACCCGCAGGAGATATGTGAGTTATTCAGCTCCCACTTTTCTAGCTACTATACTATCGAAGAAACAGTAGATAGTCTTGAAGTTCCGACAATACCAAATCACTTTTTGGGTAATATAACATTCACCCAACAAAAGATTTCCTCCGCTATAGCATCCCTCCGGACATCATATAACGCTGGGCCCGATGGAATTCCATCTATCTTGTTGAAAAGAGGTGGTGAGGATATACCCATTATCCTACTAAAGTTTTTCATTCTGTCCTTAAATAATGGCAGTTACCCAGAATGCTGGAAACTGTCGTTTATAACCCCTAGGCACAAACAAGGACCAACTTCTAACATCGAAAACTACCGACCGATTAATATCACGTCAGTAGTTTCCAGGGTTATGGAAAAGGTTATAGGGCAAGATATTGCTTTATACCTCCACCTTCACAAAGTGTTTACTCCAGCACAACACGGCTTCTTGAAAAATCGATCATGCTCCACCTGCCTACTTGACTACTTTGATGATGTTACCGCTAAGCGTGATCATGGTTTGTATGTCACAACTCTCTTCTTTGACTTCAAAAAAGCCTTTGATAAAGTCCCACACAAGAGACTAATCCTTAAGCTAAAGTCGTACGGGTTCCAAGACCCCTTGTTATCCTGGCTCATTTCTTTCTTGGAAGATCGTTCCCAAGTTGTGAAATTTGCAAATAATTACTCGTCACCCAGACCTATAAGAAGTGGAGTGATTCAGGGTAGTGTACTAGGTCCACTGCTTTTCGTAATCTACATTAACGACATCTGCAGCGTAATCAAGCATGGTACCCCATACCTCTTTGCTGACGACTTAAAGATTGTATACAGCTTCCCCCATTCTACACTAAACGAAGGATTCACACATATTCAAGATGATCTGGATAGGTTACATAACTGGAGCAATGACTGGCAACTGCCATTCAATTCTGATAAATGTGGTGTCCTATATTTCAATAACTCCCATCCGAATTTCAGGTTACACCTAGGTAACTCTTTTCTCCAAACCCTCAGTTCCATAAAAGACCTGGGAGTTACCTACTCACAAAACTTAACATTCAGTCAGTACGCAAAAGCACTTGTTTCTAAATGCCGAAGACTCACAGGCTTGTTGCATCGAAAAATGTACACAAATGAGGCTAAAGTCCTTTTATACAAAGTCATGGTTCGTCCAGTACTTGAATACTGCACAATTGTCTTCGGTTTCATGCATGGGTATGACAGGGTTCGTATTGAAAATATTCAGCGAAGTTTTACTCGACGCCTATTATACAAACATGAAGGACTGACTTACGCTGATAGGTGCAAAATGTATGGACTTCAGCCACTTTGGTTAAGGCGCCTGAAACTCAACCTTACATTCCTCTTTCGCCTTTTACACGGCTACACCAAAAGCAGTAATCCAATAGCTTTCAATAATTTACCCATATATACTCTTAGGAATCATGAAAATACTCTATCCATAAGCCGGTTCCGGACAAAACTGCGATCACGTTTCTTTAAAATACAGTACAGTGCATTATGGAACGAACTTCCACTTACTGTACGTAGTTGCCGATCTCCTACTGAATTCCAGCGTCTACTTAACGAGTTCCTATCAACAAAAGAGCTTCGGTCTACTTATCCATACTTTATCCATATGGGCCGCTCAACTAGCTTTAGTACTACAGACCCCAGTGCAATACCCCCAATTTGAGGAAACTCATTTGCCCCGGCAACCGTACCTCATCTATAACGTGATAAAACCAACCTAATCTCTCCCACATGCCTTTACCTAAGGTCCGGTTATTCAGCTTACTAGAGATCCT
>OX235262.1:4085244-4238090 GCA_944472135.2 Trichobilharzia regenti | reverse complement strand
CGAAAGATGTAGTGGCAGCACTGATAGAAATAGACTGCCAGCATGAAATAATAAGAACTTGGTTAGCAATTGCCTCAGTTAGGGGCGTTTGCGGAGTCCAAAAGTTGAATCATCATTATGTAGCAAATTAGGTGAGCACTACTTACAATGTATGCGCCGTTGTCATTCTAGGTGATGTTTGTAGTCAGTTGCTGGAAGTGGAAGAAAACACTAATTTAGTACTAGCTAAGGCATCAGGGTAATAGAGTTCGTTTCATAACAATCAATAGCAGAACTGGATGACATCATCAGACACATCACATACCTGCAGTTGAACACGTGGGATGTCACGCCGCTGCTGGCAATGAATAGACACACGACCTTATGGAGAGGCTGAGCACCTCAAGGTCACCTAAGCATACTGTGATTGGTAGATTTTACTTTGCGTAAACGCTGCGGCTAATACGTAGCTCACGTTACTGAGGCGGGCTTTGAAATGGTAGTAATAAAAGTCGCATAAACATTACATTTTTTCAGCTCAAGGACACAAGTTAACGCAGGTATAGATTCTACAGATGTGATATGCATGTGGACCCACTAAAAAAGAGAATATTATTGGGTAACTTAATCAAAGAAGTATAAAGTTTGAAGATTTAGTCTTCTTCAGTTGATCGTAACGGACAGAGAGGAGAGGCATTTGTGTAACATTTGCGAAGTTTAAGAATAGCGTCCCAAAACCTTCAACGCTCAAATGACCTTGAACGCATGCTAGTCGTTGGCTAACGGTTCCTGTCATTATCATAGCTGAAATATCAACCCTATTCATCAAATAAGGAGCAAGTTTCACCCAGATAACACTTTTATTACTGTTTGGACAATGTGTTAACATCTCGTTATGGTTAGGATAGGGGTTAAGGCGAGTATTGTGGTCAGGGTTAGGGTTACGGTCATTGTGTGCGTCGGTGGCACAATGGTTAGGGTTATGGTTAGGGTTTAGGGTTAGGGTAGCGATTAGGAATAGATTTTTCGTTTATTTCAAGTTCTTTTGTTATCCTTATTTCCCTTGTATATAGTCTCCAATGCTCTTACTGGAACCATAGTAACTAAACCGAGGGCTTAGGAGAGGACTACACAGCAAGAGAAGAGAGATGAACCATTCCCAAAACAGCACACCCTCAGTCTCTTTGGTGAATACATCTACAGAAACTAGTCCAAATTAGCAACTGATACTCTTCATCGCAACTGGAACGTATTTTTAAGTCATATCAGAGAAATATAATCCGTTTAATTTGTTTTCATGCATTTTCTTGTGAATATACGTCATTTTTCGTGCAAAAGTTCCTCATTTTTATGATTGGCTGCCTGAAGGTCACTCGTGCGTTCGCATCCTTTGGGACGCTATTGTTGAACTTTGCCTTGCATTTTGCAGAAGGCAAAGTGTGAAAGATAAATCGGAAGTTTTAGGATTCTTCAAGTTTATTATCTGACATATGGACTGTTCATACCGATTCTACTATTGTTTTCAAGAAACTGGTGAAAATTTTGTCATATATTTTAATTTCAGTTTGTTAAAAGGGCAGGTTACCAGTCTGAAAGCATTTCTTTTCTTAATAACAAAATGAGTGTGTTTGTGGATCATGTCTGTTGTGTTGGGAGTGGAACTCTAGTCTGCAGTTTGCATTCTAATTTCCTCCTCCCGTTTCTGGAGTTAAACATTACTATTATGAAACTGTTACGAAGCAGGTGGTTAGGAAGCGTACATCCCCAAATTAATCCTCGTCAGTTCCACCAGTTCACAAATGAGCACCTAACTTCTGGAAATCAGTTAATTCTAAGTCTCTAGAATGAAAATCCATAGCATGTACAGTCTCGTCCTTCTTGATTCGTGTCTTCAAACGAAGTAGCATAAGTTGAGAAATATGGTGCTTTTAGAGTATGGAAATGTCTCTGTACATTCGCAAGTGGAGGCCTCATCCAAAACAAACGCCTGTCATGTTCATTGCGAAGTCCAAAGTTATTTGAACAGACGAGAAAACTTCTCTTGACAGGAGGCCACAGTGTAGTTTGTTAGCCGGGAACAGGTGTGTAAGTACTCATTCTACCTATTAGTTAATTTGGAACAGTTTTTCTGTCTTTCATCTATAGCTTAATATTTGCAGGTAGGGGTGGGGCTCCAGAAACCACTAAACACACTCTGGTTATGGGAGGGCTGTGGTATGAACCAGGAATTTCGCACAGTTCTAAGCTGAACACAACGAGCCTGAATGACAAGCTTCCTTCCACCCTGCTTTTTAAGCAAACAAAAAAGAAATTCAAAACATCACATTTAAGCGGGCAATAATTTTTTTGAATAAAATCTCATTTTTGAATAAATCTCATGCGACTTAACTCTAATACAGAAAACTTTATAAATAAATCTTAAAATATTGACCAATCAAAGTATTTTGGAAATTGGATGGTAATATTATGTATATAAATCGTTCACTTAGTCATAGTGCTAATAATAATAATTTTACTAATTATAATGAAGCAAAAGTGGAGAGGTTTCTCATAACAAGAATAGTGAAAATCAGAGTGATTAGACAGACAAATGATCAGGCAGAAGTAGTCGATAAAGGCTATGAAAATAAATGATCCGACTAAGTTATGCCACATTACAAGAAAAGTAAATGGACTCTGCTTCAGTGGAGGTATAATAAAAATTAAGCAATGAAAAGAGAGAGATAGAAGATATACGTAAGGGATGGTGGTGAACTTATCAGTTGGTTAAGTCTTAATGGGTCAACGGAAGGATAATGATTGCACGAACTTCTTTCGAATGCACGGTACGCACGCCCTTTACTTCAGCTCTGTTCAATAGACAAATACTAAATTCATTGGAAAGACTCGGTGGGTTGCAGGGAATCACCCTGAATGGTTTCATTTTCTCCACTGAACGACCTCTCAGAATCATATCTACAATTTTTCACTCATGGTTGATGAAACTTTTTAAACAAAAAGTGATCCGAAGGCTCTTACTACTTTTCTGAGACTATAGGGATGAGTTGCTGTCACTGACATTGGATACCAGCCTTCAGAACTTAAATAAGGTTCAGTCTCAGGTTCAAAAATGAGTTGGGATATTGTGTACGTAAAAGACAAAATACTTGCATTTTTCCTGCTGGTTCCAATCAACCCTCAAGTTCATATGTTCGCCACTGCATCATACCACCCCATTTCATTCTGTGTATTCACATTTTAACTTGCTTTACACTTACTTTTCGGTTTTATTTAATGCCAGTCGGTCTTGTGAACCGATTACTTTTGTTCATTAAAGATAAGTTGATTAAAATGAAAGACATTTGTTGAAAAGTGTCTCTTTTCAGTTATTTATCGCAGGCGGTGATTCGAAAGCGACTTACGTTTTGCCTTGACTAAAATCATAGATTGTATGAGTCTTAATACAACAGCCTAACATCATCGAAATAATGACATGGCAGAACGTCTGCACCAACAGCTGAAGGTTGGATTATCAGCTTCAAACAATGCCCATTTAGCTGTGTGCGTCAGTGGCACAGTGGTTAGGACTCTCGCCGACCATTCACATGATCCGGAGTTCGATCCTCTGCCGACGCACACCTGATATCTATGGTCGGCCTGCAAACTTTGGGCTACCGATATCACATGCTGAAAATTCCATGCCTGTATGGAAAAATACGGTGTGGAATCAAGCTGTAATTAAAAAAATAAATCACTACTGTAAGTTCTCTGAGGCATACAAAATGCCTTGAAAACTGGTGCTGGTTTAACTGCGCTGAGCTAGTATATGGCACAACACTCGGACTGCCAGGTGAGTTTGTTTTTCCCTCTAGCTTTCCACCAGTAGTAGACCGTGTCAGCAGACTTACAAAAGCAATGCGTTCAACTAAACCTGCTTCCCTCCGGCCATAATCCACAGACTTCTTTGTTTACCCAATCTTGAAGTTATTCACGTGTGTTTATTCCTCGTGACTCTGCACGTCACTCCCTAGAACTACCATACCAGTGACCGTATAAAGTCATCAAACGTTTGGATGCCACGTGCGTCGGCGACATAGCGGTAAGGACGCTAGCCGACCATGCACATGGTCCGGGGTTCGACCTCCGGCCGACGCACTACTTCATTATATGAACACCTCAGTGAGTGGTTTTGCAATGACACCAGAGTGCACCCGACCCCAAATTTCCAAATGACCTGCAAAAGTAACCACAAACTAGGAGAAATAGATTTTAATATACAAAATATAGACTCAGCGATTAAAACATTGAAGTCAAATGGTAGAACTGGAACAGACGACATACCATCTGTCATATACAAAAATGGTAGCACGGAAATGGTAGTCTTGTTACTTAGAATACTTACTCTGTCACTGGAAACTAGAACTTATCCTGAAGTGTGGAAAACCACATACATATTACCTAAGCACAAATCAGGGTCCTAAACCAGTGCATGCAACTATAGACCCATTAATATGACACCGGTAATACCACGAATAATGGAGAAAGTGGTCGAAGACCAAGTGTCAGACAACTTACTAGAACATGAACTTAGCAATCCATCACAACGCAGATTCTTCAAAAAGAGATCATGTGTGACCTGTCACATAGACTTTTTCAATGAAGTTACACGAAGCAGGGACAACAGAGAACTAGTAATTGTGCTATGTCTCGACATAACAAAAGCCTTCGATAGAGTCCCCCATAATCTGCTAGTCAGGAGGTTATGTTCACTAGGGATATGTGACCCTCTCCTGAGCTGGATAAAATCATTTCTCTGTGACAGGAATCAAATAACAAAAGTTTGCTCGGTAATCTCAAGGCCTAAACCAGTAAGTAGTGGTGTAATCCAGGGAAGTTTACTAGGCCCACTCCTATTCATAATATATGTAAACAGTATCTGTGAATGCTTTAGTGTAGGTAAACCAATACTATATACAATTGGTGGATGGTGGCTAGCAGTGGAATCCAGGATGCGCATTTCGTCCTATTTGGGACTCGTCAGCTGGATGTACCTGCATTTCTCAGTGAGTGATGATGTTCCCACCGAGGCTCGAACCCAGTACCCATAGTTTCAAACGCCAAAGCGTTATCCACTAGACCACTTGGGCCACGAGAGCCACCTCTTGTGCAACGGGTCATATATTAATTATTGAATTGAATTTTTGATTTTCCCGTCGATTGATTGGACCGAAGTGTTCGGTCTCAGGTTGACACAAGAAGCTGCACAAGAAGCCGACATGTCAACCTGAGACCGAACACTTCGGTCCAATCAATCGACGGGAAAATCAAAAATTCAATTCAATAATTAAAACCAATACTATATGCAGATGACTTAAAAGTGACCTGTAAATGCAAGAACACAGGTCTCGGAATAACAGTAAACGCCATACAGCAAGAATTAGGAAAAATGGATAGATGGTGTGACACCTGGCAACTCCAGTTTATTGTCGACAAAGGTGGCTGGCTCTGCATAGGTTGCAACAATTTAGAAATTGACCTGACAATTCAAGGCCATGCACTCTTACGACTGGAATCTGTATTGGACCTAGGAGTGAAATACTCACATGACTTATCATTTTCTGAACATATCTCCAAACAAGTGTCAAAGTCACGCAGACTTATCGGCTTTCTACTCAGGAACTTCCACAGAAATGAGTCCAGAATTCTGTTGTACAAGGTTTGTGTGCGTCCTTTATTTGATTACTGTTCATTCATGTATAGTAGTATACGCATAGAGGACAAATTGAAAGTCGAGGGAGTGCAGAGGTACTTCACCTCAAAATTACTCGGAACCGAAAATGGTGCGAACTACTCCACTAGATGCGATAGCCTAGGACTAGAAACACTATGGCTAAGACGCCTGAGACTAAACTTAACACTTTACTATAAGCTTCTAAACCGCATAGTTTTTACCTCTACTAATGGCACTAGACTTTCAGATGACAATGGCTAGAAACTAAGACACACAAGGGGTACAGTAGCCACCGGGGAAAAGTTTTACTTGATTAGGTATGCACAGATATGGAATAAACTACCAATGGAAATGCGTCAAGCAGGTACATTGGCCTCCTTCCAAAACAGGCTTAACGACAAACTACAAGAGTTTGCAAACGATAGTAGTCCTAGCTCCCATCTGAGAGCCTCCGAAATTATAGGTCCATTTAATGTATAAGCTCAATTACTACACCTGTTGTTTTTGCCTATATTTATACTTTCAGATAAAACAGTAACGATTAAAATACTTGCCCTCAAACATACAAAAAAGTTTCGTTTGTAAAACTTCTACCCAACACAATAAGTGGAATAAAACGGACATAAACTGACAACATGAAAAAGATATAACTCACCACAACATCACATGGACAGATGTACGCTCGTCGGGCATCATATATGCCTCACCAACTACAACCCAACTTTCCTAAGACAATGTGATGAACTTACATCTGTAATGTTGCTGAGCAGTTGATATCCACAACTCCTGTCGGAACAACTGAAATTCAAAAACCTTCATCACGAGAAGTAAATACCCAAAAGCAGTAGAAATCCATTAATTAATGCGTCCAAAGCTTATGTATTTTACTCCCGACAATGACATTGCAGATCAAATGAGATAAGCAAATCACTGATTTCAAAATAACACATCAATGAACTATAATTCAAGGACTCTGCACACAACAAAATTATGTATGAAAACTGACTTCAAGCTTTTTTTTCCCAGGCACTTATAACCCATCCACCAAAGACCTGGTTTTTTTGTTAATGCGAAGACAATACTTCTGTAATTCCTGATGTATTGCACTCACTGACAATCTAGCGGATTTTCCCAATTGTGCACAGAAACGATTGTACATAAGTGAAAAGGATGTTTTATACTATTGGGATTAACATTTATCAAGTGTGTGTATAATCTCCAGCGTACATGTAAAACATATTTTGCTATCGACTGTAAATTGTGACTGAATAATATGGTCCTATTTCTGTAACAATTTGATGATGCCTGTAAACTGGCGTCCCTCATGTACTGCATCATGAGAATAAATTTATTTATTTATTTAAATGTTTTGTCCTGGACAAAAAGGGCCACTAAGACTGTCGGCATCCACCGTTTGAAACCGGCCCAATTAGAAGGCAACCCCATGATTCTAGAATTAGCATTGGGAGGCCTGCTTAAATCTTGGGCTACCAAAATTTCCATCCTACATATTGCATCTACTTCCTTGGATTTATTTTTTAATTATTCAAGTATGTATCCAAGTCGCATTACTAACTCTCGCGATTATTTAAAATGTTTTCAACCTGTTGATTTACGAGTATATAATAACTTTAAGGAAAAGCATCATGGTGGATGGCAGAAATCATTAAAGTGTACTCCAAAGCATCAAATGACTGTTCCTGTGATTATGAGCACAAATTGCAGGTCATTATCGAACAAGATTAACTGCTTGCATTCTCTATTATGCTCAAATGTATATTGTAATACTGGTGTAATCACACTTCAAGAGACTTGGCTATATGATTCATATGACGATAATTTAGTTTTTGATGTGGTATTGTTCTCTGAGCTGGAAAAAGATTTGTTAAATAAATCAGTGAGAGGGTGACACAGAATATCAGAACATTTTTTAAAGATAACACTAGGTACATAATTGGGACCTGAGCTCTGGGAAGGGTTTAGAGACTTGAGGCACTTTTGAACATCATTTGTGTTAAAACCTGGAAAGGGGCTATTATTAACACAAGTGATGCTGGGAAGCATGGCATTTGAGGGTGAGTAAATAAAAGATTTGTTAAGAGTACATACATCAAAAGAATATGGAATATTGTTTATCTGCTTACCACCAGTGATTTCCTAAAATAGTTTCCACATATTAGAACGATTTTTGCAGGATATGAATTTCTGGTTATATATTACACTCAACTTCTGCATTTCAGACTTAATTAAGGAGTTAGTTCTTTATACACCACTTTTATCTTTCATCGTATACAGTTTTTCCTTCTCTCTACGAAGTTTTTAAGTTGAGGCGAGGAGAAACGGTCAAATTTGATGAATAGTGTTGTCAATGCAGTTGAAGATTGAACGATCAATTAATGGTTGTTTGCTAAAACCAACTTCCCCAATTTTCTCTAAGGCATCAATACGACAGTCATCGTCTCATCGGTCGCTGTTCAGAAAGAAGTCAGCAGTAAACCATCTTAAGTAATCTTGTGATTTATTATTGTAATATTTGTTCACAGACCCTAGTAAAAACATTATTTTTATATGTTGGTGTAACAATAAAGAATTCTCAAGTGGCCAATCGGTCTTTTGGTTTTTCGTCCGTTATTACTAAGCGTTTCTGAGAAACTTCAAGGAACAGCGTGGGCCTGAGCGTAGCAAGAGCTGGGCATCAACGGTTTACGAGACGTGACTGACAAGTGTTTCTTTTGCACAGCAGATTTCAAAACAGAATTTCAGATACCATGTAATATTGTGGATATTGTCATCAAGTGAATCATCATTAAACAAATCCCATCTTGTGTCACTGAGCATGTTTCTAAGATGATGTACGTTCTCATTTGAGTAGCATCTGTGAACAACTTTCTTAGACAAGTTTGTGAGGGCTTTACTGTGTAACTTCCCGTTAATTTTGGGTAAGACTCGTACAATACAATGATCAGAATTGAAGAGCGGGGCTCTTTTACGAGCTTCGTATATTCCAGAATCATTTATAAATACTAAATCAAGTGAAGTATTTTGTGGAGTTGGGAAGTTAACAACATTTTCATGGCCCAGCAATGTAATAAAACTGCAGTCACAGGAGTTGAAGTCGCCGGTCACTATAGATAAGGAGTTACCGAACGAAGCAGTAGCAAAAATAGTGAATTCATCAACGAAGATCGATAGTTCTGAGGGACTGCAACAAGGTGTGATATAGATATTTGTGACAAAAATGAAACTGTACGTAGATAAGTGTTTAGGTCGACATTTTACGGTTATACAGTCAATATTGTCATTTGAGAATTTGAAGCAGACGTTGTTGGCAGTAGACCACGGGTGTTCACCTTCTGCGTGAATCATCTTTCCTTAATATTTTGGAAATTAGCCGCTTTCATCACATTATCCAGTTATCCATAGTCAACAAGGATTGTATTGTATCAACTGGAACAACATATAGCATTCACTCGTGAAATCTACGTCAAGAATCCTCGGATACCATATCTAACTACGTGGAACTCAGGACTTTATCCACAGCAAACTCTGTAAAGGAAAGTCTGACTTTTTATTTTTGCAATATAAATCTGTTTATCGTTGTTGTTTTGATACTTCGATAATACAGCTATCTTATTTTCATATCCTCAAGACTTTTTTTCCGGAAATTGTGAAGTTTCTTATTTCTGTAATGGTTAAGTCTATCAAACGTGTAAGTACCGTTAAGAGACTGAGATCTAATACTAGTCAGCCATCTGAAGGCCTCAGCTCCGTTGACAATTCTACACTGTTTACACCAGCCATACCCAGAGTTATGGTATCTGATATCATGGAGGAATTAGCAGAGAATGCGGCTTGTAGCAAAAATGATTTACTGACACTTCAGAAGTCAATAGCAGAACTACAGAGCAAGTTTGACAGCATTATGCCTCTCACGCAACTGTGTGACCCACCACAAAACATCTGTTTTGAATCACTAATCAAATCCGAGCGCATAATTGACTATTTGGCTGAAGAAGCTGTTAAGAGGATTATGTCTTCACATAACGTCTTGGCCTATAACATTCCAGACAGAGAGCCGATTGCCAAACTTAAGAATTCGTGTCTAAAGGCTTGTAATATGTCGTTGACAGAATGTCAGGTCTTGCGTCTTCGTAAGAAATCTGCAAACCACCCGTGTCCTGTGCTTTTCAAGTTTAGGTCTACCGAAGAAGCCAGGAATTTTCTGAAATCGGGTAAGAAAATAGGCTCTTCAACACCATACACTAACATTAGGGTTGCACCTGATTTAACACCATGCCAAAGGCGATGCCGCTCAGGAACAGTGAACCCTGATAACTCTAATAGGATAACTGTAGATGATGTTCCGTGCGTTATTCCGTCTATTGAAATATCTGATCACGGCATGCAACAGACATTTTCGCAGGTAGTGGCTAATGTTAGCCAAGCATTATATAACGATATTGATGCAGACACTGAAATGGTGGACATAGATGAGTCAACGGGAAATAATGTTGAAATACATCGTTTTCACACTGACGCAAAAGTCAAGACACCGAAACCATCAAAACCCATCCCACTGGTGGTCCAACCATTGCCTTATAAGTCAGTTACTCCTCTGTCTGACAATCCACACTCTGTAAAGCACCAGTCGAATGTAGCCACCCAAGTTGGCAAGTTTTCTAGGCGTTATGACAAACGTCCCATTTCCATTAAGAAAACTAAAGCTCATGAGGTGTTCAAGCCACAGAAACCCTACATAGCATGTGCTGACTGCCCTGTTAGCCATCATCAGCCAGATAATCATAAGATAGGGGAAAAAGAAGTAAATAAATTAAATACTAAACCCGGAGCAAGAAAGCTCTTTGATAAGAAAGAGACGAAAGCACCTGTAGGCCTTCTTTGTAAGAGAAAGTCAAATATGGTAGACGAAGCTCCTAGGGGTAGGCCTAATTGGTGCCAAGTGGAAAGCCAATTTTATCGAATCCCTAATTCTAGACAAACAGCACAGCAAAGTAGTAGGTATTGTTCTGCACATCCACTACGTAAACCCCTTGTCAACCAGCCCACTTCTAATATTCTGTCTACTGAAAGTTATAGAAAATACCCCAAACATCGGCCACAGACCACATTTAGCAAGCCAACAGAACCCATTCATATATCTTATGTGTCTAGTGGGGAGCATGTGCCGATTTCTGCACAAAACTTGCCATGGTCTGATGAATACCAGAAACAGATACCAACACTTCATTCTTATACTGGCAACAAATTACCGAATACACATATCGGTTATACCTTAGGGCAGGATTTTCACCAGCGTCAGTTAACAGAAACACCTGGAATCATGCATATAGCACGCATGATATCGGATCAATTCCTTGCTGGCATAGCGAACAGTCTACAGCTAGGGCAAGGCATATTTCCCGGGAGATAGCTGACACAGTGTCGACACCAAACGCGGATACTAATATCTCTAAAATATTAATATCTGATTATCACACAGGTGTCTCTCACTGCATACCATATCCAAACGTAAGCCCATCCCTGACTACCACCTCAAAAATCTACCTGAAGTCTTCCTACGATCCAAAGATATTGGTAAATGAGTCTGATAACATGTATATAGAGGATACTCACGGATTATTTTACCAAGATGTTGTCCGCTCACTGAAACCACATAGCCAGTGTTTATCTATTATCCTAGTAAATACGAGATCAGTTCTAAGCAAACATTTAGCACTAAGTACAATAGCTTCTATATGCAGACCGTCATTGATTATGATCACCGAAGCCTGGTGCACAAGTGAAATCTCCAATGACAGCCTAAGGATTGATAAATACAACCTTTTTCGCGGGGACAGACGGACAGGTCGTGGGGGTGGAACACTAATTTACTGTGAACAATCCATGTGTGCAACCCAGTTTAGTAACCCAATTCTGTCACAACTCAATGACTCGATCTGGGTCGAAATAAAAGTTGTCAGAAGTAAACCTATACTTGTGGGTTGTGTGTACCGGCCCCCTTCATCCAGCAGGGAATATGATAATATGCTTAGCAATATCTTTAATGTTACAGCCAATCTTCCTTTCAGTTATAAAATTATCGGAGGCGATTTCAACTTGCCAGAAGTATCATGGTCTTCACTCCGAGGACCCCAAAGGTACGATAATCTCATAAATTCCATCGTCACAGGAGGGTGGACACAACACATAAATTCACCCACTAGATCCGCAAATATCCTAGACCTTATTTTCACGAACAACATAACGCCATCTACCGTACATGTTGGACATGAATTTCCAGGTAGTGACCATAGAATAGTAGTTTGTTCTTTTGACATCTTTCCTGAAACAAAACGCAGAGATGAAGCTGGCCAGATACCTATGAGATTGTACACACATGCTGACTGGGACTTGTATCAGCACCTAATTAGATGTTCTAATTGGGACTCGTACTTTTCGAACCAGTCCTTAGATGCAATTCTTAACAACTTCTATCAGAATATTAACTCAATTCACGACGTCATTGCACCCGAGAAGATTCTTAACTTCAGATTCCCCCAAAGTGATTATATTCCGACATCGTTTAGAAGAAGTCTACGTAAGCACTCAATAAAATACTACAGATATCATGACTTATCGTCATTAATTGCCATAACGTCCCTTCTCAGTAGAATTGAAGAGTTGAGAAATATAGGCCTCAGAAACAAAGAAATGCAGGCCATTCATGCACCGCATAACTCAGGAGAAATAGCCAAACTTTTTAAAAGTAGGTTGATGAACTCCAAAACACCCTATCCGAAAATAATATACTTAGACGGCATTGCTTACGAAAATAATGAGGCGATATGTGAACTGTTTAGCAAGCACTTCGCCAGATTATACACCTTAGAGAACGATGAAGTCGTGGATTTCCCACGTAAAACAGACGAATGTTTAAGTGACATAATTTTCACCACACATGAGATCGATAAAGCTGTCGCAAATCTTAAGCTTAGTAACACTACTGGCCCAGACGGTATATCTTCCGTTCTGCTGAAAAAAGGTGGTAATGACATGAGTTTACTCTTACTCAAGTTATACTCAATTTCATTAAGCGATGGGACATACCCTAACTGCTGGAAGAAGTCTTATATTGTACCTATCCATAAATACGGGCCTATAGCTGATATCAACAACTACCGCCCCATCAACATCACGTCTGTAGTTTCACGTGTAATGGAAAAGATAGTTAAGACTCAAATCATTCAGTACTTGCTGTCAAATGACCTACTATCCCCATCCCAATACGGTTTCTTAAGTAGAAGGTCGTGCATTACTTGCCACTTAGATTATTTTGACTACATCACACAAAGCATTGATAATGGGCGTTCGGTAACAACATTGTTTCTTGACGTTAGCAAGGCCTTCGATAAAGTCCCACATATCAGACTCCTAACAAAACTCCAATCCTACGGAATAACCGGAAATCTTCACAAATGGATAAGTTCTTTTCTCACAGAAAGAGAGCAATTAGTCAAAATCAACCACCAGTTGTCTTCCTCAAAGCCGATAACCAGTGGTGTAATACAAGGTAGTGTTCTTGGCCCTATTCTATTCCTCTTATTTATAAATGACATAGTCTCTGTAATCAAGTATGGCAAGCCATACCTTTTTGCAGATGATCTCAAGATAGTATATGATTATGGGTACGGTGATATGAGCGTCGAAAGCAAGATCCAACAAGACTTAAATGATCTAGGCGATTGGAGCGAAAAGTGGCAACTGACTTTCAACCCAGACAAGTGCGGTATAACCCACCTTGGACGCTGGAAACCGATAATGTGCCTATACATGTACGGGAAGCTCCTGTCAAAACTGAACACAGTCACAGACCTCGGGATAACATACTCAGATTTATCCTTTTCCGATCACGCAAATAAGGTTGTATCTGACTGTAAACGACTTACTGGCTTTGTACTGCGTAACTTCTACACCCAAGAAGCAAGATTAGCTATATATAGGACATGTATCCGTCCCAAACTTGAATATTGTGCTCTCCTATTTAGTAACCTCAGGACTGTAGACAGAAAAAAAATCGAAAGTGTCCAGAGATTCCTCACGAAACGCATAATAGGGTTCGACCAACAAGTGGAATATGTTGACAGGTGTGTACGTCTGAAATTAGAGCCTCTGTGGTTAAGGAGAGTGAAGTGCAACCTATTTCTACTCTTCAAAGTCATTAGGAAACACTGCTACAGTAACTCATCCATAACTTGGGAAAATATTAAATCATATCAGCTGCGAAACCACGACTACCTTGTCAAGGTGGCTACCCACAGAAAATCCATTAGGGCAAACTTTTTCACCATAAAATATTGCACTCTTTGGAACCAACTACCACCTGAAATAAGATGTTGTGAAAACCCTGATGGGTTCAAACGGAGCCTAGAAAGACACTTTAACATGTCCACCCTAGCTCGTCTAAAAGACCACAACTGTTGGTAGAACGGAAATTGAAGGCCAGTCCAGTCTTCAGTATAGTCACATACGTATATCTCGACTCTAATACTCACGCAGCGAACGTTAACTAATTTACTGATTTCTATTCTCTATAATTTTCACTAAGTTGTGTTGGTGAAAGTAACACTGGAAATAATTGTAATAGCATCCACACCTTTTAACGTTTTACATATGTATATACTAATATAACAATACTTATTAATCATGCATGTTCAACTCTTAAATTAGATGGATATTAAAATACTTAAAATATTTATGCATCAAATGTTCTCTTGCTTTACCACGCTTGTTTCCCTTATAACACTCAATTATTGAACCTAGTGTAATATTTGATATACGAACTATATTATTGATTATACTCTTATCATATATGGTTTGATTTACTCTACGGCTCCCTGTAGACTAACCACCATTCTTCAGTATACACACACTGCAGTATTGTTAAAAAACGCCAAAATTTCGTTGGTTCTGTGTTAATATCTTTTTATAATATGTCTAGACACGTTACTTTGCAATGTCAGATGTTTACTATATATAAGACTGTCATGAAAATTTAGTACACTAAGTCCTGCCAACCGACCTTACCTTCAGTCCATACTACCTAAATTGAACCTTAACTATAGTATTCTGCTAAATCTTGCTCCACTATTCACAATACCTATTCGTTTTACTCTTTAAGGTTTTAACTTCTTATAAAGTAATCTGTTCATCAGGATGCATGCACACATATATAATATGTTCGTAAAGATGTACGTGGAGACCTATTGGAAGCACTCATTAAGAAAGCTAGGGAGATGGAATATGGGGTACGAACATGTCTGGTACCAAGCAATATATTTGCGGTAGCCATAATAATCATAGTCTCAGAGCTTAACATCAAAAAAGGAGGGAGGGTGGCGTTAGCTGATCAGTAGATATGGTGGTGGTCACTAAGGTGAATCGCCCCATTCTGCAGGAACAGCAATATACAAATTAAAGGCTCGAGATATTTCTGATTTTTATGAGGGCTTAGATCTTTATCTTGAAAAAGATAATAGTGAACGCCTTGACAGATAATGCTTCTACCTTTAAATATATACCATTCGCTCAGCCTATTGTTGAGATGCGACCACGTGGGATCTGCACAGATTTATGGGGCATCTTATAAATTAACTTGCTATCCATTGTCAGATCTTTAAATACCACTTCACAATATCTTGTCTCACTTATTTTCTAATAACGTCTTTACTTGATTCTCATTATATTCCATTAAACCTAACATTTTATAGCTCTTTATGAATTTGATTCGACTTATTCTATTCCTATTCTCTGGAGGGTACGGTTGTGCACCAAATAGAAAAAAAGACATGAAATAAAGACAACTGGCTTGAAAATAATTGTATTAAAGCCAAAAGTGAACGCATGATAGTATAAAATATATTGGTTTCATTATACATTGCAAATGAACGTTGTCGGCCTAAGGATTAATTACTTCCCCATTCTGTTTTCTATATAAATGTGTTTATTAATGATATATTTCACTCACTTAATCTATTACACTTTAATGTTACACCACAGCACTTTAATTTTTCTAAAACAGCTTCCAATTCCTTGTAAACGTTGTACTTACCTCAATATTGGTTGATTATCGTATGCCTACAACCACGGGATGAAAACGAAACGAAGTCGATTTTCCCGCTCAACCTGGAGGACAATTGTACAATTCAATAACTATACAGCCTAGTTCAGACAATGTGTATTTATATATATATCAAATATTTAACTGTTGAAACATTATTAACTTGTAGACAATTTAAGATTTGACATTATATCATCCTTGATCGTGCCTGTAAAAATGGCATGCATTTTCATGTAAATTTATGTTTATATGAAAATAAATTATTATTATTATTATTATTATTATAATTAATAAAAGTGGCAACACCACCACCTATCTTATTCTTTGAGCTGCATCGGTCTTGTCTGTAGATTGTGAAACTAAATTATCATAGAGAAGATTTGTAGCTCAGGTGGATGATTTTGATGTGGTTTTGTTCTCTGAGCTGGATGGTTAGTTTGCGAAGCTTTCATCACCTTACTGGGTGACATCTTCAGCGCATACTTCAATTTGAAGTGAGCTTTTAGATTTCTCCACGAGTTTATTAATCATCTCTCCTGGTGACCTTGGACGTGATTGGTTGTTTGTGTGTGTTTTCACACCTTCTAGGTTACTTGTATTGGAACTGGTTGTTTCTTTGACTTGAATTTTGACCCTTTGTCTGTGAAGTTTCTTTCTTATTGGTTGATAAATTTTGTCTATGTCGATGTGTCTATTGATTGATGATCCACTGGAATGCCAAGCTTCTAAAAATTCTCTAGCATTCTTGTTATTTCCTTTGTCTAATATTTGAACGTTGTCCCAGTCGAATTGATGTCCGTAGTTGTCTGTGTGTAGTGAAATGAGGGAGTGGATATCATGTCTTTTGACGGCTAGCTTATGTTCGTGGATACGAAGACGAAGGGGACGTCCACTTTGGCCGATGTAGTGTTTTTCGCAGTTGTTACAGTTTATTTTGTAGATGATGTTGGTTTTATCCTGTTTCGCTGTTGAGTCTTTTGGTTGACATAGAATTCAACGGCCAAATATATGAACAAGTCAAAGGAACACCCATGGGATCACCAATATCAGGTTTGATTGCAGAAGCAGTGATGCAAAGACTCGAAAATATAATTCTACCAAAGATCAAACCCAAGATTTGGATACGCCACGTCGACGACACATTTGTAATCATCAAAAGAAACGAATTAGATAAAACTCACAACTTAATAAACAACGTCTTCAACGACATCAAATTCACAAGAGAAGAGGAATCCGAGAACAAAATACCATTTTTGGACGTCTTAGTCAGGCGAACAACTACAGGAGAATTAGAAACTCAAGTTTATAGGAAATCAACTCACACAGACCAAATACTGAATTACAACAGCAACAACCCAATAACACACAAAAGGAATTGCATACAAACACTATTCAAGAGGGCAAGGACTCACTGCAGCACTCCCACCTTAAGAAAAATTGAAGAAAAGTATCTCATGGACGTCTTCCAAAAGAATGGATATCCACGGAATTTCACCAAGAGACATATACCCCCAAGCCAACCTACCAAAGCAAAAGCCACCAAGGAGAACACAAAGAAAATTGCCTTACCATATATAAAAGATATCTCAGAAATCACTACAAGACTCTTCAAACCTTTAGGAGTTGACGTTGTACACAAACCAACAAAGTCGCTTCACTCAATTCTATGTCAACCAAAAGACTCAACAGCGAAACAGGATAAAACCAACATCATCTACAAAATAAACTGTAACAACTGCGAAAAACACTACATCGGCCAAAGTGGACGTCCCCTTCGTCTTCGTATCCACGAACATAAGCTAGCCGTCAAAAGACATGATATCCACTCCCTCATTTCACTACACACAGACAACTACGGACATCAATTCGACTGGGACAACGTTCAAATATTAGACAAAGGAAATAACAAGAATGCTAGAGAATTTTTAGAAGCTTGGCATTCCAGTGGATCATCAATCAATAGACACATCGACATAGACAAAATTTATCAACCAATAAGAAAGAAACTTCACAGACAAAGGGTCAAAATTCAAGTCAAAGAAACAACCAGTTCCAATACAAGTAACCTAGAAGGTGTGAAAACACACACAAACAACCAATCACGTCCAAGGTCACCAGGAGAGATGATTAATAAACTCGTGGAGAAATCTAAAAGCTCACTTCAAATTGAAGTATGCGCTGAAGATGTCACCCAGTAAGGTGATGAAAGCTTCGCAAACTAACCATCCAGCTCAGAGAACAAAACCACATCAAAATCATCCACCTGAGCTACAAATCTTCTCAATCATATCTAAATCTTACGAGCGGGATACGCTTCTCTCTGTTCGAAAGTGGGAAGACTTCGCCAAAATGCAAGGATCCACCAGAGAACAATTATTCTTTCTCCATGAGTGCCTTCGTCATTCAATCCTACCAAACAGTGTAAGATACAAACCACCAGTCAACTGCCCAATGGGATGGAAATTGGCCGAACAATGGGGAAGACGAATGGTCAAATTAATGATTACAGATGCACATTATCGGATCAACAAATATCAACAAATTATAGATATCCAAAAAGCAAAATTAGAGAAAATTCTCAACCAGGAACACCTGTCAACGCTGATCACCGCAATTACACTGTCAAGTGAAAAACACAGAGAACAAAGACGAAGAGTCCTCAAAACCAAGCTAGCCAAGATTAGAAAACAACAACCAGACAATACGCCCATAGACTGCGTAGTCAACCTATCAAAACAACCACTATCAAAAATGGAACAACAACTACTACAAAAAGGATTAAACTACAACACCGGAGATGCTTCAAAAACTGATTTCTTCGCTGCCTTTGAATCATTACTCAAATCATCAAACTTGAACGAGGAAACACAGGAAGAGATACGCCAAACAATTGTACCAATGGTCAAACAGAAAAGACAACACACACAACTCAACGCTCAAGAACTAAAGGCCCTCAAAAAGCTGTAAAATAGGAAGGACATCGTCATTTTACCAGCCGACAAAGGAAGAACAACAGTAGTCATGGACAGAGATGAATATACCAAGAAGGCAGAAGAACTACTCAAAGATGAAGATGTATATCAACAACTCCCAACAAATCCCATACAAACATTGGATAACCGCATCCAAAGGGCCTTAAACAAGCTCACCAAAACTGGACAGATCACAAAACAAGACCAATGGCGAATGAAATCCAATGGACCAGTCCTACCCCGATTCTACGGCAGACCCAAAATACACAAGGCAAATATCCCATTACGACCAATTGTGTCACTCCCAGGAACTCCAACATATAATTCATCCAAAGAATTATACAGAAAACTAAAACACCTAACGGAATCTTGCTATCACTCCATCAACTCTGCTATCCAATTCCTAGAGAAAATCAGAGGCATCCAAATAGATTAACAAGAAATAATGGTATCATTCGACGTGACAGCATTATATACATCCATCGGACAAAATCTAGCAAAAGAAACCATGGAGCAACTACTTAGCAACGACGAACAACTGCCACAACAATCAAAAATGCAACACACAAGCTGGATGGAATGCATAAATCTATGCCTAACAACATACTTCCAATTCAACGGCCAAATATATGAACAAGTCAAAGGAACACCCATGGGATCACCAATATCAGGTTTGATTGCAGAAGCAGTGATGCAAAGACTCGAAAATATAATTCTACCAAAGATCAAACCCAAGATTTGGATACGCCACGTCGACGACACATTTGTAATCATCAAAAGAAACGAATTAGATAAAACTCACAACTTAATAAACAACGTCTTCAACGACATCAAATTCACAAGAGAAGAGGAATCCGAGAACAAAATACCATTTTTGGACGTCTTAGTCAGGCGAACAACTACAGGAGAATTAGAAACTCAAGTTTATAGGAAATCAACTCACACAGACCAAATACTGAATTACAACAGCAACAACCCAATAACACACAAAAGGAATTGCATACAAACACTATTCAAGAGGGCAAGGACTCACTGCAGCACTCCCACCTTAAGAAAAATTGAAGAAAAGTATCTCATGGACGTCTTCCAAAAGAATGGATATCCACGGAATTTCACCAAGAGACATATACCCCCAAGCCAACCTACCAAAGCAAAAGCCACCAAGGAGAACACAAAGAAAATTGCCTTACCATATATAAAAGATATCTCAGAAATCACTACAAGACTCTTCAAACCTTTAGGAGTTGACGTTGTACACAAACCAACAAAGTCGCTTCACTCAATTCTATGTCAACCAAAAGACTCAACAGCGAAACAGGATAAAACCAACATCATCTACAAAATAAACTGTAACAACTGCGAAAAACACTACATCGGCCAAAGTGGACGTCCCCTTCGTCTTCGTATCCACGAACATAAGCTAGCCGTCAAAAGACATGATATCCACTCCCTCATTTCACTACACACAGACAACTACGGACATCAATTCGACTGGGACAACGTTCAAATATTAGACAAAGGAAATAACAAGAATGCTAGAGAATTTTTAGAAGCTTGGCATTCCAGTGGATCATCAATCAATAGACACATCGACATAGACAAAATTTATCAACCAATAAGAAAGAAACTTCACAGACAAAGGGTCAAAATTCAAGTCAAAGAAACAACCAGTTCCAATACAAGTAACCTAGAAGGTGTGAAAACACACACAAACAACCAATCACGTCCAAGGTCACCAGGAGAGATGATTAATAAACTCGTGGAGAAATCTAAAAGCTCACTTCAAATTGAAGTATGCGCTGAAGATGTCACCCAGTAAGGTGATGAAAGCTTCGCAAACTAACCATCCAGCTCAGAGAACAAAACCACATCAAAATCATCCACCTGAGCTACAAATCTTCTCAATCATATCTAAATCTTACGAGCGGGATACGCTTCTCTCTGTTCGAAAGTGGGAAGACTTCGCCAAAATGCAAGGATCCACCAGAGAACAATTATTCTTTCTCCATGAGTGCCTTCGTCATTCAATCCTACCAAACAGTGTAAGATACAAACCACCAGTCAACTGCCCAATGGGATGGAAATTGGCCGAACAATGGGGAAGACGAATGGTCAAATTAATGATTACAGATGCACATTATCGGATCAACAAATATCAACAAATTATAGATATCCAAAAAGCAAAATTAGAGAAAATTCTCAACCAGGAACACCTGTCAACGCTGATCACCGCAATTACACTGTCAAGTGAAAAACACAGAGAACAAAGACGAAGAGTCCTCAAAACCAAGCTAGCCAAGATTAGAAAACAACAACCAGACAATACGCCCATAGACTGCGTAGTCAACCTATCAAAACAACCACTATCAAAAATGGAACAACAACTACTACAAAAAGGATTAAACTACAACACCGGAGATGCTTCAAAAACTGATTTCTTCGCTGCCTTTGAATCATTACTCAAATCATCAAACTTGAACGAGGAAACACAGGAAGAGATACGCCAAACAATTGTACCAATGGTCAAACAGAAAAGACAACACACACAACTCAACGCTCAAGAACTAAAGGCCCTCAAAAAGCTGTAAAATAGGAAGGACATCGTCATTTTACCAGCCGACAAAGGAAGAACAACAGTAGTCATGGACAGAGATGAATATACCAAGAAGGCAGAAGAACTACTCAAAGATGAAGATGTATATCAACAACTCCCAACAAATCCCATACAAACATTGGATAACCGCATCCAAAGGGCCTTAAACAAGCTCACCAAAACTGGACAGATCACAAAACAAGACCAATGGCGAATGAAATCCAATGGACCAGTCCTACCCGATTCTACGGCAGACCCAAAATACACAAGGCAAATATCCCATTACGACCAATTGTGTCACTCCCAGGAACTCCAACATATAATTTATCCAAAGAATTATACAGAAAACTAAAACACCTAACGGAATCTTGCTATCACTCCATCAACTCTGCTATCCAATTCCTAGAGAAAATCAGAGGCATCCAAATAGATGAACAAGAAATAATGGTATCATTCGACGTGACAGCATTATATACATCCATCGGACAAAATCTAGCAAAAGAAACCATGGAGCAACTACTTAGCAACGACGAACAACTGCCACAACAATCAAAAATGCAACACACAAGCTGGATGGAATGCATAAATCTATGCCTAACAACATACTTCCAATTCAACGGCCAAATATATGAACAAGTCAAAGGAACACCCATGGGATCACCAATATCAGGTTTGATTGCAGAAGCAGTGATGCAAAGACTCGAAAATATAATTCTACCAAAGATCAAACCCAAGATTTGGATACGCCACGTCGACGACACATTTGTAATCATCAAAAGAAACGAATTAGATAAAACTCACAACTTAATAAACAACGTCTTCAACGACATCAAATTCACAAGAGAAGAGGAATCCGAGAACAAAATACCATTTTTGGACGTCTTAGTCAGGCGAACAACTACAGGAGAATTAGAAACTCAAGTTTATAGGAAATCAACTCACACAGACCAAATACTGAATTACAACAGCAACAACCCAATAACACACAAAAGGAATTGCATACAAACACTATTCAAGAGGGCAAGGACTCACTGCAGCACTCCCACCTTAAGAAAAATTGAAGAAAAGTATCTCATGGACGTCTTCCAAAAGAATGGATATCCACGGAATTTCACCAAGAGACATATACCCCCAAGCCAACCTACCAAAGCAAAAGCCACCAAGGAGAACACAAAGAAAATTGCCTTACCATATATAAAAGATATCTCAGAAATCACTACAAGACTCTTCAAACCTTTAGGAGTTGACGTTGTACACAAACCAACAAAGTCGCTTCACTCAATTCTATGTCAACCAAAAGACTCAACAGCGAAACAGGATAAAACCAACATCATCTACAAAATAAACTGTAACAACTGCGAAAAACACTACATCGGCCAAAGTGGACGTCCCCTTCGTCTTCGTATCCACGAACATAAGCTAGCCGTCAAAAGACATGATATCCACTCCCTCATTTCACTACACACAGACAACTACGGACATCAATTCGACTGGGACAACGTTCAAATATTAGACAAAGGAAATAACAAGAATGCTAGAGAATTTTTAGAAGCTTGGCATTCCAGTGGATCATCAATCAATAGACACATCGACATAGACAAAATTTATCAACCAATAAGAAAGAAACTTCACAGACAAAGGGTCAAAATTCAAGTCAAAGAAACAACCAGTTCCAATACAAGTAACCTAGAAGGTGTGAAAACACACACAAACAACCAATCACGTCCAAGGTCACCAGGAGAGATAATTAATAAACTCGTGGAGAAATCTAAAAGCTCACTTCAAATTGAAGTATGCGCTGAAGATGTCACCCAGTAAGGTGATGAAAGCTTCGCAAACTAACCATCCAGCTCAGAGAACAAAACCCCATCAAAATCATCCACCTGAGCTACAAATCTTCTCTATGATAATTTAGTTTCACAATCTACAGACAAGACCGATGCAGCTCAAAGAATAAGATAGGTGGTGGTGTTGCCACTTTTATTAATTCTCAGTGGTCTACTGCCAACAACGTCTGCTTCAAATTCTCAAATGACAATATTGACTGTATAACCGTAAAATGTCGACCTAAACACTTATCTACGTACAGTTTCATTTTTGTCACAAATATCTATATCACACCTTGTTGCAGTCCCTCAGAACTATCGATCTTCGTTGATGAATTCACTATTTTTGCTACTGCTTCGTTCGGTAACTCCTTATCTATAGTGACCGGCGACTTCAACTCCTGTGACTGCAGTTTTATTACATTGCTGGGCCATGAAAATGTTGTTAACTTCCCAACTCCACAAAATACTTCACTTGATTTAGTATTTATAAATGATTCTGGAATATACGAAGCTCGTAAAAGAGCCCCGCTCTTCAATTCTGATCATTGTATTGTACGAGTCTTACCCAAAATTAACGGGAAGTTACACAGTAAAGCCCTCACAAACTTGTCTAAGAAAGTTGTTCACAGATGCTACTCAAATGAGAACGTACATCATCTTAGAAACATGCTCAGTGACACAAGATGGGATTTGTTTAATGATGATTCACTTGATGACAATATCCACAATATTACATGGTATCTGAAATTCTGTTTTGAAATCTGCTGTGCAAAAGAAACACTTGTCAGTCACGTCTCGTAAACCGTTGATGCCCAGCTCTTGCTACGCTCAGGCCCACGCTGTTCCTTGAAGTTTCTCAGAAACGCTTAGTAATAACGGACGAAAAACCAAAAGACCGATTGGCCACTTGAGAATTCTTTATTGTTACACCAACATATAAAAATAATGTTTTTACTAGGGTCTGTGAACAAATATTACAATAATAAATCACAAGATTACTTAAGATGGTTTACTGCTGACTTCTTTCTGAACAGCGACCGATGAGACGATGACTGTCGTATTGATGCCTTAGAGAAAATTGGGGAAGTTGGTTTTAGCAAACAACCATTAATTGATCGTTCAATCTTCAACTGCATTGACAACACTATTCATCAAATTTGACCGTTTCTCCTCGCCTCAACTTAAAAACTTCGTAGAGAGAAGGAAAAACTGTATACGATGAAAGATAAAAGTGGTGTATAAAGAACTAACTCCTTAATTAAGTCTGAAATGCAGAAGTTGAGTGTAATATATAACCAGAAATTCATATCCTGCAAAAATCGTTCTAATATGTGGAAACTATTTTAGGAAATCACTGGTGGTAAGCAGATAAACAATATTCCATATTCTTTTGATGTATGTACTCTTAACAAATCTTTTATTTACTCACCCTCAAATGCCATGCTTCCCAGCATCACTTGTGTTAATAATAGCCCCTTTCCAGGTTTTAACACAAATGATGTTCAAAAGTGCCTCAAGTCTCTAAACCCTTCCCAGAGCTCAGGTCCCAATTATGTACCTAGTGTTATCTTTAAAAAATGTTCTGATATTCTGTGTCACCCTCTCACTGATTTATTTAACAAATCTTTTTCCAGTAATATTGTGCCTGCCGTTTGGAAGGACATCAAAGTTGTACCTATACCCAAATTATCTAATGGAGCATGTGTCGAATTTAGATCCATTGCTATTACCTCTCCTTTTTTGAAAACTATGGAGAAATTACTTTTACTTAGTCTTGTACCTTCACTTAAATCCTTTCATGAACCTAAAATATTTGCCTATAAGCACTTTAGATGCAGCTTCCGTCTTATATCATAACATTGCTTCCAGTCTATACAAGGGAGCTAAATTTGTTCGTGTTGCCTTCCTAGACTATACATCTGCTTTCGACTCGGTCCCTAGGGACATCTTATTAAATAAACTTGCTGCTAGTCAAACAGAGTGTTGGGCTGCTAACTGGTTACATTCCTATTTCTCAGATAGAAAGCAGTACACCGTGTATAAAGGGAAGTCTTCCACTTCACTGCCTACTGAAGCTGGTGTCCCTCAAGGCGCTGTTCTTTCTCCTTCCCTTTTTTCTTTCTTCTTGCATGACTTGCCTCACTCTAATGAAATAAACTTTGTGAAGTATGCTGATAATTTAACGGTTTTAATGGCTGTTAACTCCCAGTTAGATTGTACCAAAATAAATAGCTTTCCGTCGGGAGTCAGTAAATGGTCTGAGTCTAACGGTCTCAAAATGAATCCTTCTAAATGTCAAACTGTTGATTTCAGTTTAGGATGTAAAAGACAGTTAAAAGAAGTCATCGGTTCTCATGACAGTTGTAAGATTGACGACAATGATATAGGAATCAAATCAGAAATTAAGTATCTTGGACTTATTCTCTCTTCCGATCTCTCCTGCTCTTTCCAAGTCTTAGCAATCTCCAGTAAAATATTCCACCTGACATTTTACATTAAGAAGTTAAGACACTCGGGTATAACTCAACCACTTTTCTTACAGTTCATAAACTCTTGCATCCTACCTATTCTTCTTTATTGTTCACCCTGCTTATTCTTTCCTGGTTTGCTTAAAAAGGACTATGTCACAATTCGTAGAATACTGAAGACGGTCAGTAGGGTGAGTGGTGTCCCAGTGGACCACATAGTTAACATCGTTGTCGATAGGCACTTGGCTTCGTGCAATAAATTTGCTAAAGGGATTTTGTCTGACTTGGAGCATCCGCTTTACCCTCAGCTTTCACCTTGCATCTCCTCAGATAGAACAAGGAGTAACTTCAGAAAAATGTATGCTCGCACGTCTAAGTATAGAAATTCTATGATACCATACTTGGCACGTATTTTACGTGATGAAAATAGTGTCAGGTAACAATTAACTAACCTTTTTTGATCTAGTAAATAAACAATTTCCTCCATCCATCCATCCTTATATACCTTCAAGTTTTACTTTTATTATTTCTATTATATATATGGTCCTGTTACTTCTTTGTTTGTTTTACTCTCATAATTGCAAATACCAACTTATCTCCATGACGGCTGTAATCTTTGTTTTCCCCTCACCATCACCATCATGTAAAGAGAACATTATATTCAATATTTTTAAACATGTTAGGATTTCTATATCATATCGCCAATACTGTGTGACACAAGCCAACGGGAATTTTCACTTGTATTCTTATTATTATTACCCTAGCTGTTATCATTATTGTTGTTATTTCCATTTTCTATGCTGCATGCTTTTGACACTAACTCTATTGTAAATGTGGAAAATTTTCTGTGTGATTAATTTTTATTTATAATTGAGGAAATTAGATGCAATATTGCGATTAATGCTGAAAATTTCATTCTGTATCACAAGTACTGTTTTTGGAATAAAGTAAATCATTATTATTAAAAAATGCACAGGTAACCAAATATCCGTGAGCCCTCGAGGAAAACATTAGCACGACGAAGCCACCTGAACCTCCTATCAAGATCCCGAAGAAAATGCGTTCTGGATGAACCATGGAGTTTTCAGAACATCTTTGCACTTATCTTACGCAACCAAGTAATGTAATAATGTAATAATTTTACTTTCATATAAACATAAATTTACATGAAAATGCATGCCATTTTTACAGGCACGATCAAGTATGGTATAATGTCAATTCTTAAATTGTCTACAAGTTAATAGTGTTTCAACAGTTAAATATTTGATATATATATAATTATACTCATTGTCTGAACCAGGCCGTATAGTTATTGAATTGTACAGTTGCTCTCCATGTTGCGCGGGAAAACTGACTTCGTTTCGTTTCAATAATATATATTTCTTCCTGTTTATGCAGGAGCATACCAATTGTACAGGCATGGATAAGTTATTATATAAATTACACAAATTTTGATGTATAATGGATTTACAGTTTGGTTGTTCTTTCTGACATCAAAGTCAGTCGGAACAGTCTGCTATAAAGTTTGTTTGTGTAGCACATAAAGAGATATAGAATTATTGTTTCCGCATTAACAAAAAACCCAGACATCAGATGAATGTAATACGGCTATCTGGGGAAAAAGCTTGAAGTCAATCCTCTTACATAACTTTGTTGTGAACAGCACCCTTGGCTTAAAGATTATTGATGTATTATGTTGAGATCAGTGATATATTTATTCCATTTTTCAGCAGTCTTATCATCGTTTCATAACAGGAAAGAAATTTGTTCGTGGATACGAAAACTAGATAAGGTCATGTTGGGTTGTTTTACTGCATCAAATGGTGCCGAGGTCGACTCCAGAATTCTCCATTTGCTCCATTTGTGTCTGCATGGCGGACTGTATTCGTAAGTTGAGTAAAATGTTGAAAACTGTTTGAAAACCAGTTGCTTCTTCATTTCAGATCATGAATACTCATTTACAGCATGTTCGCCAGCGTCTTCAAATGGTAGAATTGGATCGTTCATGGAATTTGAGTGGTTATGAGATAGACGGTTTGGAATTAATCCTCATTTCAGTTTAGATGCAGGGTTGTTCGACCTCGACCAGAAGATGAATAGGAGCAGCAAAATTGTGAATTCTGTTCGGAAGTCCCAATCGAATGCCATAAAAATAAGATTCATTGATATAAGAACAAAACTTGTGCACTGTGGTACAGTATAATTCCATTATGGGTAAATAACTTTGAGGCAACTATTTTTTCTATTTGGTGGCCGCTATCATCAAATAAATCAGTCAAAACAGAACTTTATTTGACTTTTTCCAAACCACAAATGAAGACGCTCATTAATGCGCTGTTAAGCTGCCTAGCTTGCCGAATTGCAATTTAATGGGAACATGTCTAGTGAAGTCTTGCATCAGAGATTGTCGAGAGCAATAGAAAGGACTTACACTGCCGCCACCATTTGTTTGTCATTTTCCAGTCGACTAATTATGATTGGTCAAGTGAAAGACAAGCTACCTAGTTGTGCCACTTCTATGTGTATCTAAAATTTCAGCTGCTGCTGTGGAGAAAGCTGTTTATATAGGGTGAACTAGTTGACGGCTTAATTGTATCTTCCTTTAGGGTTCGGTCAAGGACTAATAAAATCTATAAGGAGTTCTATTTTGGCTCATTCGATTGACAGTGTTCACAAAGTGGACGACAATGGCTCCTTCAAAGTTATCTATCGCATTCCATAGAGACTTTGAACATCATTCGATCTCAACATTTACACATGGCTGGAGCTTTGGGAATTCCAGAGAACAATCTTAGTCTTTGCATACAACAAATGAAGTTTGTCCTACCTTTGTCGCTCTCTTCCTTGTCTAGGTAGATTCTAATCAAAACCCTCCCACCGTTTCTCATTTTCGAATTCCTTCGTACGTGTATGATATTTCTTTAAACTCTGATTATCTGTCCACTTCTATTTTAATGTAGCGTAAACTTCAAGATTTCACCTGAATTATTTATTCACTGAGTTGACTACATAGACACATATTACTCACCACCTTCGTTATTCTTATCGCCCCACCTGCTAATCCTTATCATTATTATTTTGTTCTAGTTATAATCATCGTTATTACTGACGCTCTAAAGATTTAGCACCTTATTATTATTATTACCATGATGACGATTACTTTTATTCACATTATTAATTAATCCACAAATTCGATGTCATTCTGTAGAATTCTTCTGCAAAAATCTATGTAAATTAGAGTAAATCCTAAAGAAGGTCTCATTGGAAACAACAATATTATTCGCTTATATGTCTTGTTCTAATATTAATTATAGGAAAATATTTACACACAATGCCACATGAAACATAATTTACAGGCGCTCCATCAGCTTTAACGCAATTCATGTGTAGAGATTGAAGCAATGACAACTGAAACGGTATTCTATTAATTCGTAGGACATTAAAATGCTGGGACTTTATTTTGTAAGAACATACATACTACACTGATTGATTACGATGAGTAGGCGTACGCCACTCATATAAACCAGTAGCAATTACTCATTGCTATCAATCAATGGGATTCAACTTTATGCAAAAATTACTTGCTTTCTTGATTACTGTTCTTGTTCTCAAGCAGATCAAGTATTGAGATTAGAATAGCATCGTTTACAGCAGGAAACTCTGGTGAACTGTCATCACTCGAACTGACGAAAATGCGAATTACTAACCAGTTTGTAAATTCTGAATTTGAATTTATTTACAGCATACACTTTCGAATAACACACATCGACCAGTGAGTGAAGGGTTGAGTGAAGTGAACAAAGGATGAGAATTGAAGTGTGAGGAAGAATATCAACATATTCCACTGATTTAGTTTATTTCTGTATCCCACTACTGACTTGTTTTGTTCTTGATGTCAATGATCACATTGAAAGTGTTTCTGCACACTGGAATTCCCTACCACTGAACACTGAATAACTCACATGGTCACTTGATGAGCTGTTCCAGATTTTGTCTCTGGTTTTTGAAAATCATAATCACATTAGTTCAAGCGTGTTCTCACTTACTTCAACCAGTGTGAAACAAATAGCAGTAGGAGTAAGGAATATAAATGTGCATGAGCCCCTTTTTAATATATTTATTAAACACAGAAATATTCCTGTGAAGTTATATGTATCATTTACAGATGATTACCTTGGAAACATCAATGAGTCAAACACTTCAGCATAAAACTCTAGATACTTTAATATTGCTTCATGGAAATGTAATTCAATATATATTTTTTACACTGCTTCCTTCATCCTTCACGATGACTCTATAGCATTCTCATGTAATTATTTCTCTTGATTGTAGAATAAAAGGTAATCAGTTTTCACTCCATATATATCAATTTGAATAGTAAAAATTACGTGTAAACATCAGTATTCTTCCCCAACCCAACCCAACCCAACCCACCCCGCACCACACCCCACCACAATCATCCTCTCTAATAACAAATCAAATATGAACCGTATATCTATTCCTAATTTGAAATTCATTTATGTAGACTCATAACATGAATCTCTGAACAATTTTCATTCATTTCTCTAGTTACAATAAAAGCGCTAGTGTAAGTCTATTTGCCTTTGTGATCATAGTTTTGGATCACTTGAAGAATTATTCAGAGATGGTCTGTTCGACTTATCACCTTGAATAATATCTTCGATTGAGCATACTTATTGGATTGACTTTTATATAGACAAAGCAAATGAAAATCAGTGACATAAATGAACCATTGCCATAGAAGTAAAATGAACATCCTATGTACGTCGAAAGTCTTAGAAAATTACAACCAAGTAATAAATTGAATGAAGTTTGCACCTGCATATCTGGGAACTCAAACAAAACACTGAATAGTAGTTGGAAACGAAGGAAGCAGTGAAGACAGTGGATCGAATGAAAGAATACAGAGAGGATTGTCTTCTAGAAGACATCTCATCCAACAGTTGTACGACAATTCTGCATGCCATGTAATCCACAACGGGAAACTTGCAGAAGCCTTTGAAGTGAGAACAGGAGTGAGGCAAGACTGCCTACTATCGCTAATGATCTTCCTGAATGCAGTAGACTGGATAATGAGACAGACAACGGCGGGCAACGAGAAGACAGGCATAAAATGGACTCACACAAAAAACTTGGAGGATATGGATTTCGCTGACGATATATTTCTGATTTCCCACAAACTCGAGGATATACAAGTGAAAAGCAACAAGCTGGCAGAAGAGGCATCAAAGATAGGACTACAGGTGAACGTAGATAAAACAGAGGTGATGAAGATTCCTGGCCAACATCAACAGCTACAGAAACAGCAACAACAGACAACAATCAGCCAGCATGAATGGGAGGAACCTGAAAGAAACAAACTCCTTTACCTACCCACCTACCTACCTACATGGGAAGCACCGTTTCAACTACAGACAGACTGAACTGACGAGGATATCAAAACCAGAATCGGAAAAGCAAGACAAGCTTTCATTACTCTCAAGTCTGTGTGGAGATCAACAGCACTCACCATCAAAAATAACATCCGGATTTTCAACTCCAATGTGAAGTCAGCGCTACTCACTATACGGATCAGAGACTTGACGCGTCATAAATAGTATCTCAAACAAACTCCGGACCTTCATCAGCAGCTAGCTTTCTTCGATCACTGCCACTCAAGATCAGTTGGCTAGCCAGAAAAGATCACCAACAGGGGTCTCTGGCAATGAGCGAGCCAACCAACCAGGAACCGATTGTGAAACAAATAGGCAGGAAGAAATGGAGGTGGATTGGCTGGCCATCCTCTCAATAAACCATTAAGTGACATCACTGGACAAGCCACTCGTCAAGTGGAACCCGAAAGGGAAGCGGGCGGCGAGTTGGTCGTCAGTGCAAGGGTGACTTGGAGGAGGTCATGTGAAGAGGAGATGAAAGCGTGTGGGCAGACTTGGAGCGGGGTGAAAAAGTTGGCAGAAAACAGAAGGCAATGGAGGTGCGCAGCTGAAGCCCTATGTTCCTCTAGGAACTAAAGGATAAAATAACAATAATAATAATCGACGGCCCCGATTGTGCTGGGAAACATTCAGCCATTTTTTTTCACACTACACTTCGCTTCACCTAAATTCACAATCACTCGAGTACATTGGCTTACGAAGAGCTGACCTGCATTACTCATTGTTTAAGTGTAATTAGCTCTTTGCACTTTTCTCACACATTCGCATAGTTCCACTGGATACAAATGCCATTTAGAATGTCATCCGCTCAACACCAACCAACAAGAAGCCACTGAGTGATCAAAGAATGTTGTTATGCGCTTTATTCGTATAAGTTTTTCAATGTTTTCAAATAATCTTCAGGGTAATTGGCCTCCTCAATATTAGATATCAATCTGAATAAAGACTAGAATAATGACTGACTTGAAGTTAGTTCTGCAAAATCAATTCAGCGCATGAGTGTTACTCAGTTGTATTTTGCACCAATAAATAATAAATTCGAATGTATTTCAGAGCGTGAATGAATTCAGAGATTAGTAGACGCTCTATTGAATGGACGAACCAATTCACTCAATTGTGATTATATCATTGCGACCCTTTCAAAATTCGGTCTGGCTTAAATAGTATTATTCGTCAACCTCCATTGTGCTTGGGTTCGCTCCTATATATTTCTTTTTTTAAGCAATTATTTCTATCGTCATATCATGCTGTTCATAGTAGCGTAGTTTCGAAATCTCTCTAACCTCTCGTTTGGAGTCATTCTCAAAAATTGAGGATGAATCATCACGGTAGCTGGCATCAGCATCTGTTTGAACTTGAAGAGATTAATCATTTGACTGTCGCCGAATTGGTTAGCACTAACTGCATATATGTGCTTGACAATTTTGAATACCTCCTCTCTGTAATATCTTCAAATTTGTGTCAATATACTGGTGTTTTAGTTATTCAAGCGACTTGTTTGCACCAGCTGAATGGTGATAATCTGATCCCAATAAATGGATGCAGCGTTTTCCGCCAGGATCGACATAGTTCAAAGAAAAAGCATAACGGAGGGATGGCTAGCTACGTGTACCAATTCAAAGTAAACCACACCTAACCATGTTTATCTTAATTATTTCAATGACAATATAGACTGTCTCGCTATCAGACGTCGTCTGAATGACTGCATTTTCTGTCCCTACTTTTGAAAATTCTTCGTCAATTTTCTATAGGACTTAAATTCTCGTGATCACAGCTTTCTCACATCACGTTTACATGAGGATCTGGCTTAATTCAATACCCGTCATGACAAAAACCTAGACTTTGCCTTTTTAAATGATCGTGAAATATACGAGGTGTGCAGGACAGCTGCACTGTTGAATTCTCACCACTGCATTATCCGTATTTTACCAAAAGCGTAAAGCAAGTTACCTAGAAACCCATGTGTTCGTCTAACAAAGGAAATCCAATAATGATCCCATTCACATGACAATATTCAGGCACTTGGGTGTATTTTGCGAGACACTGACAGAGAAGCATTCCCTGGTAAAGTGTCAGACGTTGCTATCTGAAATATCATCTCTTATCTCGGTGTCCTACTGAAACACTGTCCCTTGGATTCAACAAGTACTCTTCTGCACAACTAAAAACGCTTAGAAGAGAAGAAGAAAAACCGAAGAAAACTAATTAGTTTCATGCAGGAATTGTGTGTTTGTGTGGGAACACCGAGAACCCCTGAAAATGAGGTTGAAAGAATGCTGTAAAGCTGCCTAAGTAAGGAATAAGAGGTAGGGATACGAATAGACTTCTACGAACTTCATCCACAAGATAACTTAGTAGAGAGTGATGGTGGAATGGAAGATGAAAATTCCAGAATAAATCAGAATTAATATTGTGATTTCCAGAATACCAGTGAAAAAAATTGTGTTACTCCTGGCTGTTCTGTCTCGGATCTATCTGATTTTGATAATAAATTCACTGAATTCGCCGTTATGCATCTTGAAAACTCTTTATCAGTTGTCACAGGAGATTTCAATTGCTGCGATTGTTCTTTCTTTGTATCATTAGGTCATGTCAGTATTGTTAAATTTCCTAATCGACTTGATAAAACTCTGGATCTAGTGTTTATAAATGATGAGGAAATATATGAAGCACGCAGACGTGCTCCTATAATGAACTCGGATCATTGTATCATTCGGATATTACCTAAGGTATACAGCAGATCTCACTTTAATATCCTCTCAAATCTGTACAGGAAAACACAGCAAAGGTGTTATTCACAGGAAAATTTGCTCAAACTAAGATGTATGCTAAATAACAGAAACTGGGAGCTTTTCAACAAACACACACTGGATGATACTATTTCCAACTTGACTGACTATCTTAAATTCTGCGTTGATATGCGCCGTTCAAAACAGATACTTTTAAAAATAATGGACCGTTTCTCTTCCCCTTATCTCAAAAAGCTTCGAAGAGAAAAAGAGAAGCTGTACAAGACAAGGAATAAATCTGGTCTTAGGAAGATAAACATCCAAATTAAATCTGAAATCAAGAGACTAAACAATATTTATAGTCAAACAATACTGTCTTGTAAAATTTCAGAAAACATGTAAAAGCTTTCTAGAGAAATTACAAGTTATGGTAAGCATAGTAATTGTGCCTCTTCTATTGATGTAGATACTCTCAATAGATCTTTTATCCGCCCTCCAAATGTCCAATTTGCCTTCAATTTAACTAAAAACATGACTAGTGACTTTCACAGTTTCAATACTTCTTGTGTTCTTAAATGTTTAAAATCTCTTAAACCTTCCCAGAGTCTAGGCCCTGATGGTATACCTGCCATTGTTCTAAAGAAATGTGCTGATATTTTAAGTAACCCACTTACAAGCATTTTCATTACTTCATTTACTAATTATGTTGTACCTTCTCTGTGGAAAGATATTAAAATCATCCCTGTACCCAAGTCTGGTTATGGAAATAGTGTTAAGTTTAGACCTATTGCTATTAGCTCTCCTTTTTTGAAACTAATGGAGAAATTAGTGTTATGAACACTCGTTCCCTCCCTAAGCTTCTCAAATGATCCAAAACAGTTTGCTTACAAACAGGGTAGAAGTGCATTGGACGCTGCTGCTGTGTTTCATCACAACATTGTATCCTCCTTTGACAAAGGGGCCAAGTATGTCCGTTGTACATTCCTTGATTACACATCTGCTTTCGACTCTGCACCTAGAGGCCTTTTGTTTAAAACAAGCTTAGTCTTACACAAACTGAGTCCTGGGCTATCAACTGGCTGCACTCTTACTTCTCCAATAGGATGCAGTACACGGTATATAATGGTGTAGCCTCCTCTCCTTTGCTTACTGAAGCTGGTGTTCCTCAGGGTGCTGTTCTCTCGCCGTTTCTCTTTTCCTTCTTCTTACATGACTTACCTCTTTCAGACGAAATCAACTTCGTCAAATATGCAGACGACCTGACTGTTTCGCTTCCCGTTAAGTCTCAGTTAGACTGCTTCAAATTAAATAGCTTCCTGTCGGGCATCATTCAGTGGTCTAAACTAAACAGCCTCATGCTGAATCCCTCAAAATGCCAGACTTTCGACTTCTCCTTTAGGCATAAACGAGATCTACAAACACTAGTAAGCACTCATGATGTCTGTAGAATTGAGGGGACTAAAATTGAAACAAAGTCTAATGCAAAATACCTCGGATTAGTTCTATCGTCCGACCTTACTTGGTCATCTCATATCCAAACGATTTCTAAGAAAGTGTTTCGTCTAATCTACTACATTAAGAAACTCAGACTAACTGGAATCACTCAACCTCTGCTTTCACAATTTGTCAACTCTCGTATCTTACCTATTCTACTTTACTGCTCCCCATTAGTCTTTCCTGGGTTACTTAAAAAGGACTATACCATCCTGAGAAGGATGTTGAAGGTAGTTAGTAGGACTAGTGGTGTAAAACTCAGTCAGCTCGTCACTACATTAGTAGATAAGCATCTGAATACATGCGAAAAATGGTATAAAACCATACTCTCCGACCCCCAACACCGCCTCTTTTCCCAAATCTCTCCTTTTATCTCATCAGGTAGAACCTGAAATCAGTACAAAATAATGTATGCTCGTACAACCAAGTAGGATAGGAACTCAACGATACCATATTCGACTCTTGTCCTATGTGACAGAGACAATGTTAAGCGCGAAACCTATGACTTGCTTTGTTGTTAATAACATAATTTTGGCCCTTGTTATTTCCCCTTATACTCTCTTATTTGTACTCTATAGTGAACCACCTTCTTAAACATACTTAGCTACTTGAAATTATTATCATTAGCTTACTTTTTTATTCTTTATTCTATTCCTTCTTTTGTGTAACTACTGGGTCCGACTATATTATTACTATGAGTATTACTAAATTGTCCTGTCATTAACCATCATGTAATATTAGTTTTGTGATTGTTTTCTTTTGTTCGGCACTATTCAGCTGACAATCTTGTTTGTGAACGCCACTATCACCATCTTAAAATTTTGTATTATACAGGATTACTCACACTATTACAACAAGCACTGCATTAGTGCTGACAATAAAAATAAAAACCCTGAAATGTTTATTTTATGATTGTTTAGTGTAGTTTCAATCAAATTAACTGATCATCTTGGCTATAAACATTCTTAAGAACATTTCATAACTTCTTGTATGATTATAGCTGTTACCGTTCACCACGAATACACATATCATAGCTTCCATTACCCAGTACTGAAATAGTTTTCATTATTGGTGTTTATCTTCCTTTCTACTTGGTATTTTTATTTGCATTTTTTTGTTATTTTTGTGTTTCTTTTTGGTTTTTCTCGTTGTTGTTATTTATTTATTTTTGTAATACTCCTTTTTAAATGTCCGATAAAATTAGATGCAATATTGTAGATATGTGCTGAAAATTCCACACTGTACCACAAGTACTGTTTCTGGAATAAAAGCGAAATTATTATTTTGATAGCGTTGTTAGAAGACGGAGACTATCTGAAAAATGTGATGTATTAGCGCTATACATTTCGAACAATCTGATCACACATTTACTTGTCAAGTCAATATATATGGAAAAGTTAAATTAAACAAAGTGAGAGAAAAAGGAATTAAGAATAATTAACACAAACGTTTGGTAATCCAATCAAATAAGGATTACCAAGGTAGGTTAAGAGTAATGACAAACTGTTTTTGAATACACAAGGGGGGCTTAAGTCTATGAATAGCTATAGCCTCAGCGTATTTCAGTAAACACCCTTGACCATTTTTATAGATGATCTTAAGGGCTGAGTTAACATCAATCTATTGGTTCATCTCGATTAGATGTTTAGCTATAGACGAATTTGGTAGTCTGCCATCTGCATCCATTCGCTTGTCACAATTCATCTGTTTTTCTAACCATTTTGGGATATGCTCTCCCACCCTCACGTGCAAAGCGCGACTACTCCTCCCTATGTATGTATGCCCACACACACAAAAAAATTGGTAAATTGTGTGGGATGTGATATAATCACTTGTGCACTTTTGAGGTTTACAGTGAAGCATATTTTTAGCTTTTTCCACAATTACAAGCTGGGCTGCATAGTAGGTTCTACGGATGATTGAATTCAACCTTTGTCTCAAAATCCTACTGTTTATTTCCCCATTATATGGTAATTTGATGAAAACCTTTTTCTTAGGGACGGTATGGATTGTAGGTTTAGAAGCTAGATGACTTCTACACCTGTTTAAAAATTTCAAAGGATGTCCGTTTTCAACAAGAGTATCCATTAATATTTCGTTTTCTTTGTCCATAACATCAGCCGTGCAAATACGCTGAATCCTCTTGAATATAGACACTTCACCAAGCCCCTCTTATACTGTAATGGACAGAAGCTGTGAAAATTAAGGTATTGCCCTGTCCAAGTGGGCTTTCTGTAGATAGACCGTTTTATTGAGCCATCATCTCTTCGACTCAGAAGTATGTCTAAAAATACCGTTCTCAGTGGCGCAGATGCATCCACTCCCTGTGACTTATGATCTTCAATGAAACTGTTTTGTATTTCTTTATTACTCCTTTGTCTCACACCTCTGCTCACTGTTTCTATTATGCTTTTCTTGTACTTTCTTCTCTTGCTTCGCGTGCTACACGGAATGTGGCGACTTGAACTTCCGCACATTTGTGCAAAGTTCTATGTCGAAAACAGACAGACAGACGATGTCTAAAAATGCTAGCTGGTTGCAACTTTCTTCCTCACATGTAAGACTAAAATGATTTTGTAAAGAGTTAAGTCTGTCTAATAGGCGACTCGCATCTTCATGATCGTCACATATCAAAATGATATCATCTACATATCTCCTATAGAAGGGCAATTTTGAAATTAAATCAAGGGATAAGTTTTCAACATAAGACATGTACACGTCCGCTAACAAAAGTCCTAATAGACTCCCCATAGCAACGCCATCCACTTGTCGAAAATGTTCGCCTTCAAAGGTGAAATGGACGTTGTCAGTACATAATAATAATAATAAATCTTTCAAATAAGTTAAAGGGAAAGGGAATGAAAAACAACTACAAGATATATAGTCACAAAGAATATCAACAGTCTTAAATCAATAGTACATCAGTAAACAAAGAATTAACATCAAATAAATACATTTTCCTATCTTTTATGCTCATATCTACAAGACAGTCAACAAGTTCAAATGTATTTTTCAAATACATCACATTTTTCAGATAGTCTCCGTCTTCTAATAACGCTATCAAAATTTATAAAAGGGACTAATTGTTTTGAAATTATTATTAATATTAAGAGATACTTGTTCATTTAAACTTACTTATTCTTTGTAAAAGTTGTTCTGTAAATTGAACATCAAACACTTTTCGATAAGTCCAATAATTAATCAATTTTGTTAATTTAGTAATAAATGGTCCAGGTCTAATAGTGAATGTGTGAATGACCAAATGAAGAATATTGAACAAATTAAGCTTACTTTAAAAATTGTGTTGCTTCTATGACAAAAGGTTTTAACACTTCACCAAATTCTGAAACACCATATTTACAACTTTTTGTCAGAATTTCATTTGCTACATAGAGTAATGCCAACTGGAAACTTGGATTATTTGCTAATATACAAAAATAAACAAAAAAAATTAAAAAATGGAAAGAAATTATAGACGAAATGTGTTATCAATAAAGAAGACATTTTGTCATGCTTATTATACTATTCACATTCTTAATGAAATAGTGTTGCATTATAAATGTGTCAACAGAAGTTATGAAAGCAATCACTGACAGACACATTGATGATCAATTCATGGTTGTTTGCTCAAACCAAAATTCCTCATATTTTTCGCGGAGTCATCAATCCATCAGTCATCGTCTCATTGGTCGCTGTTCAGAAGGAAGAATAAAAACTATCAGAAGTAATATCGTGATTTATTTTAACAACATTTATTCTTAGACCTTCTTCTGTAATAACAGTATTGTTGGTTATATGTTGGCGTCAGAATAAAGGATTCTCGAGTCGCCAATCAGTGTTCTGGTTATTCGTATCGGTTATTACAAATTGTTTCTGAAAAGCTTCGAGGGACATCGTGAGGTCCAGCATAGTAAGAGCTGGACATTGACAGTTTTTGAGAGTTGGCTGACAACGGCCTTGACCGTCGATGACTTTTCCTAATCTCCGCTTGGGCCCGAAACGACTAAATTTCGGATGAACTAAAGGATGACTTCTACCCGAAACTGTTTAATTTGCTGCATGAGACGAAACCTCCAGATATAGTTGTTTTAGCAGACGACTTCAATGCCGAAGTAGGGAAGTCGTGCCAGACTGAGAAGCATGTAGGTTGCACGTATAAAGTTCACTAGTGACGAATCGACAGCGGTGATCGTCTACTACAGTTCCGTACAGATAATTATCTGTTCCTAGTCAGCACTAACTTTAGGCATAAAGACAGGGATTGTGTTATCTGACGATCTCCATCACCAAATCAACGCTGGACTCAAATGGACCACATGGCGATAGAACATCGCTGGTGAGGATGGGTAGAAGACTGTCGATCCTTTGGAACACGTGCATAGACTCTGATCACGCTCTGGTTCTCGCACGTTTATGCCTAAGACTAAACGGACAAAAAATTGCTGGCAGCCAAACAATTACGTCACCGACTAGATCAAGACATTGAGTCCCTATTTAAGGAAGAAATAGATAAACGAATCCCTGAGGTCGACAGCAGAACTTCCCCCTAAGGCAGCCTGGCACAACATACAGTTAGCTGTAGACACAGATGTAAAAGCTTTAATAAGCTAAAAACAAAAGTTAATAAGAGCCCTTGGATCTCTTCCGCCTCATCCGACTGATTCCGGCGAGCTCCGATTATGATGAGGAGCGAAAGCTACTCAAACGAAAACTAACAAGAAGTCTTTGCAACGACCATGAACAGTGGTGGATGACAAAAGCGAAAGAGATGGAAAAGGCATCGGCGATTGGGAACACCAGACAACTATTTAGGCTTATCAGGGAAACAGGTGGTAAAAGGCAAATGATAAGTGAAACAATCTCTGAGAAGAACGGCACCATAATTAGCTCTCAGAATAGACGACTGGAACGCTGGAAAGAGCACTATGAGGAGCAGTTTAATTGGCTTACAGCCACGCCCAACCTGCCGAACATCCAACACCCCCCTGAATGGGATATAGACACAGGTCCTCCGTCCCTAACTGAGGTTACTGAAGCTGTCACTATTCTGGAACGAGACAAAGCAGCAGGACCTCATGGAATGACTCAAGAGGTATTTAAGTACAGTGGAGACGATTTACTGTCTGAGTTAACTAATACTTTAGGCAGTGTCTAGGAATCAGAAGAAGTCCCATCGGGTAGGTGTGAGTTATTGATTATCCCAATATACAGGAAAGGAGAAAAATCCTCCTGTGATAATCATTTAGGCGTGGATTAGCTTGACTAATATGATATCCAAACTTCTAGGCTTATTAATCATGCCTACAGTAAGTGATGCTGCTCGGGAGGGAAAATAACACAAGGATATCAGACAACCTTTAGACCAGGAAAACAGTGTATTGCGTTCATATATATTCACCCTTCGACAGATTATAGAACACAGCCATACCTACCAGTCTCCAGCAATTGTCATATTTATTGACCCATCAGAAAGCGATATTCGATTCCATCGAGCGAAAGGTACTATGGCGATTTTTGACTGTGAAAGGAATGCGGAGAAAATACACTGCGCTGCACTTTACTGGAAATCATGCAACCAGCCAGGTGAGAGCCTACGGAGAGTTGTCATCTGAAGTGAGACGACAACCAATGGTGTTCATCACGGATGCCAACCCAATGCCCTCAACTCTGCTTAACTTTATCATGGATGCACCAGTGGAATAAACCCGAACTGCTGACTTCAGCGATTCAGGGATTGACTTGTTACCAGGAAATAATCTCGTTGACTAAGAATATGCATGCGGATGATATAGTCCTTCTACGTGAACACGCCGATAAAATGCACAATTTTGAATACCTTGAGGAGCTGCAGTCTTCGAATGTTCGGCATGTGATTCGCTCCTGCAGTCAAATGTAAGGTGATGCTACATGACAAGACTACATTGACTCCTAGCTTAAAAATAGGCAGGAGTGAAGTGTTGGTTGAGAGTGTTGACCAGCATTTCACTTCTTTGGGAAGTTGCATCAGCCAAAGCAAGTGGGTTGTTGGATACGGATGGCTCGTTTGACATTCGCTAAATTAATAATAATTTGCTTTATTCCAAAACTGCACTTGTGATACAGAATGGAATTCTTAGCATTTTACTACATTATTGCATCCAGTTAGTACACTAACAATAAATAAAGTCCTACATAGATTAAGGGTAATCTCAGTTAGTTATGAAAACAACATATTGGAATGTCGGTAGCAAAGCCAAAATTGAACAGTGTTTGAAGGTGTTAGAAAAGTAGATGCTAGCATATTTACTGGCGTAAGCGGTAACAAAAAGGTCGAGATACACACAGTATGAAAGAAAGAAGAAGAATGTTTCAAGTAGAGTTTGTAAGGAGGGAAGAAACTGTAGCGGTAAATAATTCCCCAAAATTATTGACCACAGCAATCACTCATTGGATGCTGACCACCACTGTTTAAGTCGACTTGTTTAGCTGAAGGCTTCCGGTCAAGCATCCCCGCCATTTGGTACCTCGTCGTGTCACGTGCACGATCACTAGCTAGCTAAGCGTTCGTCTAACGGCTGGTTTTGGTTCGTAAATACATCTATTGGTTTGGACGATCAATTGTTGGCTTTTGCTTTGTCTTTGGTACGCGAGAATAAATTAATTAGAAGTTGTTGAACGAGATATCACGTCAAACCTTTAATATCCGCCCACCTTTAAACTGGTGAGCCCAACCGAGAACTTCACCCACGATAAACCCGCCAACCTTTAAACTGGTGAGCCCAACCGCGAACTTTATCCACGAAAAATCCGCAGATAACCCCGGTGAGTTCGTTCCATTTTGTATTTGTTCTTGTACCATATATTATTCGACATAATTTTCGTCATGAGTGATCTTAGTCCCAAGGTCATCCGTATCCGCTCAACTCCTAAAACCATTCAGCTCGTACCATACTGGCCAGATAATGCTGAAACGTGGTTTCTGCTAGCTGAAGCAGATTTTTGTGAGCATGGGATAACTGATCAACGTTCACAGTTACTTGCAGTTATTCACGCCCTACCGCGGGAATTCAGCAAGTACGTAACATCACAGATGTTGAGTCCCGAGGTAAGTAACTCGTACGAGTTGCTGAAAGCATCCCTCCTCAGGAGAAACGCTCTCACGGACAGACAACGTCTAGATGAATTATTTCGCAACATCGAGTTAGGAGATCAGTCAGCCGTGAGCATGCTGACAAGAATGAAACAAGTCGTCGGCCAATGTCAGTTCGACGAAGGACTGTTTAGAGAACTCTTCTTAACCAAGTTGCCACAATCTGTACAGACCGTACTTGTGACACTTGAGGGTACTGTAATAGAGAACTTAGCTATTACTGCAGATAAGATCCTAGAAATAACTAAACGGTCTGTCCCCGAAATATGCTCAATGACTAAGCAGACTTCGAGTGAGGATCCTGCAATGACAGAGTTATGCAACTCCCTTCAGCAGATGTTTAGGTCAAACACACATTCTAAATCCTCCAACCGTCGTCCTAAATCTCCTCAACGCAGGAACTCGCGTGGTCGATCTAAGTCCAAACCACGTTCACTGAAAAACCCTGACTGGTGCTGGTACCACAACACCTATGGCCAAGAAGCGAAGTGTTGCCGTAAGCCTTGTAACTTCGGAAATGTCTCAAAGTCTGCGGGAAACTATCCCGCCGGCACGCGTTAGCGGCAACCGTCGCCGGTGGCACTAGCCGCCTACTTTACATCCATGATGTGATAAGCCAGACTCGATACTTAGTCGACACAGGCGCCGAAGTCAGCGTCCTTCCTGCTACAGCAGCAGATCGACAGAAGGAACCTACCTTCAACTTACAGGCTGCAAATGGAAAACCAATCGCAACCTTTGGTAGGAAATACGTCTATCTGAACGTAGGTTTACGCAAACCTATTCGGTGGATTTTCCTTCTCGCTGACGTTACAATGCCCATCATTGGCACGGACCTACTTAATCATCATGATTTACTCGTAGACGTCCGCCGAAAACGACTGATTGACAATACTACTAGTCTGTCTATCAAAGGCATTACCTACATAGGCCCTAGCTTGTCACCCGTTAAGATAAAGGCAATTCTTGATCCAACTTTTCAACCTATCGTTGACAAGTATCCGGAACTTAACTGCCCGTCGAACGACCTACCGTGCATAACCAGCAATGTTATGCACCACATCATTACCACAGGACAACCTGTGACATCTAAAGCACGACGATTAGCTCCTGACAAACTGAGAATCGCCAGGAATGAATTTGACCATATGCTTAGCCTTGGCATCATTCGACCTTCGAATAGCCCATGGGCATCCCCACTTCATATGGTTCCGAAAAAGGATAGCAACGATTGGCGACCCACCGGTGATTACCGGCGAGTGAATGCCAAAACAACCCCTGATTGCTACCCGTTGCCTCATATACACGACTTGACGGCAACCTTATCCGGCGCGACTATATTCTCCAAAATCGACTTGGTTAAAGCGTATAACCAAATCCCGATGGCAACAGAAGATATCCCGAAAACGGCTATCATTACGCCTTTCGGACTTTTTGAATTTCTACGTATGCCATTCGGTCTTCGGAATGCAGCCCAAACATTCCAACGCTTCATCGACGAAGTATTTCGCGGTCTCGACTTTGTATATGCATACTTAGACGACTGCCTCATCGCCAGTCCAGACAAGGAAACTCACCTTCGGCACTTGGACTTGGCATTTGACAGGTTACGCCAACATGGTGTTACCATTAATATTCATAAGTGTCAAATCGGTGTTGACTCACTCGACTTCCTGGGTCACACTATTGACTGCAAGGGCATTCGCCCACTGGCTACTAAGGTTGAGCCTCCTAAGAAAAACCGTTCTGGACGCACTGTAAGGTTCCCAGAACACTTGCATACTTATTTGAATTAACGAAGTCGTGTGATTCACGCAACTCACTCGTTTGTGGTACTATTTTTTTTTTGACGTATAAGTTTTTTTTATATACAGTACCACCGAACACAAAAAAATTGTTTTTTTCTCCACAGTTCATGTAACATACTTAAAAAATTAATTCGATGTATTTTTTTTCTCGATGTTCTGAACTTAGCAAAAGTTTACTGTATAGTAAATGCACACAATTTTTTTTAACCAAAAAGATCATTTCGTACATTTTCCTCGACATGGTTCTTAGCATTCTTGTTTTCTTTTCCAGGTGCGACGGGCACTGGACGGGAAACAAACGAAGCACGGAATCCAACGAACAACACCAGGAAGCTATGTACAAACACCCTATTAGCATAGGCAGACAAACCAGTAGGCATACGACCAAGCCGCTCGGAAGATTTTTTTCACCCGAAAGGGAACCATCGAGTTTTTTTTACTTCCGGCTGGTTCTGTCTTAGGGTCCTCACGACCCCACTAGGGGGGGAGTGAGCTGTAGCGGTAAATAATTCCCCAAAATTATTGACCACAGCAATCACTCATTGGATGCTGACCACCACTGTTTAAGTCGACTTGTTTAGCTGAAGGCTTCCGGTCAAGCATCCCCGCCATTTGGTACCTCGTCGTGTCACGTGCACGATCACTAGCTAGCTAAGCGTTCGTCTAACGGCTGGTTTTGGTTCGTAAATACATCTATTGGTTTGGACGATCAATTGTTGGCTTTTGCTTTGTCTTTGGTACGCGAGAATAAATTAATTAGAAGTTGTTGAACGAGATATCACGTCAAACCCTTAATATCTCTCAACCTCTAAAAAACAAAGCAGCACATAACAAAGAAAAAATGAGAGAAAAAGAAAAGAAAGAAAGAAAACGTTGTAGCTATAAATGATATGAGTTGGAAAGACGAGATCCAGTTGTTCTACTGACTATTTAATAAGTTATAGGTTTCACGCCTAATGCTTTTTTTTATCACACAGAACACGAGCTAAGTAGGGTATGGTTGAGTTTTTGTACTCGCTAATGCGAGCATATAGTTTTCTATATAGGCTTCTGGTCATGCCTGATGAGATGCAAGGGGAGAGTTATGAATGAAGAGGGTGGTGTGAGTTAGATAAAATGGATTAAGTCCATTTTTCACATGAGCCCATGTGTCTGTCAACCAGAATATTAACAAGCTGGTTAAATGTCACGTTGCTTACCCTGCTGACAACCTTTAACATCCTGCGTAATAAGGCATAGTCTTTCTTCAGTAGCCCTGGAAAAACTAAAGGGGAACAATAGAGAATAATAGGCAGAATGCGAAAATTAATGAATTGTAGGAGTAAGGGTTGGGTTATACCAGAATGTCTTAACTTCTTGATGTAGGAAGTTAGACGGAATATTTTCTTAGAAATCACCAAGATATGAGAAGACCAGGAAAGATCAGATAGGACTTGGTTTCTATTTCAGTGCCATCTATGTTGCACACCTCATGAGTGCTAACTAGTTTGTTTAGGTCAGATTTATACCTAAAGGTGAAATTGACTGTTTGGCATTTAGAGGGATTTAAGGTTAGGCCGTTTTTCTTGGACCACTGGCTGATTTCTGATAAAAAGCCATTTAGTTTGGAGCAGTCACTTTGACATTTGACAGGCAAAGATACAGTCAGGTCGTCAGCATATTTAACAAAGTCAATGTCATTTGAAGATGGTAGGTCATGTAGAAAGAAAGAAAAGAGAAGTGGGGAGAGTACAGCACCTTGGGGGAGTCCAGCTTCAGTGAGCACAGCAGAGGAGGATTCACCTTTGTATACAGTGTACTGCATTGTTTGAGAAGTAGGAGTGCAACCAGTTTGTGACCCAGGACTCAGTTTGTGTCATAGAGAGCTTATTTAACAAGAGACATCTAGGTACAGAGTCGAAAGCAGAAGTGAATTTGAGGAACGTGCAGCGAACGTATTTGGCACCTTTATCAAGTGATGAGACGATACTGTTTTGTACGACGGCTGCAGCGTCTAACGTGCTCCTGCCCTGTTTATATGCAAATTGTTTGGGGTCTTCAAAACTTTTAAAGGAGTTTAAGAAGTACTAGTTCTTCCATAAGCTTTAGAAACGGGGAAGTAATGGCAATGGGTATGAACTTTACGTTTTTGTTATTACCAGGTTTCGGGACAGGGACTATTTTAATGTCTTTCCATGGAACACGTACAAGATTTTTGGAAAAAGAAGCAATTAGGATGTTAGCAAGTACGCCATCTCTGGCTTAGTAGACGTGATATCCGGTTATCGACTAAAGGGCGTGTGCACTGCTCAGCAGCCACCTCCGTTCTTTATACCTGTGAGACATGGCCATTGAAAGTGGAAGATACGAAAAGGCTAGTTGTCTTTCATCATAGCTGCTTGCATTCTATCTCCTGTGTTAAATGGTAGGTAAATAGAGTGAGAAATATTCAGGTTAGTTTTTGATCGAGTGTTGGGTAAAGAGGAAAGATCGATCGACGAGGTTGTAAAGTTACACATATTGAGACGGTTATGGCATGTGTTACGCATGTGTGCCAAGCCATCGATCACCTTCCTCGACAATGGGCAATGTTAACTGACTGAAATAGGATCGACCAGGATAGAAAAGACCTAGTGGTGGTCAAACCAAAACATAGCTTTATCAGTCAATGAAATCCACAACAACTAGTTTAAGTTATGCAGGGAGGTGTAGACTTCGTGACAGTTTGGGGTTTTCCGGATGCTAAGAACCAATGAAGGCTGGAGACAATTGGTGATATGGCTCAAAATCTTCATCCCCAATTGCTGGCGCAGATGCATTCCCCATTGGTGATTTATAATATCCAATAAGGGTCCACTGTTCTCCAATATTACTATTAATATTTTCCCCTCACCCATACTTATATTCATTAACTCTTTTTAACTTCTTTTTATTCTCTTCTCTTGCTTTGTGTGTGGCGACTCGGACTGCTGCAATTCTGTACAAAGTTGGCTGTTGGAACCAGTCATTCAATCACTAACATGTATGTTATAGCAACTAGCAGCAGGAATGAGAAAAGCAACTCAATCCATTTCGGATATAAATATGCAAAAGAAAATTAACCAACAACAACAACAACAACTGCATGTAACTTCAGGTCATGTTATGCATCTCCGTGTTCCTTCGTAAATAGGATGTTGATAGGCTATTTGCTGTTTTTAGACTGGTAACATGACTTAATTAGAGTCATATTAAATCTCTCTCTCTAGTTCCCACTTAGACGAAGGAATTAACTCGTTTGTCTTGGGCAAATGACCATTCAAATTAAACGTCAATCTCTAAATGATTAACCCAACCAAGTCTTTTACAGAATCTTAGGCTAAGAGATATAAGGCCTTTGGTTGTGTCTTATCCAAGCATACATACTTTTTCTACAATATCCTTACTGATAAAATTGGAATTTGTCTTTACTGGCTGTTGTAGGCTAAAAACAATGGATTTTTATAATTGTAGAGCCTGAAGAGGAATTCATTGAAAACAACTGCATGTGGTGTCCTACGTCACTATTTTCCTGTTGATTATTCAATTTAGTTATGTGGACTTAACTAATTTAGCTAATGGGTAGTAAAGCCAGGGACAATAAAAGAATGCGGTCTGAGTCACAAGGCATAAACACTATTTGCGTAGAGCAGAATGATGCTCAGGAACGATTCGCGTACTTTTGGAATTGAGTGGGCGGTTGTTACTTCCCGGCTGCCCACACCTTGGAATTTAATTGATTCTTCGGGTACCTGAAACAGAAAGACGGCTAGCATTGAGTGACCGCAGAGCCCAGGGGACAACTGCTTGATACTGGCCGGCCACACACGGTCTGTACGCACTGGTTTCTTGGTTTGATTTCGTATTGGTAGACTTACCGCCGGATACGGACCACCGTAGGGTAAGTCGGGATGTAGAATTGTCGGAATCGACCCTTTCTAACCCCCCTCTCTCCAGAGTGGAGAGACAGCGCAGCTGGATGGCATGCTGGTCATCTGAGGGAAACACCTTACTGCTGTTACACCCCTTTTCCCCAGCAGTACGACTTCGCCCACAGACCCACAGCATAGTGTAAAAATTCTTACACAATGGTGGTAACTTCTTTTAGTCTGATCACTATCCTAACAACCTTCCTGGCATGGTAGGACCTGCAGGAACATCTGTCCCAGCCAGTGTATCTTGTTGGGTCATCGCGATGTGCAAGCTCGGTGACCACCACGTCAATGTAGCAGTTATCGGTCGGGAAACACTATTTTTGGACCGTTTTCAGGTCTGAATAAGGAAGTGTGAAACACTATACAAAATGACACACATACTTAATTGAAACCTCACAACTCTCTTATGATACAAAACGCATTAATTGTGCGGATTTCAATGGTTTTTGTCATACCTGCATCATATAAAACCGGTAAGCTCAATTGTAACAAATGTTTCTAAATAACTTAAACTGTATGGAATCATAATGAGAAAGTGAACTGCTAATGACTGATAAAAAAGCGCAGACCAGAAGTTCACATTAGTGAGAGCAAAAAATGAGCATTAATAAAGAGGCGAAGTTAAACAATAGTGTCCCAGATAAGCGAACTCCCCAGAGACCTTGAACGCATGCTAGTCGTTGGCCAACGACACCTGTCATTATCATATGAACGCTACTCACTAACTAAGGAGTGAATTTCACTCAGATCACGTTTTTAAGTACTGTCTGGACACATTATTAATATCTCCTTAGGGTTAAGGTAGGTATTAGGGTTGGGATCATGGTTATAATTTGGGTTAGGACCAAGGTTAGGGTTAAGATTAAGGAGAGATTTAGAGCTGGTATTACTTATTTCAACTTGTTTTCGTACCCAGAATTTCCTAGTAAGTAGTCATTGATTCTCCTGCTGGAAGCCATAGTAATTCAACGGAGGTCTTTTGGGGAAGACTGCGAAACAGGATAAGAGCGATAAATGGGTTACAAATAAAGCCCACCTTAAGTCACCTCGGTGAATATACACGTACAGACGTTAGTCCAACTTCCAAAAATGATACTCCTTAATGTAATTCGGAGGTATTTTTAAGTCATTTAGGAGTAAAAAATAGTCTGCTTATAGTGTGACCCCAAGAAATGTCTGTTGCATTCCCAAATAGCCCTGCACATAGAATTTCGGAAGAAACCCGTGAAGCTGAGGATTTATTTCAGGCTATGTACGCGAATCTTAATGCTAAATATTGGGTGTGGAAAAAAACCACGGTTTTAAAAGCTTGGAGTGGACGTGTGAATAACAGGACTATTGATTAGTTACTTGGTCCAGCATCCTTCCAATTTTACTTATTTTACCAAAACTTAACCGTTTAGACTCCTTAAGTCCATCACTTGTCTAAAATTCATAGACTATGTTGTGGGCTCGACTTGATAGAGCTCGAGCTCTATCAACATCGACAAGGACACCAAGCCAGACGAAGCTCCATATCTCAAAAGTACCATATTAAATCAACGAAAATGAGACATAAACTGGTTTTACGAGGTGACTAGTATATGATGGAACAAATGTGAATGACACGAGTACATGTGAACTCACTATTTTTGAATACTTCCAGCCATTGGTTTGAGATGAAATCGGAATGTTCTGCTTGAGTGAGTAGAAACGATGCAGCATCCTTAACGTGTTTAGATGACAAATTAACTGCATTAAGTTTGTGTTTTATCTGGTCTCTTAGCAACGCATTAGAATCCATCGAGTAGCATTTGACAACCGTTGAAATGACCGGAACTTTTCTTTACCTTGAGCAAATGCGTTTAAACACAATCCCTATAGTAACACAGACGGAGACACAAGATATATGCAGTCATAAGGCTGCATGGTTTATTGCAATGAAAAAATCTTATTGATATTATTCGTAATTTAGGATTTAAACTTTCAGATCAAGAATACAGATGGTATGTGAGAAATCACACCCTAGTCACAATGCATTCGACATCGCTGCTAGTTTCATTGTAACCTTTGACTTGTCTCTGCTAAAACGCTCTTACATTCTGGTCTAGACGGTACCTCAATATTGAATCAGTGAGAAAGAATTCTGAAAAACCTGGTATGATGGAAATAATGTGGCTGAAGCCAAACGAGATAGTACACCTTACGATGAATGCAACTAAATTCACTATTCATGAATTGTTTCAGCATGCGGAAGCCGCCATTTCGGCATAATTATAAGCTCTGGAGCCACATCGAGCAATTAAAATCATAAGTCTAATTCATTTATAGATTTTGCCAATTGCAACTACAACGAGCTTGTTAACTAAGATTTACTAGTTTATTCAAGAAATAAAGCCAAGAGTATTTGGTGTATAAGATAGTCGTGAGGTAGTAATGGAAGCCAGTTATTGTTATTTTCTAATCGGCCTTTTACGCTAATTGTTTATGCACCTGTGCAGACAAAGGAAAGTGGACATTATCAGGGCGAGTTCATATAGATAGCCATTAATATGTGTGGTGCGTGGGCTTCACACATTTTCCCTTTTGTTAATTTGAATGAAGCAAGAATAACGGTTTCCGCATAATAATGTGATACCATCATTTATTTCGTTGGCTTGTCATCAACTGCGCCAGCAACCTAGAAAAATTATCATCAGACATATCCAAGTCTATTTGATCTAATGGAAGAACTGATTGATAGCACCACTTTTAGCAGAAATAATTTACTAACACTTCAGAAATCAATAGCGACTGACTGACTGGTTTCAACATAGAACCTTGCACCGATGTGCAGCGGTTGGAGTCGCCACACTCCCTCCATGTATCACAGAAAGTAAGAGAAGGAATTAAAAAGAAATGCAAAGCAGAGACAGTAAACAGGGACGTGAGGCAAAAAGAATTGTAATATGGGACAACAATATAGATTTATTGGGTATTATAGGTTACAAGGAGTGGATGCATCTGCTCCACTGAGATCGAAGATTTTGAGCCATATCACAAATTGTCTCCAACCTTCATTGCTGTTTACCATCTTGAAATCCCCAACTGGTAAGTCCACACCTCTTGACCTGGCTGGCTTAAAGGAACTGCTGTGGATTTCATTGGCTGATGAAGCCATGTTTTGGTGTGATCAATCCCGTGTCAGCCAGGTGACATTGCCCGTTGTCGAAGAAGGCTATGGCTAGGCATGCATGCCTTTCACATGTCCTAACCATCTCAGTCGATGTAATTTCACGCATTCGTAGATACATTTCCCTTCTTTACACAGTACACACATCCTTTGGTCGATAACCAGATATCGCGTCTATGCTAGATGTGCCGTGAATTGCCAAATGCGAAACTATCCTTCTATATCCGTGCTGGCATTTCGTTACCGACCGAACTATTGGGGCTGAATCAGCTTCCCAAAGAAGCGAAGTGGTCAACGCGTTCTACCACTTCACTTCTGCTTATTTTTAAGCAAGGTGTCAATGTAGTCCAGTCCTGTAGAATCACCTTCTATTTGAAAGAAGGAAAGAATTGCAAGCTAAACACTCAAAGATTGCCGCTCCTCAGGGTATTCAGAAATGTGCATTTTATCGGAATGTTCAACTAGAAGGATTATACCATACGGGTGCATATTCTAAGTCATCGAAACTAATATTTCTCGGTAACAAGTCAATCGCTGAATTGTTGAAGTCAGAAGATAGAGACAAAAACATAAGCGCATCTGCAAGCCAACTCTCATAAACTGTCAGCCAACTCTCAGAAATTGCAATTCCATATTAGTTTGTTTATTAGATATATCACACAGTGAAACTATTATTACATACTGGATGACGTTTCGAACACAATTTATTGTTCATAATCATATCAATATCAAAACTGATATGATTATGAACAATAAATTGTGTTCGAAACGTCATCCAGTATGTAATAATACTGTTTCACTGTGTGATATATCTAATAAACAAACTAATATGGAATTACTTACTACCACAGTGCCCAAGTTCTACACATATATCTCAGAAACCGTCAATGTGCAGCTCTTACTACGCTGGACCTCACGCTGTCCCTCGAAGACTTTCAGAAACAATTTGTAATAACAGACGCGAATAACCAGAAAACTGGTTGGCGACTCGAGAATCCTTTATTCTTACGCCAATATATAGCCTACCATTAAGGTTATTACGCACAAGGTCTAAGAATAAATGATATAACAATAAATCACGATAATACTTCTGATAGTTTTCTATCTTCCTCTGAACAGCGACCAATGGGACAATGACTGTCGGATTGATGACACTCGCGAAAATTATGGAGGAGTGGGGTTTGAGCAAACAACCATGAATTGATCGTTCAATCTTCTACTACATTGACAACGACTTACATCAGTAGTAGCTATTTTAATACCTTCCATTGAGGCTTTGTTTACAGGGATGCTTGCAGAAGTTCTATCTTTTTTTACATCTTTCGGTGAGGCTTTATTCACAGGGCTATTGCTGTCTGAATGAGTTTCTACCCAGTCGGTTAATTCACATGGGAAAAGTGGGCAAAACGTGGGATAAAAGGGTAATTTTGATCGGCAAACACGTGGGCTAAAGATGGTGTAAACGCAACCGATTTTACCCACCTTGGCCACATATCCCACTTTTTCCCCGTTTTCCCACTTGACCCACGTTTTCACCCACTTATTCCATGTGCCGGAATTAAAAATGTACACACTTTTACCCCGTTTTCCCACGTTTTCAACGAACAAATTGCCCACTTTTTAAACGACCTGTTCATCCACTACTGCTATTTTCGTGACGAAAAGAAGCCCTCATTTTTCCTAGGCAAGCGCACGTATTATTAGAATTACTTAGCGTCTTACTAATGGCCTAAGAAAGTGCTTAAACACTGTCATCCTTTGTAGTAACTATTGCAATCGAACTTACCGAAGCTACGAACTTAGCGACCACTGCCTTACGATTCTTTCACTACATTCAAGGGTTATGCTACTGATATAAACGAAGGCCAATGGGGTGAAGTAATTTTATATTTTATACAGTAAGATATCGGATTTATAAAATAGTATTATTTTGAAAAAATTTAAAAAATGACTTCATAAATTATTCTGAAGACGGCGATTTGCTGGTCTGTAATGAAGGAAAGAGAGAATCATTTAAATACGCGTCAATTCCCATTAAGTGCAGAAAAACTGTGAACACTTTTATTAAAAACTACCTCTTCCGGTGATAAATCCCTTTTTTTCCGAACACGCTGGTCATGGCACCAAATTTTAGTGGCTTTTACAATCGCTTCCATTGTTTCCTCCCCGGTGGACCCGAGTTGTAATTGCTTACGAGTGATGACATCTGAATTTTTTAAGTATACAATTTCATTATTTCAAAAAGTCAACATACCAATTATAAGCTGGAAAAACGTGAAGTCACGGATACCAGTCTTATCAGCAGTCCCCTTATAACTCATCAATCTTGCGAGGTTTTTATTTAGGACTGCGCTCAGCAACCGGCGCGCTGAGCTGGTTGGGTCATTATGCACCTTGAATGAGAATTGGCACATCTGAAACGAATCAATTAAACAAACTTGGATGGAATTTCTTACTATTTCCTCGAAATACTTTCTGTTTTTAAGTTCCCGCTCAAAACCTTCCAGCATAGCAAATGTTTTCACCGGGAGCCTGACATCGCTTTCGCTATCGTCAGCTGTGCAACCACTGAAAGTTGCCAACGCGAAGTCAACACGTTTAATTAATTGCGCCTGCGTTTCACACAGTTTTTGAAGACAAACTGTTAAATAATTATAGGATAAACATAAAACAAGAGTGAACCGCAGCTGCTACTATATTATCAGAATCCGTCCTAGGCCGCTTAACATTACTATCCTTGGGAGACCTGAGAAAAAATGGCTATTAAATTCGATATTACTTACGTAATAGGTGTACTTGTAGCAGCCAACATGTGTGAAGAACTCTTCGGCAGTAATCCAAAACTACTTCATTGTAATGTAAGGTTGAATATCTGTCATACCTTATATTCTTTTTTGAATCACATGCACTGCTATCGAGGTCTGCGTAATCGGGGTCCTCGACGACATTGCACTGCTTGTCCATCAGGTAAGATGGGTAGTCGTTACTTACGAAAGCGTCATTTTTCGGTGCTCTATTTATTCAATCAAGTATGAAACGATGCTTACGTTTTTTGACGCTTTCGCGTGCAAACTACGGTCGACTTGGACGACTGACTGTAATTGGCAGTGCTATATGTTCTTTGCAGGGCCTTGTGCTTTGCGAGCGCCTCTTGCAAGTCATCTGGATAAATAGTTAAGTGTCGATACGACTAACCTGTCTCAAAAATCACCTCACAATTCTCCATCTTCCAATCAATCTTGGGGTAAACCTCCTCATAGGCATTATCCCAATTGTCTTGGCTGCAGACAACAAGCTTAGGTCCAAGAAACCAAGAGCTTCGGCATATCACTGCCTCATTTTTCCCATCAATCAGTGCATTACGGTATTTGCCCACTTATTCTGAAAGGAACGGTACATTAGTGAATGAAGAACGAAATACCTTAAAAGTCTCCTACTGGAATGTACAGAGTCTAAACTCGAACTGATATGCTGGCAAACCCAACCCACTTTATTGATCATGTCGGCTCTTACCTATGAACCACACTAACTGCAACCGACGCCAATAGAACAACACAAATTAACAATAGCAACAGCTTATCTAGCCGATGTGTGAGGCATTGGGATGAAAACGTTGAAGTGATTTGTGGGTATTGCAATGCATTTATATTTAATTGTGTTAATTGCAACCCATTCAGTGTCGCCTGAGAACTGGCCTGATTTGTATATATCAAGCTTCGTTGATTCGAAAGGCTTGTTAAAAAATGGTTGCTTATCCAAACAAGGTCTGAATTTGAATACAGTGCCCTCACCCACACCACAGATAATCCCAGGTACTCCATTTACTACTACGAATCGGTCAGGCGAAACAGTTGAATAGTAAGTCTTTTCAACACAAAATGACTGCTTTGCTAAATCAGCTGTAACGTATGGCCGAGTTAGCTCAGCAGGTGACTTACCTGCATTTGTAGAGCTTGCAAACACGCATCTTTCGACTTCTCTAGAGGCTACTTGTTTTGCTACCCTGAAGTCACTCCTCACCCTTCCCTTGATTTGGCACAAATGTTACTCATACAGGAAGGCTGAAAAGGTATCCAGACAACCGTGTTCAGAGACGTCCTCAGCCAAATGCTGAAGAGCATGCACATTGTACACCAACTCATCAGGGTAGAGGCTGTCGAAACATAGTACATACTGCCTGAGCTGTTGTTTTACGGTGTCGCACAATTTAAGGTGGTAACGAGGATGACATAAAATATAGACACTCGTGAACAATCCGAGGAAGTTTGCGTATAGTGGAGAGGGTAATAGGTCATGTAATACAACTGGGCCCAAATACATAAGAAATAGCCGGCATTCAGTGGCCTTTCAAGACTGAAGAAACTCCAAGCTGCGACACTTCCTTTGGAAGTCCCTAGGAATGCAGCTTTCTGCAGCCTGTAGTCTTTCGTTAATACAAGCAATTGTTTCATTGCTTAATCCCAATTGGCGTTGTTTTGCCAAACGCAACCATATACCCAATTGCCGCCTTACAACACCTAAGCAGACTAAATGCATATAATCTAATGGAAAAATAATAACCATATCAATTGGAAGTCTCTCAAATACTGATGTATCACGGTGGTAATTGGCATCTTCCTTACTCCTAAAGCTATTATCTGTCCTGCGACAGCTGTTAACATCCTTAAATACCATGCGCCGGTTTACATAGTCGCCAGTAACGCAACGTCTGTCACAACCTTTCCTACTGTTGTGACTCGCTGTAAAAGTGACGTCAGATCTTGCAGGGTTATCGCAGATAACACTGTTAAGCTGGAAGCCGATATGCCTCTCATTGATTTGCAAACCATGTGCATATAAGTGCTCCATGTCAGTTACAACTGGCAATAAAAAATTATTGAAGTCAGACGGTTTATGAAAACCACCAAGAACTCCAATAAGAAATATATCACTAAGAAACGGCTTCACCAGTCGACCCAATATCGGCCAAATTTGCTGTGTACCATTGTTAAACAGTGACAATCCATCAACATTCAGCTGCAGATTAACGCAATCAAAAGATGCAAACTGACACCAACAACTCAGTATAGGCGTAAGTATACTTCGCAAACCAATATGATAGTAAACTCCATTACCGGTAACAGTTGAGGGGCATGACTGGCTAGTTTTGAGAATGTGTCTTATATTTGTTGGTAATCTTGGAATATGCCGTTTGAACTATCGCATAATCTTTCCACCATCAACAACGGATGTTTTAGTGGTCATCATAAGCTTTAAGGCAGTCGTCCTAAGTTCTGCCTTTGAATTGCATTCTTTTGCCCTATCGGAACGTATCTCATGGGACAACAGAGCGCCCGCAGCATTACCTTACCAAATAGTCGTCACATGAAATACTAAGAAACCAACTTGCTAAAGTGATTTGCATGTCACTTTGCACGTTTACGACGCTACAAGAAGTTTCATCTACTAGACATCATCTTGGCTACGTCACCGAGCAACTCCGACTTCAATCTCTTAGTTCTTCTATACAATGTGGATCGGTGGCCTGTCTCTTTTTCAAACAAACCTAAAGCACAAGGCTATATTAAAGAGAATAAAGTACTTCTAAGACGTCTAGGGGTATTCACATTACTACCACTTGGTACTACTTCACTTTCAGTATCCATTTTATTACCTTAAAAAGACATTACTACAAATACTTAACCCACTTAGTCAGGGGTGCACGACGAAGAATTTGAAATCGCGGCTTCGGAAGTCAAACTTAAGTTTGAATTCACATAAACAAACGTGTCAAAATGATTGAAATGAAATCATCACCATTTGTCTTCATGCCGCTTCATAATGATTACAGACACATTGTATAGTATTCAAGCTGAAATGTTCCTCACATCATGCATTCCTCATCTTAGTATGACTGCGCTACAAAGACAAATTCACCCCATTCTTCCCCTGTTTCCCATATTTTCCCACATTTCCCACGTCTCCAGAAAATAGTTGCCCACGTTTGCCCACTTTGCCCATGTCACTTGACCGACTAGCCCACTTCTCCCCACTTTACTCACATTTGAACGGAAAACTGCCCACGTTTTCACCCACATATCCCAGGTCCAAAAAAAGTAACCGACTGGGTAGTTCCATTGGCAAGAGTGGTTGTTGTGTTGTTTGCCGAATGCTACTGTCAGCACTAGGTGTCTGTTGCTGTGCACGATCCTTTTTTGGTAAATCTAAGCTAGAGGGGGTGCCCAGATTATTACTACGCATTGTTCTGCGCTGACACGAGGTTTTATCCTGAGCTACGGTTATAGACTTAAACTGCTATTCACTCTTAAGTGATCCTGACATTTAGTAAACTTACTCGCATCAAGGGAATCACTGAATTTAAAAGTGATGGGACAATTAGCCTGGTTAGACTTTTTACAAGGTCTCTTGCATTCATATGGAACACTAGCCATGCCGCAACAAATCAGGATTTTGTGTTTTACAGTCTTCAGAGGCAGATAATATGGAACGTTGTAAACTATAGCCTGGTGAGAAGAGTTTATACGCTTCATTACCTCCATAGCCAAGCAGTCATTCAGATTTTCAGCTTTCTTTGGGCTTGAGACATTTTAGGATGTTGTTTTAACAGGCAGCCTATTGGGTCTAAATCCGAAAGCTTGTTTTGAGTTACATCCAGTAAAGGCTTAACCTGGCCAATATCAGAGCGGCTCTCCATGGTGTTTGAGATTGGCAGTGACATGCTATCAAACAGACCTAATTTTCCCGAAGTTCACTTACTTGCCTCTGGAAATCTTTCAAAAGGAGGATTAATTTACAGAACTCAGAGTTCTCTAACAGAGCATCTTTCACCTGTATCACAGGAGTGAGATCTGCACTCAAACCATTTTGAGAGCTAGTAGTTGATACTGTATTACCGGGCGGTAATGCAGTTATAACTGAATTTGAGCCACCATCGAAAACAATTGTGCTTCTACTAACAGGTTTTTTTAGAGATTTGGACCTTAATTTCAAGGATTATATGACAATAAGCGGTAAATGAGTATCAGAGCAAACACGTGCAAAAGGGTGAGGATATAAGTTATGACCTGTTATATTTTCCACGCCTCAGGTTTTCTCGTCTTTCGTTGGCTAGAACAGTGGTGGTCAATTGGATATTTGATTTGTCCTGGGTAGGTGCTGTCGGGTGCTGTTTTGTGTGGTTGTGTTTGCGTCGTTTGCCAGCATGTGTGATGAGTATAAACGTAAATTTGACTATTCTAACGCTTTGTTTTTTCTTTATTTGTGTTTGTACTAGGCTCGGTTTGTCAAAAAAAAATACACTCCGTTGTTTGGCCTATTGGTTGCTTGCGATTTCAACAAACCGGTGGGTTCTTGTGCTTTTCTGTAATTTAGGTTATACGTGCGGTATTTTCTTGATGGTTATTGATCATTCCTGTATTTCAATGTTGTTCTTTTGCGAATTATCTTGGAATAGTTGTGACATAGATGGATGCTAATTGATAAATCTGTTTCAGTTCGTTGCAGGTAGTCAATTCGAGTGAAAGGAGCGCAGACTTAAGTGGAATTTTCGGTGAATTAATACTTGGAAGGCGTTTCTTCAGCTGGGATGAATTTGAGAAGTCATTAGCGGAATTTCAAAAAGTGAGGAAGTAATTTAATGCTAACAGTTTCGTTGTCCTGCACTCACTATGTTCATACTTACAGCAAAACAATACCGGATGACAGATTTAAGTACGCTTATGTTGGTGTCAATGGAGTTGAAGATTGAACGATCAATTCTTGGTTGTTTGCTCAAAATCAACTTCCCCAATTTTCGCGGAGGCATCAATACGACAGTCATCGTCTCATCGGTCGCTGTTCAGAAAGAAGTCAGCAGTAAACCATCAGAAGTAATCTTGTGATTTATTATTGTAATATTTGTTCACAGACCCTAGTAAAAACATTATTTTTATATGTTGGTGTAACAATAAAGAGTTCTCGAGTGGCAAATCGGTCTTTTGGTTTTTTCGTCCGTTATTACTAAGCGTTTCTGAAAAACTGCAAGGAACAGCGTGGGCCCGAGCGTAGCAAGAGCTGGGCATTAACGGTTTATCAGACGTGGCTGACAGTTTCTGATGGCTTAAAGTCAGTTTTCGACGGGTTTGGACCGTTGGTAACAGATTGGATAGTTACCGTTCATCTTTCCTGGTGCCGGTCAAGTCCTCTTCGAACAAGCAATATCTGGAACGTTTTTGGAATTGGGTCAAGTTCAACAATGCCTGGGTCAAAGAAGGGGCAGAGCGTCTTGGATGCAAACAGGAAAGTAAGTCATTGTGACTTGTCTGTTAATTGTAACGATGTGTCTGATGTTAAGCATGATATGGTTGATGTTACTGTTTCGCCGTTCAGGGATAATAGGAACATCAAACTCCCTAAGTTTGAACCACGGTGTTTCGATGGGAACCCGGCTGATTATTTACAATTTGTAAGGGAGTTTGAGATCATGTTGAGTAGTTTTCTATTAAGTGATGAATTGAAATTGATGTATTTGATGAGATATTGCACTGGAGATGCTTCAAGAGCTATACGGTGCTGTAAGCTCATGCCCCCTAATGAGGGATACGCTGAGGCTATGAGCATATTACGTCAAAGGTTTGGAAGACCTTCAATGATTGTAAGGAACGTATACGAAGCTGTCAAAGGTAACGGTAGTCAACTTCAAGATGACTCCAAGGCACTTACTGAGTTTTTAGATAATCTTATGACTTATAAGAACACCTTGATTTCTATGAATTGCATGAGTGACCTCAACTCGAGCTCAGTCCTAGAGGTAATTGCGAGACGCCTACCTACTCGGCTGCAAAGGAAGTGGGTAAAAATAAGCTCTCGTATAGAGGAGGAGGGTATCGAGCTAAGGTTTGATGATATTCTTAGACTGGTGAAGGACAGTGTCAACCAGGCGATAGGCAAATTCGCCAGCATTTTCATTCTTAGGTAGAACCTAAGGAGCCAGCGAATATAAGGAAAGCATTTGTGGTGAAGTCTCAAGACGCAACGAGAAAGGATGGTGTATTGTTTGCCATAACATGCATCAATTGAGTGATTGTAATCGCTTTATCGCTATGTTACCCGTAGAAAGGTTAAAAATGGCAAAGCAGAAGCGGCTGTGTTTCAGTTGTTTAAAGATTGGGCATACAAAGTGGAATCGTAAGGCAACAAATAAAAGAAGTAGTGGTTTAACGGATATGCACCCACTTCTGAGGACAGTGAACGAACCTGGGAACTCGGTTAATTGTAATAGTATCTCTAGACCCCTTGACATCCCACAAGTTTTCTTAGGGGTATTACCAGTTAAGGTGAAAGGACCGAAATCTTCAGTAGAGACTTATGCATTGTTGGATAATGGTTCAGACGTTACATTGATAGATGCTGAAGTGGCTGGTTGCTTGGGTATTAAAGGCCCAAAGCCACCCTTGGCTGTAAATACTTTCAATTCTGCGAAAACAGTTGTCAGTCTCGTCCCATAAACCGTTAATGCCCAGCTCTCGCTACGCTCGGGCCCACGCTGTTCCTTTGAGTTTCAGAAACGCTTAGTAATAACGGACGCAAAAACCAAAACACCGATCTGCTGCTTGTTATTTCTTTATTGTTACACCAACATATAAAAGGAATAAACGAACTAAGCAACTAAGGTTTCTGACGATGTTTCACTCTTCTTTCTGAACAGCGACCGATGAGACGATGACTGTCGTATTGATGCCTCCGCGAAAATCAAGGAAGTTGATTTTGAGCAAACAACCAAGAATCGATCGTTCAATCTTCAACTCCATTGACACTCCACGGCAAAAAAGGGATCCAACCCTTTTTTCCTTCACGACCAATACACGTTGACTTGGATTCCATTGCGAGAACCTGGGTCACACGGACAGAACTGAAATGGAAAACAAACAGGAAAGCCAACACACCACAAGCATACCCACAGCACAATCTCACACATCCCTGACGACCTGCGCCTCCAGATAGAGACCTCCTCTTGACATCTTGCAACACAATCGCCACTTGCTAGAATGACTCTTGCAGAATGCAACGTGACCATAGCACCAACTCATGATACTCTACGCACATCCTCTTATCTACTCACTACCAATTACCACTAAAGTCGCTTGTCACTCATTCTGCCTCAGTTCTAGTAGCGGTGACGCATGCGAGCCTCAGTCGTTTACACTCTTTCTCCCCGGCGTGTCGGACCACAGCTAACAATTATCTCCGTGTGCATTTCATTCTCAGCAATAGCCTAGCCTCCCCGGCGTATACGACCCATCTGCTGTCTCTAACATCAATCAATTCATTCATGGATGTAGAAGACTCGAAACAACTTCAGAAGTAATCACGACGAAAATTTTAACAAAATTACGCAATAACGACAAGGTACGAAAACAACGAGTAAACACAATTAATCCAAAATACACCAATTGCTATGACACACCACACGTATATACAAACAGTACACACAAACTCTCAGTTCATATCTTGATGGAATTCCTTTGAAGAATTGCAGGACTTACACCAGTACGCCTACAACCCTTCTCAGGTTGACGATTGTAAGTTGTGGAATGTCCGGACACAAACAAGATTAACCAACAATTACATCAATTGGAACTCACACAATTATTTAACACAAACATATGTACAATCACTACATCAAATGTTGTGGATTCCGGCATGACAAACTACCCTTGAAGAACTGTAGGACTTACAGCAGTACGCCTACATTCCTTCTCAGGTTGATGATCCAAGTGGAAGTCGTCCGGACACAAACAGAATTACCAACAGCTAGATGACAGATGATATCAATTCAGTATATACAATATGAACATATGTACAAAATCACACGCCAAGCACATTGGACTGCTCATTGATGCGCTACCCTTTGAAGAATTGTAGGACTTACAGCAGTACGCCTACAACCCTTCTCAGGTTGACGCTCTAGGTTGGAAAGTCGTCGCAGAGTTCATTTGCTAACTTCCTTCCATCAGGTATACCCTCAAATCTGAACGGCAACACGCCCATGTCATTGTATCGTAGAATATAGATGACCAACAAACACACGACATATCTCATCAACCAAGTATAGAAACAGAGTAATTTACACCAAAGATAATAACATTCAAATAGTAACTTGAAACTAGAAATGCCTTTGTTCATGCAAGTCAATTTAACAATTACTCTCTCGTTTACACTTGGCTTATCCTCACTAAACTGACCATTGATATTCGTCCTTTCAAACGAACTGATACTAGCATAGTCATTGCACAAGATACTTGAGTTGATGGGTGTCTGTTTCATTGTGGATGACAGCACTAACGACGACTGATTGATATCAGTTGATGAACTTAGCAGTGGATCAAAAGCTGTTGTTGCTCGCTTTCAGAAATTTGTCTACCTGCAAGACCACCACCACTGCTGTCTTTTACTATCAGCTCAGGTTTAACACTAGCATCTGATGATAGGTGGGCTTCACTCTGATCAATTACACTGACGGTTTGACAAGTATGCATGCCTTCTGCAACTGCATTCAATTCTACTTCACGTTGTAGTTGTACAGAACCTTTATTTAACTTAGCAGTAGTAGGCATTCCCTCCTTTCATCATGATCAACCAAAGACAAATCTGCACTATCATGATCATTATCACAAATATTCAATTTACCGTCAAGTTCATCATTTTCAAACTCTTTAATAACAGAAGTAGACAATTTTGGTTCCTCCTCACAAATCATTAAAGGTTTTATATCTTCACTCTGACTAGTTATACTTTGTAAACTTTTGGAGTCAGAACTCCACTCTGAAGCAGTAACTCTATTCTGTGACACTCTATTCAGCAACGGCTTACCAGTTGCAACTACAGACTTCTTCACAACAACGTTATCGTCACACAATTCGGAGTCAGACCTGGAGTTTACATTTAGCTTATCACTGAACTTGCTCACTGGTTCACAGTTCACTTCTGTATGCACCTCTTGCACACGTGTAAAACAAAGCCGTGTTTGTCTTGCATCTTGTAACTTATCTGTTGAGGATGTACTACGAAACCTGTTACACTCACTAGGTCTATATGCATTACTAGACATCATGGAGTCTTCTCGATATCCACCTCTCTGAGGCTTATTCGTCATCAATGAGTGCGTTTTACCCTCAGACTGCTCTATTCTAGGGGTGAGATCTAACAGACTGGAAAACTTGCTCATAGATTGATTGACACTAGTATTTACCAGTTTCAGGATATCATCAAACTTTGGCTCGATACCCTCATCCTCCATACGGGAGCTCATCTTCACCCACTTCCTTTGCAGTCGAGTAGGTAGACGTCTTGCTATTACTTCTAGTATAAAACTCGAGTTGAGGTCACTCATGCGATTCATCGAAATCATTCCATTCTTGTAAATTAGCAAATTATCAAAAACTCAGTGAGTGCCTGGGAGTCATCCTGTAATTGACCACCATTACCCTTAACAGCCTCGAATAATTTCCCTGCAATCATCGAAGGTCTTCCAAACCTTTGACGTAATATGCTCATAGCCTCGTAGTAGCCCTCTTTCGGCTTCATAAACTTACAGCACTGTATAGCTCTTGCAGCATCTCCAGTGCAATACCTCATCAAATACATTAACTTCATTTCATCATTTAATAAGAAACCACTCAACATGATCTCAAACTCCTTTACAAATTGTAAATAATCAGCCGGGTTTCCATCAAAACCTCGTGGTTCAAACTTAGGTAGTTTGATGTTCCTATTATCCCTGAACGGCGAAACAGTAACATCAACCATGTCATGCTTAACATCAGACACATCGTTACAAGTAACAGACAAGTCACAATGACTTACTTTCCTGTTTGCATCCAAGACACTCTGTCCCTTCTTTGACCCAGGCATTGTTGAACTTGACCCAATTCCAAAAACGTTCCAGATATTGCTTGTTCAAAGAGGACTTGACCGGCACCAGGAAAGATGAACGGTGATTATCCAAACTTTCACCAACTGTTTGAATCCGCCAGATCTGTTTCTATCGTCAGAAACTGTCAGTCACGTCTCATAAACCGTTAATGCCCAGCTCTCGCTACGCTCGGGCCCACGCTGTTCCTTTGAGTTTCAGAAACGCTTAGTAATAACGGACGCAAAAACCAAAACACCGATCTGCTGCTTGTTATTTCTTTATTGTTACACCAACATATAAAAGGAATAAACGAACTAAGCAACTAAGGTTTCTGACGATGTTTCACTCTTCTTTCTGAACAGCGACCGATGAGACGATGACTGTCGTATTGATGCCTCCGCGAAAATCGAGGAAGTTGATTTTGAGCAAACAACCAAGAATCGATCGTTCAATCTTCAACTACATTGACAACAGTAGTATGTGAGCGAGTGTCATTTCAGTTAGAATCCTTGGCTACTGGGGAGACCGTGGGAGTGGATACTGCTTACACTACCTCCAGTATGAAACTTGGCGAAGCTATAGTACCTAGTCGTGAAACGGTTGTCGGTAAGCCATGCCTGTGTGACATACCTCTTCCAACATTGCAAGATGGAACAGTGAGAGTACTCATTGGATGTAGTGTGCCAGAAGCTCACAAGGTATTAGAAGAGAGATTTGGAGGTAGAGATGATCTGTTTGCGACGAAAACACCACTGGGATGGACAGTGAGAGGACCTATGCCCATAGTCCACATATCATCATTAGTTACAAACGATGGGGACAAACTAGAAACTATGATTAAAAATATGTATGACAAGGAGTTTTGTGACTGCGGTGTCCCAGGGAAGGGTCGTTCTGTAGAAGACTTAAAAGCAGTTAAAATAGCCGAGGACTCTTGTAAATACGAAAACGGGCGTTTCAGCGTTGGCCTACCATGGAGATTCAAAGATAGACAGTTGGTTTGTAATAGGAAAGTTGCTCTTAAGAGACTAATGGGTTTACAGAAGAAATTTCTGTCAGATGCAGAACTCTGGTCCAAATATAAGGAAGTCGTCGATAAACATATAATGAAGGGTTACGTTGAAAGACTAGTTGACCAGAGTGAGCCAGGGAAGTGGTATTTGCCCCATCATCCCGTCTTTAACCCGAGGAAGCCAGGTAAACTCCGTGTGGTGTTTGGTTGTTCTGCGAAACATGAAGGAGTCTCTTTAAATGATAATCTGTATAGTGGCCCAGATTGCGTGAGCTCATTAGTGGGACTGCTATTGAGATTCAGAAAGTTTACAGTTGCTGTCGCGGCGGATATTGAGGAAATGTTCCTACAGGTGAAAGTGCCAGAGAGTGACAGAGATCACTTGAGGTTTTTTGGTTTGATGACGGTCCCTGTGGTAAAGTGTCAGAATATAGGATGACAGTGCATCCATTTGGTGTCACGTCCTCCCCGTTTTGTGCTAATTTTGCTCTACGAAAGGCAGTGTCCACATTCGGTTCTAGTGATTTGCTGGATGTCATCGGTTGTTGCTTCTACGTGGATGATTGTTTAGCCTCCTTCGATGATGATAAATCTGCAGTTAGATTTGCAACAAGCATCACTGAAGTGTTAGCTAAGGCCGGCTTTCGTCTAACTAAGTGGGTCTCGAACAGCCTAGACGTTTTGAAGCATATAGATCCAGAAGACAGAGCACCTACCGTACGAGATTTGCCTGTTGATACTCTACCAGTTGAACGCACATTAGGTATGCGATGGGATGTGAACTCTGATACCTTTGGATTTAGTGTTGGTGATATTGATAAGCCAGTTACTCGGAGAGGTGTGCTCTCTGTGTTGTCGTCCGTGTTTGACCCACTTGGATTAGTAGCACCTTATCTACTTCCGGCTAAGAGGTTATTTCAAGAGACATGCAGTGGTGGTAATCTTGCAGTTAGACAACTATCTGAAAGCCGAAAAAGAACAGCTTCTGATCCACTGCTACGTTCATCACCTTGTGTCACTCAGTCAGCGTTGGTGTTTTCATCCACAATGAAATGGACGTCCATGAACTCACGTGCCTTATGCAATGACTATGATAGTATTGGTGCGTTTGAAAAGACGAAAGATATTGCTCAGTTAAGTGAGGATAAGCCAAGTGTAAACGAGAGAGTAATTGTTAAATTGACTTGCATGAACCAAGGCATTTCTAGTTTCAAGTTACTATTTGAATGCTATTATCTTTGGTGTAAATTACTCTGTTTCTATACTTGGTTGATGAGATATGTCGTGTGTTTGTTGGTCATCTATATTCTACGACACAATGACATGGGCGTGTTGCCGTTCAGATTTGAGGGTATACCTGATGGAAGGAAGTTAGCAAATGAACTCTGCGACGACTTTCCAACCTAGAGCGTCAACCTGAGAAGGGTTGTAGGCGTACTGCTGTAAGTCCTACAATTCTTCAAAGGGCATCATCAAAGGGCGCATCAATGAGCAGTCCAATGTGCTTGGCGTGTGATTTTGTACATATGTTCATATTGTATATACTGAATTGATATCATCTGTCATCTAGCTGTTGGTAATTCTGTTTGTGTCCGGACGACTTCCACTTGGATCATCAACCTGAGAAGGAATGTAGGCGTACTGCTGTAAGTCCTACAGTTCTTCAAGGGTAGTTTGTCATGCCGGAATCCACAACATTTGATGTAGTGATTGTACATATGTTTGTGTTAAATAATTGTGTGAGTTCCAATTGATGTAATTGTTGGTTAATCTTGTTTGTGTCCGGACATTCCACAACTTACAATCGTCAACCTGAGAAGGGTTGTAGGCGTACTGGTGTAAGTCCTGCAATTCTTCAAAGGAATTCCATCAAGATATGAACTGAGAGTTTGTGTGTACTGTTTGTATATACGTGTGGTGTGTCATAGCAATTGGTGTATTTTGGATTAATTGTGTTTACTCGTTGTTTTCGTACCTTGTCGTTATTGCGTAATTTTGTTAAAATTTTCGTCGTGATTACTTCTGAAGTTGTTTCGAGTCTTCTACATCCATGAATGAATTGATTGATGTTAGAGACAGCAGATGGGTCGTATACGCCGGGGAGGCTAGGCTATTGCTGAGAATGAAATGCACACGGAGATAATTGTTAGCTGTGGTCCGACACGCCGGGGAGAAAGAGTGTAAACGACTGAGGCTCGCATGCGTCACCGCTACTAGAACTGAGGCAGAATGAGTGACAAGCGACTTTAGTGGTAATTGGTAGTGAGTAGATAAGAGGATGTGCGTAGAGTATCATGAGTTGGTGCTATGGTCACGTTGCATTCTGCAAGAGTCATTCTAGCAAGTGGCGATTGTGTTGCAAGATGTCAAGAGGAGGTCTCTATCTGGAGGCGCAGGTCGTCAGGGATGTGTGAGATTGTGCTGTGGGTATGCTTGTGGTGTGTTGGCTTTCCTGTTTGTTTTCCATTTCAGTTCTGTCCGTGTGACCCAGGTTCTCGCAATGGAATCCAAGTCAACGTGTATTGGTCGTGAAGGAAAAAAGGGTTGGATCCCTTTTTTGCCGTGGAGTGTCAATGGAGTTGAAGATTGAACGATCGATTCTTGGTTGTTTGCTCAAAATCAACTTCCTTGATTTTCGCGGAGGCATCAATACGACAGTCATCGTCTCATCGGTCGCTGTTCAGAAAGAAGTCAGCAGTAAACCATCAGAAGTAATCTGTGATTTATTATTGTAATATTTGTTCACAGACCCTAGTAAAAACATTATTTTTATATGTTGGTGTAACAATAAAGAGTTCTCGAGTGGCAAATCGGTCTTTTGGTTTTTTCGTCCGTTATTACTAAGCGTTTCTGAAAAACTGCAAGGAACAGCGTGGGCCCGAGCGTAGCAAGAGCTGGGCATTAACGGTTTATCAGACGTGGCTGACAGTTGGTTTTGAATGCACTTTTGGAGTGAGTCGTTGAAGACCTGGGTTTAAATTGAAAAACAAGTCGTAAGAAGAATTGTACTCTGATTTGATGAATATTTAAGGTCTGAATGTTGCAATTGTCCGTCTTCATTTCGCGTGGTTATGCGTTGCAGTGAATACATAATTGCTTCCCACAAGATGGTGCATAACAATCCGTGCAGCAGGGTGTACATGCGGAATGACCCATGGTTTAGACCACTAACAGTGAAAGAGAAAAAAAACGTGGAACCACTTCTTCAGTAATCCCACTCATCCGATGAAATAATATTGCATGTTGAGAAGTACCGCAAGGATATAACTCGTATCGACGTTAAAAATATGAAAGCCGTATTTAATAAAGGTAACGTTGACGTTGTTAATTACTTAAGGTATTTCGAGCCGTAGTAACATCCCGTGGGAAGTTAATGGAGTATTAATCCAATGAACCGATCTGGAATTCACTAACAAGAGTCTGTTTTGCAACTTATGAGCGGATGGAATTGTATAAACAGTTCCCGGGGTTGTTGTTATCGATTCTACATATAATACAAATAAAGGGAAGTAAGTTTACCAGTTCATTAATCAACGTGCAGGTATTCTTTGTTCCAATTAGTTGTGACGGATAATTTTGGTCGTGGACGACTAGTTTTATTTGCTTCGACTAGAAAGGAATTCAAACTTGATGTAGTTTGGATATTAGACTCATTTCGTCAAATAATGGAAGATACTTCTAAAACGGAGACTTTCATTATGGACTGTGCGCAATCTGAAATAGCAGCAGTCAAGGTAACGCACAGAGAAGCTCACAGTGTTTTGTGTTCTTTCCGTGTTTGTCGAGCATTCTGTCGTAAAGTAAGTTTTTTAAAACAATCAAAATTTTTATCGTAGACACGTAATTCCATTGTGAAGGACTATTTATGCCACTTAGTGAAGTGTCAAAGGAGATCAGAGTAATGCCTTTAATATTCTCATTTTCCAGATTTAATTTCTATTTCAGAGTTATAAGCAGATTGGATGCTAGTGTCAGTCAATATCTATAACGTTGTTGGATGCATCGACGAGAATTGTGGGCAGCATGTTTCAGAGACCATGTGCTGACTTTTGGGAATGATTCAAATAACCAAGTAGAAAGTTCCCACAAGCAAATGAAGCGCTACTTGCAAAGATCTGATAGTCTGCATAAAAGCATGCTGAAGATGTATAAGTGGTGTCAACAAAGTTTTTCAATAATACAGCAGTAGGCGATGATTGCTCAGTCGCGATGCTTCACGTATTCCTGTTCACAACGTGTAATCCCAATCCTACGACTACTGACGCCATACTCCGCGAGGAAGGTAATCCGTGAATGCGAAAGGCGACGATGGGCTTTTGTTGAGGTTGAAGCCTTCGATTATGTATTCTTCCAAGACAATGGGAATAGAGTAGAGGTTGATCTGCGTGCTGTACATGTACGTGTATGACGTTTCGGACTTGCCGGTACCCCTGCCGACACTTGCTGTTAGTCCATTTCAGAAAGCCATATTTTATAGGAATATTTGCGTTTTTACGACTCCATCTTTAGTTCATGTCGACCTAACCTTAATTAACTGAAAATCTTATGTACTGAAATTGGTAATTTTCATAACCGTATTCGTGTGTACAATGCTTTAACTGGAAACTAGACACAAGCACCACCATCATTAAACCTGTAATATTCTGTTCATAATTATCTTTACTTTTTTGTTCCACCTTTTGTAGTTAACCATGTGCTGCAGAATTGTAAACAATGGACGTGGTCACGTACCTTGTTCGCATCTCAAAGCACGTCAGCAGTTGTCCCTTGAAATCGAAGCGGCACATTGCAAGCCAATATGAGTATTACGAATGCGGGCATTAGGAGAACTAGTAACAAATTTGGAGATGTGTTTGCCACTAATTATTAAGCAGAAGTAATCACAGGAATCAATCGTATTCTTAATACGTAAATAAACTAAGTTCGTATCACAATTAAAACAAAATTTTCATGTAAATCTTGTTGTCTTACAATTCATGTGTTCCCTTTGTGAGCACGGCATGATAGACCAGTGCTCCCTAGGACTACTTACTATGCGTAAGTGTAATTCTGTAGGAAAAATATCGTTCGGTATACGTGGTAAATTATAAGTATTTTAGTGAAGTTACGTGGATACGTCTCATAGTCATATGCATGTCTTTAGGGACCAATGACAAAAATAGGCAGAACTTAGGCACTGCATTTGAGTTCCAGTTCGTATACGGTTAGATGTATTCGAAAGTATTGCATTACTAATGTTTCACTTAAAGCGTGATGTCAATCCATATGACTAAGGCTGTTAACATGTAGCGTAAAATGAAGTCTACACGAGACAAATTATCGAGCTCCTTGAGCTGTAGCAATCGTAGTCAGATTTACATTACACTGAAATATGTCATCAATTACTTTGTCAGGTCTCATTGATAAGTCATGCATGCATCTAGTCATCAGGACAACTATAGCTTCACTCAGATAGAATAAGAAAGGTATGGTAAGCAGGATGTTAAATATATTTAATGAAAAACAATAAGAAGCAAATGTCTTTATGCAGTTGTTTGTCGTAATAATTTGAGCAATGTCGAATTGCTGTGACCGGGTTGACTGACGTTACCGGATATCTGGAGATAAGTGAACAGAGTGTATTTTTTTAAATCGCTGAAGTAGGAAAGAAGTAATATTAAAGTTAAACGCTGTATATTGGCCAACCTTTGCTGAAAATGGTTCATTCTCCTTTCTCATTCTTCGTTCATGACAGCATTCTTCCGTGGTTTTCACTGTCACAGATATTGTTCATCGTCTAAAGGATAGCAGCAAACGAATAATAATTTAATATGTCGTATAGACGAATGTTTACAAATAATGCATGTCATTTCTACAGGCGTAATAAGTAATGTTATAAACTGCAGTCGTGAAGTATCGTAAATTAATATTGCTACAAAAGTTTAAATCGTTCGATCATTGTACAAGCAATTAGAACAGGTTATCATAAATGTTAAATTGTAAACTCTTCACAGTGAACACCGTATATTTGAGTAAGTGCTATGCTCTCACGTGATTAAAAGCTATTTTAGGAGGAGAACAACGTCCTGAGAAACTTAAAAATGATATAAAGTACAATTATGGTTAATGCATCATTGAAAGTCCACCTACAAGATATATACGGTAAGTGGCCATAGAGTTCTTGGAATGATAGCATGCTAACCATATCGGTGTAAGCGTGGAAACTATGACGTTTTCGATGAAAATACAGCTTTGTTCAAACGTTGTTGTTGTGTTTCTAATCAAAGCGACCAGACTTTAAGCAAGTAACTAATAGACACAAGGGGTAAGTCTCAGCTTTAATAAAGGCCTATCCAGTTGAGATAAAATGAAGTGTAGTAGTGGGTAAATAAAAAGACTATCGTGAAGTAGATAAGTGGTAATTCAGTGACAGGTAACTTGAAAGATTTGAAAGTTTAGAATTCATAAGACAACCTGACATGTAAGATCTCTCACGAATTTCTATAGGGCCTATGGGGTAGCATTGATGTTTCGGCGTCATTCTGAACTTTGGAAAGATGATTTACAAATGTAAAAGGTAATAATCACCGAAACTGCAGTAATATTTTCTAGCTGTTCGGAATCTTTTCCTTTGATGCAGTTTCATATCAACAGTTTGTAGTATTCATATTGAGTTTATAGGAAACTTTACTCCAACTTCATTTTCATCAACTGTCCCTCCACGCATATTAGTGTGCAGTAACTACACACACTCAGGCATTGTAACCTGAATATCACAAAATCCCTACAGATAACTTGTTTAATAACAATTGCTCTAAAGATATGAGCCATAAATGCATCTTCCATATCCTTCATAGCCACAAATAATTCATTAAGGATCTCAGATTATCTTACGGATCTGAAAAAGTATAATTATTAAGACTGGTATAACTTATGTAACAGGTGTAGTAGCCTAAGCAATTTTAACTAGGAATTTCATCAAAATACATATAATCACCAGGAAATTCCGCAGCCAATCTCATTCATCGCATGATATCGTCGGAATATATCAGTCATCACGGATGATAACAGAAGTGTGTAACATCCTCAAAACACACATCTAAATTATGTCTGCAGGCTATTTCTCTTTCATATGCCCGATTCTCAAGGAATAACTGCAATGACAACAACCATTGCCTGTATCCTATTTACAACCTTAAGATCTGAAACAACTCACAAAAAGCCCTCAACGCACTATAATGCGAATAATAGCCTTTCTATGCAAACTTTCTTAAAAAGGATGACATTTCCTATTAATAATTGGTCCTGGGTATACAGACAACTTTACGCTTTACTACGAACAAAATACAGGAAAACACTGCCTTTTGCCTACACTTATCTAAAACTATTCACATATAATCTAATTTCACAAAAATAAGTGATTATAACGCCTATAGGTGTGAGCGCGGTGACCTATAAATTGCGCAGAAACACATGATTATAGCCTATATCCCCACACCGTGCAAAAATGTTACCATTTTCGAACGTACCGCCAAGATTTCAGTTGTGTGTAATAGCCTAATTGTTGGTTACATATTGGCGCAAGAATAAAGGATTCTCGAGTTGGCAATCTGTGTTCTAGTTTTGCGCATCGGTTATTACAAATTGTTTCTGAAAGTCTTCGAGGGACAGCGTGAGGTCCAGCGTAGTAAGACCCGGACATTGATATCTACATTCCACGATACAATGACATGGGCGTTTCACCGTTCATAGTTGAGGATATAGATGATGGAAGGAGGTCAGCAAATGAACTCTGTGACGATTTTCCAACCTAGGGCGTCAACCTGAGAAGGTTTGTAGGCGTACTGCTGTAAATCCTATAATTCTTCAAGGGTGGTACGTCGAAGAGCAGTCCATCGTACTTGAAGTGTTGTTTTATAATAATAATAATGTATATTCTCATATAAACATATAAATTCACATGAAAATGCATGCCATTTTTACAGGCACGATCAAGTATGATATAATATCAGATCGTAGATTGTCTACAAGTTAATAATGTTTCAACAGTTAAATATTTGATATATATATATAAATATACTCATTGTCTGAACTAGGCTGTATAGTTATTGAATTGTACAATTGTCCTCCAGGTTGAGCGGGAAAATCGACTTCGTTTCGTTTTCATCCCGTGGTTGTCGGCATACGATAACCAACCAAAATTGAGGTAAGTACAACGTTTACAAGGGATTGAAAGCTGTTTTAGAAAAGTAAAAGTGCTGAGGTGAATCATTAAATTGTAATGAAATAGGTAAGTGCAAGTATCATTAATAAATGCATTAAAAAAAAGAAAACTCCCTAGGCTGACAACGTTCATTTGCAATGTATAATGCTACACGTATATCTCGTACTATCATGATGTCCACTTTTGGTTTTAATACATTTATCCTCAGTTGTGCCAGTTGTTTTTGTTTTATACCTTTTTGTGCATTTAGTGCACAACCGTACCCTTCAGAGAGTAGGAATATAATAAGTCATAAAGAGCTGTAAAATGTTAGGTTTAATGGGATATAATGAGGATCAAGTAAAGACGTTATTGGAAAATGAATGAGATAAGACATTGTGAAGTGGTATTTAAAGATCAGTCAATGGACAGCAAGTTAGTTTATAAGATGCCCCATAAATCTGTGCAGATCCCACATGGTCGCATCTCAACAATGGGCCGGGCGAATAGTATATATTTAGAGGTAGAAGCATGATCTGTCAAGGCGTTCATTATTATCTTTTTCAAGATAAAGATCTAAGCCCTCATAAAAATCAGAAATATCTCGAGCCTTTAATTTGTATATTGCTGTTCCTGCAGAATGGGGCGATTCACCTTAGTGACCCCCACCATATCTACTGATCAGCTAACGCCACCCTCCCTCCTTTTTTGATGTTAAGCTCTGAGACTATGATTATTATGGCTACCGCAAATATATTGCTTGGTACCAGACATGTTCGTACCTCATATTCCATCTCCCTAGCTTTCTTAATGAGTGCTTCCAAAAGGTCTCCGCGTACATCTTTATGAACATTATATATGTATGCATGCGTCCTAATGAACAGATTACTTTACAAGAAGTTAGAACCTTAAAGAATAAAAAGAATAGGTTTTGTGAATAGTGAAGCAAGATTCAGCAGAACAATATAGTTGGGGATCAATGTAGGTAGTATGAACTGAAGGTAAGGTCGGTTGGCAGGACTTAGTGTACTAAATTATCATGACAGTCTTATATATAGTCAACATTTGACATTGCAAAGTAACCTGTCTACATATATTATAAAAAGATATTAACAGAACCAACAAAATTTCAGCATTTGTTTAACAATACTACAGAAGGGTAGTTAGTACTACAGGTAGTCGTAAAGTAAATCAATCTATGTATAATAAGAGCATAGTCAGTGTCATAATTCGTATTATCAAAGAATACATTAGGCTCAATAACTGAGTGTTATAAGGGAAACAAGCATGGTAAAGCAAGAGAACACTTGCCGCATAGCTATTTTAATCATTTTAAGTATTTTAATGACAATCGAATTTCAAGTATTGAACCTACATAATTACTAAGTGTTATTATATTGGTATTGGGACTAGTGTACTTTCCGTAGTTAAATATTGAAAAGCCATTGTCTCTCCACTCTACCAGCAGTTGAGATCTTTGAGGCGGGCTAGGGTGTTCATGTTGAATATACTGAATTAATATCATCTCTCATCTGTTTGTTGGTTAATCTTGTTTGTGTCCGGACACTCCTCAACTTACAATCGTCAACCTGCGAAGGGTTGCAGGCGTACTGGTGTAAGTCCTGCGATTCTTCAAAGGGATTCCGTCAAGATATGATCTGCGAGGTTATGAGCATTGTGTGCACATATGTGGTATGTCATATCAATCTGTGTTTTTGTATTCATTGTGTCTACTCGTTGATTTCGTATCTTATTTTTATTGCATAATTTTGTTAAATTTTCGTCGTGCTTACTTGTAGTAATTTATTGTACTTGGAAATATTAATATACCGGGATGACGGAATTATAGGAATCTAATCAAAACCCAGAGAGGGCAGCAATCAGTAATTTGTATTTAGCGGAATTCGAATGCCATTCATATAAGAAAATATTAACAATCAACAGTAAGTATTTAAACAATACAAAGATAGAAATTGTCAATCACCACATCCGCCACACCTCGAATATCTCCTCGCGTATTTATAACGATGTCTCGGTTTGCTTGCAAGTAGCTGCAACCTTCTAACTGATTCTGTGATATTATTTTCATCAGTACTATCTGGACTTATTTCTGAATTATCTACAAAATCAGGATTATTAGCGGAATCAATAATATTATAGTTGGAACGACCTACTTCATTTATTGTCACTTTGTCCAGGTGTCCGTTATGAACTGAGTGATCTTTGATGTCTAATATCTTCACCACTCGATTTCCCATTTTTTGTAGTATAATTCCAACAGAAGGTCTGTAGTTATTATCTTTGTAATAATGTACATTAGAAGTCGTGGACATCAGATGCTTTTTGAGAATTCGAGATTTGAATAGTTTTGCAGGACTTTCACAAGAACTTGTATGCTCTGGATTCACCAGACGTAGTCTATGCATATGCAGTAATTCCTCCATTTTAATCAGTTGCTCTCTCATCTCATTCAGGTCTTTTCGTGTTTTCGACAGTTCACATTGCAACTTAGCTACCTCATTTTTGAATACAGTTGATACTTGCGTTGCTGAACTTGCAGTGGAGGTTTTCGTTGGATTAGCTTGAGTATTTTGAAAAGTTGAAAGACACATAGACTCCATTTTACTAGACAGCTTGGGAGAATTATAAGAATGTTGAGCAACATATGTATTCGAACTTCTGCAAACCGTCTTGATATGTCCAAGTTTACCACATTTATAGCACTTAGCATCCCGAAAACGGCAAGTGCTTCGTAGATGTAACTTTCCACAGGATAAACACGGTTTAATGTTTTTGATCTCTCGCTGCATTCTATTACCTGTGGACGGCAGTTTGGATTGCTTTCCATGAACACTTGTATTTTCGACTTTAGAAAGCATAACATCAGACACTGACGTAGTGGGAGGAGAGTATTCATTATTGACATCTTCATATGTAATACATAAATCTTTAGCAGTTTGAAACGTACAAGAAGGAATCTGAATTAACTCTTTCTCTAATTTAGGAATGTTGATTCCATCAATTAGACGATCACGTAGTTGTGTATGCAGCTGATCTCCAAAATTACACTTTGAGGCTTGAATTTGGAGTTGAAGAATAAAGTCTCTAATCTTCTGATTGGGAGAACGTACCAGTTTGTTGAACTGAGCCCTCTCTCTGGTCTCAAAAGTAGTTACATGGAAGTGATCTATAAGAAGTTCACGGAGCTTAGCATATGGCAGAGAAATGGGTTTATCTGGAAACGCCAGATTCTTCACCAGGCTATATGCATCAAGACCAATAGCGGTGATGAAATGAGCAGGTATTTTATCATCCCGAACATTCTTGGAAATGCACCACGCATCAAAGCATTCCAAATAATCAGCAATCTCCGCGGAGAACCATTAAGAGGAAGTTTTCCCAGGTTATTTAGTTCCATCGCGACGCCAATTTGTAGTAATTTATTGTACTTGGAAATATTAATATACCGGGATGACGGAATTATAGGAATCTAATCAAAACCCAGAGAGGGCAGCAATCAGTAATTTGTATTTAGCGGAATTCGAATGCCATTCATATAAGAAAATATTAACAATCAACAGTAAGTATTTAAACAATACAAAGATAGAAATTGTCAATCACCACATTACTTCTGAACAATTAATTGTGTTCGAAACGTCATCCAGTATGTAATAATACTGTTTCACTGTGTGATACATCTAATAAACAAACTAATATGGAATTACAATTTCTGAGAGTTGGCTGACAGTGTGTGATAGTTTCTGTTCTTCTTTCCTGGTGTCTGCAAGTCTTCGCTGGACAAGTGTTATCTGGACCTTTTCTCGAATTTTCGGTCAAGTTCAGTGAGGCCCCTGTGAAAGAAGAGACAAAGCGTCTTGGATGCAGGCAGGATAGTAAGGATTGCTGAGTTGCTTGCTGATTGTAATGATATGTATGATGCTGAGCATGATGAGTCTGTTGTTTATGGTTCTACGTTTCACGGATAATAAGGGTTTAAATTTACTTAAATTCGAACTTCGTTACTTTGACGGAAACCCAACCGACAGTTCATCGAAGAGCTGGAGATCATGTTGAGTAGTTTCTTATTGAATGATGAAATGAAGTTGATGTATTTGATGAGGTACTGCGCTGGAGTTGCTTCAAGAGCTATACAGTGCTGTAAGTTCATTCCCCCAAACGAAGGATACACTGAGACTATGAGTATACTGCGTCAAAGATTCGGAAGTACTTCGATGGTTGTAAGAAATGTATTCGAGGCTGTTGAAGGTAATGGTAGTCAGTTACAAGATGACTCCAAGGCACTCTCTGAGTTTTTGGATAATCTGATGACTTACGAGAACACGTTGATTTCGATGAATTGCGTGAGTGATCTGAACTCAAGTTCCGTCCTAGAGGTAATAGCGAGACGCCTACCTACTCGACTGCAAAGGAAGTGGCTGAAGATAATCTCTCGTATAGAGGATGAAGGTATTGAGCCAAAGTTTGATGATATTCTGAAACTAAGAAAAGATGGTTTCAATCAATCTATGAGCAAGTTTGCCAGTGTATTGCATCCCATCCCTAGAATAGAGAATTCAGAGACCAAAACGCAATCATTTATGAACATGCCTCAACTTTAAACAGCTATGCACAGTCTTAACAACATGGAGAAATACTTAAACTATTGTAAAATACTCAGACCTGTTGTGCTGATGAGGATAGTACTATCATATAATCAAACCTATATATACATTCGTGATACTGCATCTGTACCGCTTTATGTAAATGGAAATCTCAGGAGATATTCATCTCCACTATTGGTGATCAAAAATAATGCAGCATTAGGTATACACTGTCAGTGGAAATTGTATTACACACAACAGATTCATAATAATGATAATAAAGCTGAATAGATTCAGTTCTCATAATCCCGATCCATACCGGGTAACGAAATAATGCATTAAGCGGAACAGCAAGGAAATTTAAACGAGTAATTGCCTTCTCCACTGCACTGTACTTGCAATAATCGTGACAACCATCTACGTTTGTTATCCTATCAGTCAGCTAAGTAGACAATGGCACAATATTAATACAGTTGAGATATTTTTGTATATTGAATTCACATAACCCATAGTACAATGCACCAATCACTGCCAATATACATGAAATCCACTTAGAGATAACCTTTCAATCTACCATAATTCCTGTCCAACCACAGATAGAGTGAAAAGCACATCGAAATGATAACTTAGGTTCCCACAGACGATTCTGATAGCATTTACAGGTGATTTCCAAGTACTAAGAGAATTATTTAGTCGAAAAAGACTGTTCTTCACACGAAAATAGGCTGTATTGATATCCTTAGACATGAAGTCTTCATTGAATAATACTATGCCGAAAGGTGCAGCTTCTACATGCAGTAAACGATTTGTGTAAATGACATTACCCTCAAACTGTCCTATCTTCTTCATTACACCGATATTTTGATACAGCCCGCCTGAAACACTAATGGTTGCAACCAATATGCTATGAATGTGTCGCAGTCAGATCACATGACGTGGACACCAACATAACTAGCCAGCAAATGGGAATTCTAATCAACCCAGATAACATATAACACAGTTTTATTAGAAATTATTGACAAAAAGAATTTCAAGCAAAATTTTAACAGAACGTGATAAATAAGTCCAGCCCAAACCATGAGCAAGTTTACCAGTTGTGTTTCAGCGGTACTTTCGAATACCGTGAAACTTTTGCACATGTTTTCACTGATATTCATTTTTCTGTTCTGCTATATTATCACAAATAATAATAGGCAAAAGCTATAAAAAGCATGTTCTTAGAAACATTAGTAATTTGAAAAATAGCTTGAGCTTATCGAGTAACCCATTATTACCCCTTGAATCACCTGCAATTAGTATTTAGAGGTTGACGGATATTAAAGGTTTGACGTGATATCTCGTTCAACAACTTCTAATTAATTTATTCTCGCGTACCAAAGACAAAGCAAAAGCCAATAATTGGTCGTCCAAACGAAGAAATGTATTTAGGAACCAAAACCAGCCGATAGACGAACGCTTAGCTAGCTAGTGATCGTGCACGTTACACGACGGGGTACCAAATGGCGGGGATGCTTGACCGGAAGCCTTCAGCTAAACAAGTCGACTTAAACAGTGGTGGTCAGCATCCAATGAGTGATTGCTGTGGTCAATAATTTTGGGGAATTATTTACCGCTACAGCTCACTCCCCCCTAGTGGGGTCGTGAGGACCCTAAGACAGAACCAGCCGGAAGTAAAAAAAACTCGATGGTTCCCTTTCGGGTGAAAAAAATCTTCCGAGCGGCTTGGTCTTATGCCTACTGGTTTGTCTGCCTATGCTAATGGAGTGTTTGTACATAGCTTCCTGGTGTTGTTCGTTGGATTCCGTGCTTCGTTTGTTTCCCGTCCAGTGCCCGTCGCACCTGGAAAAGAAAACAAGAACGCTAAGAACCATGTCGAGGAAAATGTACGAAATGACCTTTTTGGTTAAAAAAAATTATGTGCATTTACTATACAGTAAAATAATGCTAAGTTCAGAACATCGAAAAAAAATACATCTAATTAATTTTTTTGTGTATGTTACATGAACTGTTGAAAAAAGAATTTTTTGTGTTTGGTGGTACTGTATATAAAAAAAATTTATACGTCAAAAAAAATAGTTAGTACCACAAACGAGTGAGTTGCGTGAATCACACGACTTCGTTAAGTCAAATAAGTGTGCAAATGTTCTGGGAACCTTACGGTGCGTCCAGAACGGTTTTTCTTAGGAGGCTCAACCTTAGTAGCCAGTGGGCGAATGCCCTTGCAGTCAATAGTGTGACCCAGGAAGTCGAGTGAGTCAACACCGATTTGACACTTTTGAATATTGATGGTAACACCATGTTGGCGTAACCTGTCAAATGCCAAGTCCAAGTGCCTAAGGTGAGTTTCCTTGTCTGGACTGGCAATGAGGCAGTCGTCTAAGTATGCGTATACAAAGTCGAGACCGCGAAATACTTCGTCGATGAAGCGTTGGAATGTTTGGGCTGCATTCCGAAGACCGAATGGCATACGTAGAAATTCAAAAAGTCCGAAAGGCGTAATGATAGCCGTTTTCGGGATATCTTCTGTTGCCATCGGGATTTGGTTATACGCTTTAACCAAGTCGATTTTAGAGAATATAGTCGCGCCGGATAAGGTTGCCGTCAAGTCGTGTATATGAGGCAACGGGTAGCAATCAGGGGTTGTTTTGGCATTCACTCGCCGGTAATCACCGGTGGGTCGCCAATCGTTGCTATCCTTTTTCGGAACCATATGAAGTGGGGATGCCCATGGGCTATTCGAAGGTCGAATGATGCCAAGGCTAAGCATATGGTCAAATTCATTCCTGGCGATTCTCAGTTTGTCAGGAGCTAATCGTCGTGCTTTAGATGTCACAGGTTGTCCTGTGGTAATGATGTGGTGCATAACATTGCTGGTTATGCACGGTAGGTCGTTCGACGGGCAGTTAAGTTCCGGATACTTGTCAACGATAGGTTGAAAAGTTGGATCAAGAATTGCCTTTATCTTAACGGGTGACAAGCTAGGGCCTATGTAGGTAATGCCTTTGATAGACAGACTAGTAGTATTGTCAATCAGTCGTTTTCGGCGGACGTCTACGAGTAAATCATGATGATTAAGTAGGTCCGTGCCAATGATGGGCATTGTAACGTCAGCGAGAAGGAAAATCCACCGAATAGGTTTGCGTAAACCTACGTTCAGATAGACGTATTTCCTACCAAAGGTTGCGATTGGTTTTCCATTTGCAGCCTGTAAGTTGAAGGTAGGTTCCTTCTGTCGATCTGCTGCTGTAGCAGGAAGGACGCTGACTTCGGCGCCTGTGTCGACTAAGTATCGAGTCTGGCTTATCACATCATGGATGTAAAGTAGGCGGCTAGTGCCACCGGCGACGGTTGCCGCTAACGCGTGCCGGCGGGATAGTTTCCCGCAGACTTTGAGACATTTCCGAAGTTACAAGGCTTACGGCAACACTTCGCTTCTTGGCCATAGGTGTTGTGGTACCAGCACCAGTCAGGGTTTTTCAGTGAACGTGGTTTGGACTTAGATCGACCACGCGAGTTCCTGCGTTGAGGAGATTTAGGACGACGGTTGGAGGATTTAGAATGCGTGTTTGACCTAAACATCTGCTGAAGGGAGTTGCATAACTCTGTCATTGCAGGATCCTCACTCGAAGTCTGCTTAGTCATTGAGCATATTTCGGGAACAGACCGTTTAGTTATTTCTAGGATCTTATCTGCAGTAATAGCTAAGTTCTCTATTACAGTACCCTCAAGTGTCACAAGTACGGTCTGTACAGATTGTGGCAACTTGGTTAAGAAGAGTTCTCTAAACAGTCCTTCGTCGAACTGACATTGGCCGACGACTTGTTTCATTCTTGTCAGCATGCTCACGGCTGACTGATCTCCTAACTCGATGTTGCGAAATAATTCATCTAGACGTTGTCTGTCCGTGAGAGCGTTTCTCCTGAGGAGGGATGCTTTCAGCAACTCGTACGAGTTACTTACCTCGGGACTCAACATCTGTGATGTTACGTACTTGCTGAATTCCCGCGGTAGGGCGTGAATAACTGCAAGTAACTGTGAACGTTGATCAGTTATCCCATGCTCACAAAAATCTGCTTCAGCTAGCAGAAACCACGTTTCAGCATTATCTGGCCAGTATGGTACGAGCTGAATGGTTTTAGGAGTTGAGCGGATACGGATGACCTTGGGACTAAGATCACTCATGACGAAAATTATATCGAATAATATATGGTACAAGAACAAATACAAAATGGAACGAACTCACCGGGATTATCTGAGTAATTGTCGTAGATGAAGTTCGCGGTTAGGCTCACCAGTTTAAAGGTTGACGGATATTAAAGGTTTGACGTGATATCTCGTTCAACAACTTCTAATTAATTTATTCTCGCGTACCAAAGACAAAGCAAAAGCCAATAATTGGTCGTCCAAACGAAGAAATGTATTTAGGAACCAAAACCAGCCGATAGACGAACGCTTAGCTAGCTAGTGATCGTGCACGTTACACGACGGGGTACCAAATGGCGGGGATGCTTGACCGGAAGCCTTCAGCTAAACAAGTCGACTTAAACAGTGGTGGTCAGCATCCAATGAGTGATTGCTGTGGTCAATAATTTTGGGGAATTATTTACCGCTGCAAGTAGTTCACCCAATACAGACGGTTCTAACATAATGTTTACCCCTGTAATACAGGCGGAAGATATCCTGTCAGAATAGGCAGAGATTACTAACTTAGTCTGCATCATAAAAGATATACAGCTACAAATAAATGAATTCAGGAGGAAACTAAATCTACGTAGATTTAGTCAAGTACTTGACCTGGTACCACAAACAATCCTGAGGATCCATCTTAGAAAGGAACCGGGGGATCTCATTTTCCTAAAACTCTTTAAGCTCAGGACTAAACCGACCGATGCTGAATTGGAATATGCTAAGGAGCTAGAAAACGCTATGGACTATCTGTCGAGCGAAGTTGTTAAGAGACTTGCTTCTAAACAGAACGCCATAGTGTACAACATACCTGACAAAGAGCCCATAAAATCGGTTCAGCACTCCTTGTTAAGTGCTGCAAACCTCTTAAATACACCCTGTCAGTGTATTAGACCAAACAAAAAAAGGCAAACCGCACATGTTCCATACTTTTCAGGTTTGACAGCTGTATTATAGCCGAACACTTCAGGAAATCTGGGGATATTTTGGCTTCCACTACAAAATTCAAAAATCTTAAAATAGTTCCGGACAAAACCCCCAACCAACGACAAGTAGCTAAGAACACCATAAGTACGAACACGGTTATACCACAAATCGTGAATAGCGTCAGCATCGAACTGTCGAAGAACACTGTAGCACAAAGTGACACTTGCACTGTAGTAGGTGAACAAACGACGCGAGAAGGCGAAGGGAAACCCAAAAAGAGCAGTAACACTGTAATTGGTCTCGAAGTTCGTGAGAACACTCCTAGTAAATCTACTGACCACACCCATGAAGTAGATGTAGATGCTCCTACTACCGATAACCTGCAAATATCGGTAGGTCACACTGCACCCTGGGCCAAACAAGATAATCCCACTGTAAAAGCCGTAAAGAAGTCCCCTAAAACCAAGGTTTCTCCACATGCGTCCATATACCTCCCCTGTGACAATCCCAGCAAGCAGAATATAAGCCTAAAAAAGAACTATGCACGCATTGCGGCAGGTCCCATAAAGGAGACGGAAGATGTGAGTGGAAGTGCTCTTCGTCGAACTAAGAGTAGTAGACGAATTGAGGACGACAGACTACACGTGGTGAGAACACCAAAGCGCATCCGTCCCCGTTTCTCGACATAACCTGCAAATATAACTACAAGTTAGGTGAAATCAACTTTAATATACCAAATATAGCATCGGCGGTAAGGACATTAAAAGCTAACGATAGTTGTGGGATAGATGGTATGCCATTCGTCATGTACAAAATAGGTGGCACGGATATGATAGTATTATTACTTAGAATATTTAATATCTCACTAGTGACTGGGACCTACCCTGAAACTTGGAAAAACACGTATATATTACCTAAGCATAACGGAGGGGCCAAAACTAGTGCATGTAATTATAGGCCTATCAATATAACACCTGTCATATCAAGGATCATGGAGAAAGTAATCAAAGACCAAATGTCAGACTACTTTCTAAAACATAAACTCATCAACCTGTCACAACACGGATTCTTCAAGAAAAGATCTTGCGTCGCTTTCCATATAGACTTTTTCAACCAAGTCACCTATAGAAGAGATAGGAGAGAGCTAGTCATTATCCTCTATTTCGATATAAGGAAAGCCTTCGACAGCGTCCCACATAATCTGCTAGTCAGCAGGCTATGCTCAATAGGGATACGCGACCACCTCCACAATTGGATAAAATCATTTCTGTATGAAAGGAATCAGACAACTGAAGTTAGCTCAATGACCTCCAGGCTTAGACCAGTCAGCAGTGGTGTCATCCAGGGGAGCGTACTGGGACCCATTCTTTCCATTATATACATAAACAGTATATGTGAATGCTTTAGAATAGGCAAGCCAATACTGTATGCAGATGACTAAAAAGTGACATATACCTGCACAAATACAGATATCGGCCCAACTATGAACTCCATACATGGAGAATTAATAAAAATGGATAGATGGTGTGACACCTGGAGACTCGAGTTTAACGTTGAAAATTGTGGATGGCTCTGCATAGGCTGTTCCAACCTTGAACTCGACCCAGCAATTCAGGGTCACAAAATCCCCAGACTCATATCTGTACTAGACCTAGGACTGAAATATTCACACAATCTATCATCTCGAAACAAGTATCGGAATCACGCGGGCTTATTGGTTTCCTAATCAGGAACTTCTACAGAAGGGAATTCAGAATACTACTGTACAAGGTTTGTGTGCGCCCACTCCTAGATTACTACTCATTCATATTTAGTAGTACACGCATAGAAGACAAACTGAAAGTAGAAGGAGTACAGAGGTACTTCGGGCGAAAAGTACTCGGAACCGATAACGGCACAAACTACTCTACCAGATGTGAAATCCTGGGACTAGAAACATTATGTTTAAGGCGACTGCGACTAATTCTAGTACTCTTCTATAAGCTTCTAAACCGCATCATATTTACCCCTGCTAATTAGGGCGTTGATAAGGGATATCCCCTATTTGAAGTGGCGCCTCTGGCTTAATCTTGATGGCATTTGCGCGGTAACACAGGATACAACCTTAGGCACACTAAAGGTACAGTGGCTATAGAACCATGTAAAACAGACACCAGGCAAAAGTTTTTCTTGATTAGGTATGCCCAAATATGGAACAAACTACCTGAGGAAATGCGACTAGCAAGCACATTGGCTTACTTTGAAAAAGCACTTAATGACACACTAAGTGAGTTTGCAAGTGATACCAGTGCTAATTACCATGCAAGAGTTTCACAAATCATAGGTCCATTTAATGTATGAACTTAATTTATTTTTTATTTTTTATCTAAAATACTGAATGACTGACCTGACTAGTTGTATACCATTCACATCAACCGGTATTGTTTGCTAGCAAGATCAAAGTGTTGTAAACACCGGACGACTGTTTCGCAGTTTGACGCATTCTAGAGGGATATATTATTTCAAACCAACCGATTTCTGTCTGGTTAGGTGGAATTTCATCTTGAATTGTGTAAACTAGAAATAGCGAATAAGATTCAGTTCGCCTAAGTAGGTGGTCATAAGTCAGGAGGTTTGAACTGACTCGGCTATTTGAGCTGGTTTGAGCACCACTGATTATCTCGGTCCCAAATGAGATAAGACAGCTTGGCTGGCTGACAGTCACCATTATTTTGCACTAGTGACTTTCGACTACTCATATCAGTCAATCAGTACTATTTTTTAAAAATTTTATTTTTGGTTTCAGGAAACTTAATCAGTAAAACAACTGAATGAATACTCAGGTAGATTCAAATATATTTCCCACATAAATATATTCGCCTATTACATTCCTCTCTGAACAGCATAAAGACCAGACAAAAATGCATAGTAGAAGTAAGCGTTATGTGGAAATAATTTCAAACAAAAAGTAGTAAGACCACTAAAAAAAAATGCGAATTTCCATATTTTGTAAATTTGTCGAAACCACTACTCGACATTTACTCGGTACTGAATACAAAATCTCTGCATTTCGGTACAACATTTTATGGAGTGTATTTGCATGAACGCGTATTTTTAAAAATTGATTTGTAGTGTTTGATGTTAAGGTCGTGACTGAGTATGCTGTGGCTGGTAGTTTTATTAGATGTGTTTTTGCGTTCAGAGTGGAACATAGAGCTTTAAATCAAAAGCATCAGTAGCGATGGTGTTATATTTTACGGAATGAGATTGCAGGACTCATGTCCAACCGTTCCGTTTACTCTTCGTCGGTAAATCAAGCTGGTTTCAGGACTTCATAATGGGCTGCTATCGGTTAGAGCACTACTGGAAAGCCTGAGAGTACTGAACATCTGTTTCCTCCTAGTTTGGGACGCTTCGCCAGAGTTAGAACTCAGAACCTTCTGGTTGCATGGTGACCTTGTTGACCATTAAACCACTGGGATCCGGTCCAGTGGTTGATGATGAATTCCTGAAACCAATCAAACCCCTGCAGACCAACACTTGAATATCAATCTGATGCTCACTAGTCACCAGCCCTATTCAGGTAGGTAGTTACCTGGGTTCAAATAGGAAGTCGTGACAAGTGGGGTGCAGCCGGTCGGGTTTAAGGACAAATACTCGCCTCCACCACTGATAACATTGGCTAGTGGCCGCACTATATCGTGCAGGAATTGACAGATGTTTGAATTCACAGGCTATCGGTTCGGGTCTGAATGTCTTAGTTGTTTATGAATTCACCTTTTAACCAGATGGTCCTAAATTTAAACACTGATGATGGGTGCGTACTGATGGAGATTCCCCAAACTAGACTGATGAAACAGCCGTCCAGTACTCAGAGGTTTTCCAACGGTTTTTTTGATTAATGTCGGTTCATGAATCAAAATCTCTGCAAACCAACACTTGGAAGTCAAACTGGGTTAAGTAGTTCGTTGGTCTACGTTCTTGACTGAAGTGTATTCCATCATTGAACTGATAATCCATTTAACTGTATGTGGTTCTGATATTTTTCTAATGTTGTGCTGTTATGCTATCGATATTTTTTACTTTTCTTTTTGCCTATTAAACAAACACCCTTTGTGAATACTCATAAATCATTGTCTGATATTGTTCTGTTTATTTTGAAGTACGATATTAGTGAATGTGGAAAAAGCCAACCAAAATTCAGGCCAGAATGATGGGATTCTTGTGGTGATTGACAATTTCTATCTCTGTATTTTTTAAATACTTACTGTTGCTTGTTAATATATTTCTCATATGAATTGCAGAATAATTCCGCCAAATACAAATTCCTAAATTCATCCCTCTCTGTGTTTTGGTTGAATTTTTGTAATTCGGTCATCTCGAAATACTAATACTACTATTACAAATTATCACAACAATTCGATTCATCTTTCCAGTTATAATTGTTTAACGGTTGTGTTGTAATTTTATTAGTTCAAACGAAACCTTCACAACTGTTTTTATTGCTTCATATTGTTAACCTTTTTCCTATTATTTCTCCATTAATTTTCTTTAAGAAATTGTGTTTTGCACAAGTTTATTTTGGATACTGTCAATATTTAGAAATAAAATATAGGAAGTTGCTTATTTCGTCGCTTGTTATGTTTAACACCCCGTAGCCTACTGGATTACGAATTGCTGTTTCTGTCTAACGATGAGTGCTGAATAGGAGTTTCATTGAAGTGGTTGGGAACGCTATCACTTGCGCATGACACTGTGTTGTTCCATCTGAAGCTGTATCTAAATCTACACCGATATTTTTGTTCATTTCAGTTGATAAATAGACTCTGTATTACAGCGAACGAAAACTCTGTTCAAGTCTATGTGGTCATCATAAAAAGGACACAGTTAAATGAATAAAACAGTAGGGAAAAATTGAGAGGGGTTTATGTAGCCTTATACCGGATAGAAAATCAGGCAGGCCAACGATTCAAGCAGGTCACAAGACTATTGTTATTATTATCATCATTATCACTAAAACTCCAAGTTATATCGGGAAAAATTATATTTTGACAGCATTTTGTAACCCAAGATTTGATTTCGTTTAAGATGTGAGTGGTTGAGGAGAATCTACAGGATTAAACAACCTTGTATTTTCCTGCGAATATCTTTATTGTGTGTTCATTCAAACAAATAAACGGAGACGATTACATGAACGTTTTTAGTCTGAATTTGAGTTGTTCAGTATCATATCTGATGCCAGCTACTTTCTTGATATTCCTGTAGACCTGTTCTAAACGGAGTCCACCGAATTGTTTACCGACAGCGTTCAACTTCTGCTCAAAATATCATCCATTTATCTATACTTCATCATTTTGTATATATATATATATTTGAAATATTCATGTCTGATATGTTATGTGGTACACTTAATACCCGTATGGATTTGAATAAAGCAAAAAACAATAACAGCAGTTTGTCCACAGTAAGATAGTCAGTCCCATCGTATACTTCGTCAGCTTTTCTTCTCCTGCGTAAAACCTAAATAAGTGAATAGAACAGTGTTAACATACTTCCAAATGTCATTTAGTGTCAGTTGACAAGAGACTCCAAACTCGACAAAAAGTGCTAACAAATTACACTTCTATAGCATGTACACAGATGGTTGAAGTTTACACCAAAATATACAAATTAACAAAATACTTGGCTAAGATGGAAATTATTGAATCCCGTTAACTTTCGAACGCTTAAACGCTGGATTTACTATTATTGACTACTAATACCTATAACAAAGTTTTTGGACATTTGTATCATTTAACAATAACTCATATGTAAAATTGTATATATTATTGGATTTACATGTTCAAGTTGGTCCAAGTCCAGGGTTTTGATACCATTTTAGTTAACTGTGCTGAACTATATTGCATGTTGTTTTATTGTATAGTTGTTGTCGCTTTTTGCCCTTTTTGCTGTGAATTGTTTTCCTTTTGTTGGTGTTGTTCTGATTGTTGAATCCCTTGTTATCTGATTTTAAGGAGAGAAACCCAAAAGGTCGCTTCTCTATAAACTTTATCTTAATGTAACCAATCCTTTCTCAGGCGTGAGGCTAGCAACCCCACCCTGTAAACAAAATTGCTACAGAAACTTCAGTACGATGAACCTCTTTGCACCAAAAGAAAAAGTCTGTGTGGGGACATGGAACGTCCGCACTATGTACAAGATTGGAAAAGCTGCCCAGATCGCAAACGAGATGAAAAGATACGGAATCCCAGTGCTGGGAATATGTGAAAGCAGATGGAATGGGAATGGACTCACCAAATTGTCAACGGGTGAGTCAGTGTTCTACTCCGGTCACCCAGAAGACAACCACAGGCACACTGAGGGCGTGGCTATCATGATGTCACCAAAGGCAACAAAGGCCCTGATGCAATGGGAGGCGATCTCGTCCAGGATAATGACCGCCAGATTCAACTCCAAAGGAAGGAAAGTGTCAATCATACAATGTTATGCACCCACAAACAACGCAGACCTCGAAAAGAAAGAAGAATTCTACAGACAACTACAGGCAGCAATGGACAATACTACAGCTGGTGACATGAAAATACTAATGGGAGACATGAACGCCAAACTGGGACCAGACAACACAGGAAGGGAACTCACCATGGGTAGAGAAGCTCTCGGAGAAATGAATGAAAATGGAGAACTCTTCGCCAACTTCTGCGCCTTCAACGAACTAGTGATTGGTGGCAGTGTATACAAGCACAAAGATATCCACAAGGCTACATGGGTGTCACCAGATGGGCAAACCAAAAACCAAATCGACTTCATCTCAATCTCAAGGAGGCGCAGCCTACTGGACACAAAAGTAAGAAGAGGAGCAGACGTTGGTTCAGACTACTATCTCGTACAAGGGACAATCCGAATCAAACTAAAAGCTTTCAGGGAAACAGGAGCTGCAGATAGACCACAAGCCAAGTTCAACACTCAAAAGCTGAAGGACCAGGCTACAAAGGACATCTTCGTTGCAAGCATAAAAGACAAAGTCGAGACACAAATCAACACCAGCGAAGAGGTCGGCGTCGAAAAGCACTGGAACAACTTGAAAACGGTGTGGAGTCAAACCTGCATGGAAGTTCTGGGCAGAAAGAAGAATGACGACAAACAGTGGCTCACTATGGACACTTGGAGACTAATAGAAGAGAGAAGGATGGTGAAACAAAAGATTATCCAGTGCACTGACGAGCAACAAAAACAGGAGTTGAATTCAAGCTACAATACACTGAACAAATGAGTAAAGAAGAGTGCCAGGGAAGACAAAAGAAAATATTATGAAACCATGGAAAGTGAAGCAGAACAAGTTGCAGTGCAGGCAAAGGAGACCTCGCCACACTCTACCAAACAACCAGGTACATATTGGGCAAAAGTTCGACACAGATTAAGCCAGTAAAGGATGACAATGGAAAGTCAATCAACAAAGAGGTGGAAAAAGGAAATACTGGGCTGAACACTTCAAAAGACTTCTAAATCGACCGCCACCTACAACGCGCCCAACGATACCAATAACGGAAGCAGAACTACCAGTGAACATCGACCCTCCGACGGAATCAGAGGTCCTGAATGCCATCAAGATGCTAAATGCTGGAAAAGCAGCAGGACCAGATGGAATTCCAGCAGAAGCATTGAAAATGGACCCAGATACAACAGCGGAGTTGATGACACCACTACTGGAGAAGGTGTGGAAGGAGGGCAAAGTACCCGAGGATTGGAAGAAAGGATACTTATTCAAACTACCAAAGAAAGGAGACTTAAGTCAATGTAAAAACTGGCGCGGAATTATGCTCCTGTCCATTCCAAGCCAAATACTATGCCGCATCATCCTGGAGAGAGTCGAACAAGCCAACCTGCATGAAAAACTTCGACCGGAACAGGCCGGATTCAGGAGAAACAAGTCATGTATTGATCAAATCGCCACACTACGGATCATCATTGAACAAAGCTTGGAATGGCAGTCACCTCTCTATCTCAATTTCATTGACTTTGAAAATGCCTTCGACAACACAGGTCGATCGAGAGGTCATTTGGCGACTACTTCGTTACTACTGTGGGGTGACATCGACAATTATACATCTCATCCAACAGTTACACGACAATGCTGCATGCCAAGTAATCCACAACGGGAAACTTACGGAAGCCTTCGAAGTGAGGACAGGAGTGAGGCAAGGCTGTCTACTATCGCCAATGATCTTCCTGATTGCAGTAGATTGGATAATGCGACAGACAGTGGCGGGCAATGAGGAAACAGGCATAAAATGGACTCACACAAAAAAATTGGAGGATCTGGACTTCGCCGATGATATATGTCTGATTTCCCACAAACTGGAAGATATGCAAGTGAAAAGCAACAAGTTGGCAGAAGAAGCATCAAAGATATCACTTCAAGTGAACATAGATAAAATAGAGGTGATGAAGATTCCAACAACAACAGACAAGAATCAGCCAGCATAAATGGGAGGAACCTGAAAGAAACAACCTCCTTTACCTACCCACCTGGGAAGCATCGTCTCAACTACAGGCGGAACTGACGAGGATATCAAAGCCAGAATCGGAAAAGCAAGACAAGCTTTCATTACTCTCAAGTCTGTGTGGAGCTCAACAGCACTCAGCATCAAAAATAACATCCGGATTTTCAACTCCAATGTAAATTCAGTCAGTGCTACTATACGGATCAGAGACTTGGCGAGTCATAAAGAGCATCTCAAACAAACTCCAGACCTTCATTAACAGCTGTCTTCGCTCAATACTCAAGATCAGATGGCCAGAAAAGATCAGCAACAGGGATCTCTGGCAATGAGCGAACCAACCCAGCAGGAACCGATTGTGAAACAAATAGGCAGGAAGAAATGGAGATGGATTGGCCATGCTCTGAGGAAACCATCAAGTGACATCACTAGACAAGCCACTGGCCGAGTGGAACCCGAAAGGGAAGCGGCGAGTTGGTCGTCCAAGGGTGACTTGGAGGAGGTCATGCGAGGAGGAGATGAAAGCATGTGGGCAGGCTTGGAGCGGGGTGAAAAAGTTGGCAGAAAACAGAAGGCAATGGAGGTACGCAGCTGAAGCCTTATGTTCCTCTAGGAACTAAAGGGTAAAATAATAAATAATAATAATAAGATGGATCAAGAGTTATGCAGTAAAAGTAGAAGATGAGTTAGATGGTGAGTAAGTAATAAGTTGATTTGGTGCATATATCGAAAAGCCTAAACCTCATTGGAACAAAGGCTTTCAATAGGATCATTGCCAAGTGTCTTGTCGATACCAGTCATAAGGTGGTCGTCGCGAAATCCTCTAGAACTACCAAAGACTACGACAAGAAAGCATTGGCACATATCGAAACAGGGCCATACGCATTAGTACCAGTAAACAAAGTGTCTAGTACTATGAACAAAGTAAAAGCCCAAGTATGCAGTATACTTAGAGAATTGAAACCAAAACTAGGGAATTCAGTTTGGTTCTCAATAGCTCACAAGACAAACACGGCTGCGAGATTTTATGGAAGGCCGAAAATACATAAAATAAATGTTCCTTTAAGACCAATAATGGATTTTACCAATTCAGTAACATATACTTTATCAAAATACATATCACGAATACTGAAATCACTTCAATACAATATTACTTCGAACATCAGAAATATTGATGAATTTAAAAGGAAAGTAATGGATATAATTATTGAAGAAGACGAGATTATGGCAAGTTTTGATGTGGTTTCTTTATTTACTAGTATTCCTATATGTGAGTCACTCGATATTATGAAATATGAACTTGAAAACAATCAAGAAGTATTAACTAAATCTTTATTATCAATAGATGAAGTTATAAAATATTTAAAACTTTGTTTGGAATCTACATATTTTACCTTTATAAAGACAAACTATACTGTCAAACAAATGGAGTTGCAATGGGTTCACCAGCATCTCCAACTGTAGCAAACCTATATATGAAAGCCCTAGAAAAGAAAGCATTGACAAGTCTTAGCTGTCATCCTAGAATATGGTACAGATATGTTGGTAGATGACTGTCTGTCTGTCTGGATTCAAAATAGAACTTGGCACCGAAGTGCAGCAGTTCGAGTTGCCACTTTCCAAATAGCACACACACAAAGGTAGACAAGAAGATGAGTGAAGAGAATCAATACAGTCTGACAAGTATAAGAGTGAAACAGAATGGGTAATGGTAGAAAGGAATATGAAAGATTACAGAGACTGAATACATCTGAGCCATTGACAACGATTTTGAGCCATGTCACCTATTGTCTCCAGCCATTGATTCCTAGAGTCCCGACGTCCCCAACCCGGGAGTCTGCATCTCCCTACCCACTTGACTCAGTTTAACTGTCAAGGATTTCATGGATTGATGAGGCCATGTTTTTGTTTGGCCACCACTGGCTCTTTTCCAATCTGAACCTATATCAGCTAGCAATGCCCGTCGGAGGAGGCGGTGGTTAGGCATGCGCAGCACGTGACCTAGCCATCTTAGTCTATGTAACTTTATAGCCTCGTCGATTGATTTTCCCTCTTTGCCCAACACTCTACGCCTAACGTCAACATTACTTGCCTTGTGAAACCACCTAACGTGAGACAGAGATCGCAGACATCTATGATCGAAAGCAGTCAACCTTTTCATATCTTCAACGCGTATTGGCCATGTTTCAGAGCCATAGAGAAGGACGGAGCGAACTGATGAGCAGTACACACGTCCCTTGGTAGATGACACATTTATCATCATAAAGAAAGCTGGAAAAGAAAACTTTCTAACAGAAATTAACTCAATCTCAGAATATATTCAGTTTACTAATGAAATAGAATCGGCTAAGGGAACTCTAAACTTTCTTGATTGTCTTGTAAAAAGACAAGCTGACGAGAAACTAAAGTTTACCATATACAGAAAACCGACACATTCCAACAAGTATTTGAAGTATTCCAATCAGATTATCCAATAGGAATGAAAGTTTCAGTAGCTTTAAATCTCGTTAACAGAGCTAGAAATATTATAACAGATGGAGATGACGATATGGAGAACGAGATAACCAATATAAAACAGATTTTGATTGGAAATGGTCATCCTGAAAAGCTATTAGATAATATCATCAATAGAAAGCAGCATAAAGGAAAACAAAAAATTGAAAAATTCTGGCTGTCGACGATAGCCATTCCATATCGAAAAGACACAGCTGAACAACTTCAAAGACTATTTGCTTCATATAATATTAAAGTCTATGTTGAACCTTCTAATTCTCTAGAGAAAGCGCTGGCGCATGTAAAAGATATAGTTCCCAAAATGTCACAAAGTAATTGTGTCTACAAGATAAAGTGTTCAGAATGTGATGCATGCTATGTATAGGGGAGAGCAGTAGACAGGTGAAGGTCAGAGTGAATGAACATAGACTATGCACGAAACGTCTACCTAGAAATGAAGTAGAATTAAAAAGTCTAGAAAAAAGATCGGCTATAGCAATGCATGCGATAGACAGCGGACATAAGATTGATTTCAACAATGTCGAATTTTTTGGAAGAGGATTTCATTCAACACATAAAGAAAGATTGACTTCTGAAGCCTTGTACATTTTAACCACATCGAATGCAGTGAATAGGAGAGAAGGGATAGACTTATCACCTACCTATATGGCAAACTCTTATGAATCAAGACAGATGAAAAAACAACAAACCCTCTATGAGCCTTCATGACCTTTTAAAACATCTAGTGCCATGTTTATCACATATGAATTCACGTATTTTCCATATGACAAATAACATACATACATACACACACACACGCATACAAATCTAATCTTACAAATCAACTATAGAAGAGTAAACACAACAACAATTTGACATTAGTCATTACAAATAAATATATGTGAGGACTGCTTACATACTTCTATTGGTAAAAAATGTCCATGAACAAATGACCTTCAAATAAACTGACTTCATTTTATTAAAAGAAAGAAGTTTTGACTATATATTTTGATGATTAATTATAATCCGAATAAATCTACTGAAGAAGCTGGCTGTGGCTTACACGGCGAAATGTTCAGAAAACAGATCTTGTTTTGATTTTCTTAACACGCTGGGATTAATTTAAATAATTTATAATAAAGAATCAATCTGACTTGGCGGTCAAACTATTCCAGGAAGTTCGTAACACCTACGGTCTGGAAACCTACAATAATAAAAAAACTATGATTCTTCAATTTGCTCAATTTCGCCAAAGTGATTTCCATCAAACTGCTGAAATCCAATTTAGGCGTGTTTAGAAAGAGGCAGATATCAGTAATGTTTGCTCTGGTCACTGGATGTCCTAATTCTTGCTTTCATTTGACCACGTAATCTTTGGCTAGTTTGGCATTTGCCAGTTTACGCCATCTCTGGCGTAGACGAGATATTTTAGTATCGATCAAAGTGGGGTGTACTGCTCATCAGTACTCTCCGTCCTCCTTTATGACTGTTGTTGAGACCTGGCTACTGAGAGTGGAAGACATGAAAGGCTGGCTAGCTGTCTTTGATGATAGGTGCCTGCGTTCTATCTCCCGTGTGAAGTTGCATAATAAGGTGAACAATATTGAGGTTAGGCGTGGGTTGAGTGCTAGGTAGGTGTATGTGTGTGGGGGGGAATCAATTGACGAGGTTGTGAAGCTACATTGACTGAGATGGTTAGGACATGTGTTACGTATGCCAAGTCATCGCCTTCCTCGACAATGGGCAATGTTAGCTGGTATAGGGTCAGGCTGGAAAAAAGCTATCGGAGGTAAAACCAAAACATGGCCTCACCAGTCAATGAAATCTACAACAGTTAGTCTAAGCCACGTAGGAAGGTGTAGACTTCCTGGTTGGGGTCCTCGGGATGGTAAAAATCTATGGTTGGAAACAATTGGTGACATGGCTCAAAATCGTTCTCAATGGCCGGCTGGGGCAGATGCATCCACTCCTTGTGATTTAGGATTTCCAATGAAACTGTTTTGTTCTTCGTTATTACTCTTCCTTTGTCTCACACCTCTGTTTACTGTCTCTATTATGCATTTCTTCCACTTTCTTCTCTTGCTTTTTGTGCTATATGGAGTGAGTGTGGCAACTTGAACTGCAGCACACATGTGCAAAGTTCTGTGTTGAAAATAGATAGACAGACAGACAGTTCCTAGTGCAGCAAAAGGGCTTCAACAGAATGTCTTCAAATTTATCTTATTCTGCGTCGTCCTCCTTAGCCGTTCACCTTCTCATACGATCTCCTCTGTCTCATCCTCGAACCAACACCCAACTCGTTGATTCCTGTTCGGATCCCACTCGGCTGATGGCCTGCATTAAGCTCGATGTCATTCAATAATGGTCTCTTCAGTGTGAGCTCAGACCATCTCCAGTTTCTCTTGCATATATTTTGGGCAATGTGTTATTGTTTGGTTGGTTGGTTGGGTGGTTTGTTCCCAGCCAAGTTTCCTGTTTCTAATTCTCCCTGACTGTCCGTTCATCTGATGTTCACTATGGAGCCAGCGAATGGGGCAACGGTTGATGAACGTTTGATACAGTAGCCTGTCGGAAATGATTTCCGTGACACACCGGCCATATTTACGTCCCATATCGAAGAAGTAACTGTCTAACTTACCAGTTGTGTTTCTTCGCAACGTAGTTCAAGATATTTCGACAATGATTTCAGAGTGATGAATGTCTGTCTTTACATTTCCACTGTTGTTCTGATGTTGTCCTCCGTGTCAATTGCCTGTAATTGACAGGATACTTCCATGATAATCGAAGGAATCAACTTCCACCAAATTTTTTCTGTTGATAATTGCTGGTGCTGGTTGTTGTTGTTGTTGATTGTTGGTCATCATAAGGAGGACCAAATTTCAATAAACTGAATTGAATGAAGTGTGTGTAACCAGTGAAATGACAAGAGTATGAGAATTCTACCATACGATATCAGTTACATTAGGCGAATTATGCAGTTCAGTAGAGATAAGGAAAAACTTTGAATTTCAAATACTCAGAGTGGAGTTCTTCCATGAAAACCAATGAACATGATATCTACAGGGATTTCAAGGTCTATGGTCAAATTGTCAAGTTGAATACACACCAACAAACATACCTAGGATCCCACCAGTCATGTGTGTTGTTTATATTTTGTCTATTTGATAAACGCCTTCAACTATACAAAATATTCCGGCTATTGTCGCATTTAGGATTAATGAAAAAAAAAAATAAACGCGTAGTTCAGCGAAGAATCTCTTTGCGACGAATTCATTCACTTAGCTGTACAGTAGCAGTTATATATAATTATATTTGTATATGTGAATGAATTAGCTTTATCCGATAGGAGTGAAATAAATCAGGCTTACTCTTGACAAGCCGATTAACTTAACTCACATAATTTTATTCTTATTGAAGAAACCTGACTTACACACACATACAATCATAATCGTATTTGATTGCAATTGTACAGCTGATTGAATGAATTCACTGAAAACAGACTCATCTCTGAATCACCTGTTTTGTTTTCATTAATGTCGGAATAGAGATTGTATAGGAATCATTCAGGATTGATTTTACTTTCACATTAATAATAATAATAATTTTCCTTCACGTTCCCAGTGGAACATAGGGCTCCAAGCTAGTGGCTTGAAGTTTCTGTAGCAGTGTTTAATTTTTACAGGATGGGGTTGCTAGCCTCATGCCCAACCTTTCCTCTTTACCAGCATTATTTCTGGCTCAGTGAGGTAAAGGAGTGCGCCGGCCGGGGGTTGGACCCCGGACCATATGGATGGTAGGCGAGCGTCCTAACCGCTATACCACCGACGCATTAAAATGCCGCCCGATGTAGCGGAGGATTGATGCCTCCGGAGAGTGGGAAACAGGTACCCTATCCAAAACTTGTGCAGGCGACTGCCAACCATTTCTCCTTCTCCCTACTTTCACATTATTGACACCTATTATGTGACTTGATGTAAATCTGTTTCATCTTCCATCTTGTGAACAGTTTCAATGGATGGATGTTCACAGTGACTCTGTCAATCGGAGCCTACAATGTACTTTACTAAGAAACGCGTTGAAACGCATTTACGTATGACACGTGAGGGGAGTATACTAGGCGCTTCAATTTTGATTGAGTAAATTTTTTCTCATATACAACAAGTGATGGTGGATCAGTATGAGAGGACAGAAAATTGAACCAATCAATTTAGCTCCAGTTTCCCCTGATCTCACTGGTAGATCCAACACACTATCTGAAGTTCTATCACTTCTTTTGGTTCTCTAAGCTGATCACGCTTAAATTGGATATTTCTACAAAAATTAAAGTTTGTAATAGAGCTGATATTTTCATCATTGTTATAATTAAATTATTTCTGAAGTAAAGTAGTCAGAAGGAGTAATAATTACACTTAAGATACAGAACGCGTGATGTTGTGATGACCTCAAATAACACAAATATTTCTTCATTCTTTAACCTATTACGCATTATCAAAATCACCTCATTTGTAGGGTGTTCATAATATTTACTAATCACTCTTCAACTAACCTACTTGTACTGAGCATTCTATATCAATAGATGGTGTACGTGAAATAGCACAGATATTTCTTCATTCTGTAGATGAATATACTTCTGCTCAATTTTTTATAATCAATATTCAGCTAGCATACTAGTTTCTCATGAAGCACACGTTTATCATTCATTCTAACTCCTTTACAAAAATGAACTATTGTAATTAGTTGGAGGAGAATTCTAGTCTTCACTCTTCAGCGTGTACATCAAATCACATATAACATGGGTGTTGTGTTTCTGTGAGCGACGCCAAATTCAGTGATGAACGCTTCTTCAAACTAATCGTATATCGACTAACATACCGTGTCCTAGCAATCTCAGTATGTATAATAACAAAAATAGTAGTAATGTTGCGAATGCCAATATAATTGTACTTCTTATTAATCGATGTGTATTCCGTGTGGAACATCAAGATTTGAGGGCACATCACCACTTCATATTTATTTCTACAGTGCTATCTAACTGACAATATTATTAATGCTAACTGATTTATTACTAACAGCATGGAGTTCACAGAATGTCCTAAAATGTCTCATGCTACTTACTCGTCACATAAGATGCTGAAGCGTAAATACAAATACTACGATGTCGATCTTATGTACAATGTGAAAATGAATGAAAGAAATTAACACATCGATCGACAAGTATAAATATATTATTGATAGAAACCATATAAGGTGGCATCTGTCTGTTGTAAGTGTTTGGAGAAGATCAACAGCTTGATGGCTTACACGTTGCTTGTCTCTTACATGAAATGCTAGTGAAATATGCCTTCCTCAAGTCTTCATACTTTATCGTCTGAGGATAGAATCTATTGCAGTTGGAGAGTTGTGAATAAATAAGGAGATCTGAATCTGACACGAGTAGAATATTCGCGAGTTTTTTGCATGAGTTCTAGTGCCTGGCGAAAACAATACTAGAGCGTTTACGTAGTGGTAAGCCACATACCCTGCTGAGAGCTTTCATTGTCTTTCACTGTGTCACAAAGTCATTGTCAAGTGGTCCAGAACAGATAAAATGAGAACGATTGAGAAGACAAGGAAGTAATTATAGAATTTTGGAAGCTCACTTAACATGCTATTGAATGTTCAAATGATTTCAAATCCAGAACAGATAACAAGCAGATCGACAAGGAAGACTCTATTATTATCTAATTATATACAATCATTCCCAGCAAGGAAAATCTTAAATTAATTTTCCACTTATCGGAATCACACACAGGCCTATCAAATGGGTGTCGGATGTACATCAGTGAGATAACTGAAATCTTAAACTTCTGTCTTGTATCTAATCATTGTTCAATTAGAAGATATTTATATAAACAAGAAGGGCTAATCTCGTCTTCACTTGTTTCTCCGATGGTTGCTTATCCTTGCGTGAGTACATTCGAAGATAACATCTCAAACAAGCATATTAAAGTCTTGAATATTGCTAGGATACATTGCTGATATCTTCCTTATACTCAAATGAAATCTACACAATTCATCCATACAGAAATAAGTGAAAATTTAATCTCACAACAATGAGATAACTACAGAAGTACACTTCAGTCAGACTCCTTCGAGTTACCTTATCTGGAGTGAGCAGTTAGGCGCCAACAGAATGGGTATTTTAACATGATTACATTCTAGATGTAGATATGCTCCAACAAACATCCAGATTGTGGATCAGCACATGTCATCAGTGGTGATCTCTAAGTTAAGTGACATCTTAGACATGAACGCTCTCTGTTGTTACCAAATGAAAGGGGAAGACAGGAAGAACTATCAAATATCACTAATGTTTTCATAGAGACTTCAGAGAATTTCACTGTAGAAATCTCCGCCGACAATAAACATGGCTCCCACCGTATTTCGAAGACACGGACGCCAACGATAGTAACTCGATATGGATCAAGTATGTCAAAAGACATGCGAAGAGCACTCAGTAGACACAACACTAGAGCTTCTTCAAAACAGCCGCTAGGACAGCAGAAGCAAATCTTCTCTGCGTGATAGACCGACTTCCGAATGTGTTCTATAAAGTGGATTGCTTAGAATGTGATGCGATATACATCGCATAAGCTTAAAAACTCGTCATTAATAGGTCGCACGCCTTAGGTTTGACAACATTGAAATCAGTTGGTGGCTAGCAGTGGAATCCAGGACTCACGTCAGCGGGATGTACCTGCATTCATCACTTAGTGATGATGTTCCCACTAAGGCTCGAATTCATTGTCCATTGTTTCAAACACCAAGGCACTATCCATTAGACCACTTGGCCTACGAGAGCCACCAATTGTGCAACCGGTCACATTAAATATTTAAATTAATTTTAGATTATCGCGTCGATTGATTGCACCACAGTTCTCCGTCCAGACATCGTCGAAGCATCTACACAAATAGTAGAGACCGAGCACCTCGGGCCAATCAATCGATGAGAAAATCTAAAATTAAATTGAACATTAAAATCATGTGGAGAAATATTGAAAATGACAAATAACACCTATTACTGGGAGCACTTCATATTGAATAGAATCAATATCTCCTGAAAAGGAATGAGTGTTTAGGATGGAGCAAATATGACCTGGACGCAGCACAACTATTTCCCTTTCAACCCATGAGCTGACAAAACCAACAGAAATATGGTAATTATAAGGCTAAATGATTTAGCGAGGAAATATTCGCTTTTCAATCAGATCCTCTTCTCTGAATCTACTCTAATATATGATGTATGGCATTCTTATTACAATACGCAACAAGGTAAGGAAAGTGGCTGTACACATTTCTTGTGAACACACAATTTTGGCTTCTTTAAGTGAATTCCTAAGGCTTCTGCTGTTGTATGTAGAAGACGAACACGTAAAGCAAAATTAATACTAGTAGGAATGCGATAAATAGTTTCAAGTGCTGTATTAACACCAACCTTATGCTTACTATCTGCAGGGTGTGCTAAAACAGAGCCACGAACAGATCTTTCTTTTCCTTGCTTAAACTTGCTGGATGATGTTTGGAAATGCGATGTTGAAGCTGCCTAATTTTTCGGCCCGATGTAATTGGCTCCGCAGCTGCAGTCACTCTTGTAAATACACATAGAGGGGGCAAATTTAAGTAGTTTATTGTTATTTTTCGAAGATAGAATAGGAGTGGTAGTGAAGAGACAATGTTTCTCTGCTGCAATACAAGCTCTTTTGACTGCGTTCTTCAGGACTGTTGCCATACTGACTCTTTTAGGTGCTAAACTCATGTTATTCTCAATGAACTAACCTGGATAACCATTTTTCTAAGTAATTCTGTGATAAATTTAAGCTTCTCATTGAAGCAGTCGTCTGAACAGATTAACCTAGCTCTATGAACCAGACACTTTACCAGTCAGCATACGTTTATATTTCGAAAGTGTGGTGGACCTTTTACTCTGTTAGCTTAGTTACCCAAATTCAAACAGAAAATAAAGTACCAAATCAGTTTAGTTACGGGAAGAATGTATTAAAGTTTGGTTACTTGGGTTTACAAAGATCCAAAGTCCACAATAAACGTTATAGACTCCAGGTGCTGCGGGAAGACTGCTCCAGTACTAGTTCTCCAATGTTGACGTTGCCGGAGGTCGACCAAAGTACGTAGGAAGAACTACGGTGCTCCTGCAAAAATCAGAGATAGAAAGCAGGTGATTAGGATTGATCGACGGCAGTTGAGATGGTGGAGAAGACGGAGAGTCGAAGGCACAACTATATATTTATTCAAAACCCGAGGTAAAGTTCAAAGTACAGAGTTTATGGTTAAAACAAAGTAGTGTACAATATGTTCATTATTTACATAGTAGTAAAATTTGGATAAGTTTATTTTTGAGGACTCCACAGGGCTCCCCCTCTTAGAGGTCCGGAGGACCATCAGTACTTGTCCTCGTGGACGATTACATGAATATAAGCAATATAAATAAGGGACAATGTCAACAATAAGGATAACAAAAAAATAACAATCACAACAATAAGGATAAAAAGTTAGATCAGGATGTATACCATGCATCCGTGTCGTATAAAGTTTAGCACATACAAGCACATACAGGAATTTAAAAAAAAATCAAAACTTGTTGTAATTTTAAATAAAAAATTTATGTACATAATAAACCATGACATGTTCGTTAACATTTGTGAAATTCATATATAAATAGATATATACATATACTTGGTGAATGCGTGTGCTTGCAGTACAGTTAACGAACAGCAAACAATAATACTAATAAATATTTATGGTTATAATGAAATGAATCTCGACAACAATAGTAATGAGAATGTCTAAATGAGGTTAACGTTTATGTCAGTCAATGAAATGAACATAGCGGGCAGGTTTACAGATCTGCCGCCCACTGCGTGTCTGTACAGGGGGAAGAGTGAAGAGCGGGAGAGTTGGAGTTGCATTGACTTGCTGATTGTTTATTGGTGTCGGCGTTGCTAGTGTTTCATGTTCGCTGTCGGTGTACGCTGGTTTAAGACGGTCGATAGAAACAGTCTCCGGTTTACCATGTTTGTTCAGCGTGAAGTATTTTTCGGTGCGTTTAAGTACTAGAAAAGGACCTTCATATGGATGTTGTAAACCTTTTCTAATGGCATCGACGCGAACAAATACAAATTTGCTAGTGAGTAGATTCTTATTTACTTGAGCTTTCTGAAGTGATTGGCGAGGGGCTACTGGTCGAAGCTGAAGCATATGCTGGGTAAGGCGGTTGGTGAAGTCGGAGATATTTACTTCAGTTGAATCATTAGACGGAACTAACTGACCAGGCAATGTGAGGGTAGTACCATACACAAGTTGAGCTGGTGTACATCCCAAATCTTCTTTTACAGTTGATCGGATACTGAGAAGAACTAATGGTAGGTGTTCACTCCACTTAGATGAGTCAGCTTGTGCCATAAGCGAGCTTTTCAGTTGTCGATGGAAACGTTCCACCAGACCATTCGCTGCAGGATGATAAGCTGTAGTGGAGATATGGTTCACTCCAAGGAGTCTCGTAAACTCTCGAAACAGAGTTGATTGAAATTGAGCTCCTCGGTCTGTTGTAATAGTTGTGGGTACTCCGTAGTTTGACACCCAGCGATCTAAGAAAACCAAAGCGATATTTTCTGCAGATATATCGTTGAGTGGACAAGCAATAGCCCATCGGGTAAATCGATCAATCGCAGTAAGTATATGAGTAAATCCTCTGGATGGCGGTAATGGTCCAACAACATCTATATGAACGTGTTGAAATCGTTTATCGGGTAAATTGAACTGTTTTGGAGGTGTGACGGTGTGATGATGTACCTTGGATCTTTGACATTGCAAGCATTGGCGGGCCCATTTCCGAATATCGGAGTTCATCTTGGGCCAAACAAAACGCTCGCTGATCAACTTGACCGTAGCACGCACTCCAGGATGAGACAATGAATGTAGATGTTCAAACAAAGGTTTTCGACAACTTAGTGGAACAAAAGGTCTATGAACGCCCGTTGAAACGTCGCAGACGATAGTTGTATCAGACAGGGGAATAGGTACATCCTGCAACTGTAGGGAGGAGTTTCGTCTACAAGTATGGAGTTCGGCGTCATTTTTCTGCAGCTTGGCAATATTGTCTAAGCTAATATCTATCGAAGATAGGTGATTAACGTCACATCGAGACAAAGAATCGGCTACGATATTGGAATCTCCTTTGATGAACTGGATGTCTGTTGAGAATTGTGAGATGTAATCCAGTTGTCTGGCTTCTCTCGGAGAGTGTCTGTCCAACGAAGTGGTGAAAGCATAACAAAGAGGCTTATGGTCGGTTAAGATAGTAAAATGTCGACCTTGTAGTAAGAAGCTGAAATGTTTCACTGCTAGGTAGATGGCTAACAGTTCTCTGCAAAAGGTACTGTAACGAGTTTGCGCAGGTTCCAACTTCTTGGAGAAGAAAGCAAGTGGAGTGATGTCATTATTGAACTTTTGTTGTAAAACTGCTCCCACTGCTACCTGCGATGCATCTGTACATAAAATGAGTGAAGCTTCTGGGTTGATATGAGATAACATTACAACGTTGGATAAGGCATCTTTTGCATTATTAAATGCTGCTTTTGCTTCTTCAGACCACTGAAATTTCTTCGAATTGCATCTAAGTAGGTCGGTCAGTGGCTGAACTATGGAGGCACATGATGGAATAAAACGTCGGTAGAAGTTGAACATCCCGAGAAAACGTCTAAGTTTCTTTAAGGAATCAGGTTCGGGAAAGTTCTTAATAGTTTCTATCTTATCTTCGGTAGGTCTGATGCCTTCGGCAGTTATCTATCTACCAGTTTGACTGCAGCTGCGGAGCCAGCTACATCGGGCGAACAATTAGGCAGGTTCATCATCGTATTTCCGAACATCATCCGGCCTGGTTAAGCAAGGGACAAACAAAATCTATTCGTAGCTCTATTTTAGCCCACCTTGTAGATAGTGAGCATAAGGTTGATGTTAATACTGCATTTAAAATTATTTATCGCATTCCTACTAATCTTAATTTTGCTTTACGAGTTCGTCTTCTACATACAGCTGAAGCAATAGGAATCCACCTGAAGAAGCCAAACTTGTGTGTTCAGAAGAAATTTGTACAGCCACTTTCCTTACCTTGGCCGTCGTTACATGACTGTATAAACCGGACTACTCCATCACCCTCCCCCTAGAATAATTTTTCTTTTTAAAAACTATAATTATCCAAATTATTTTATTTTTCTGACTACTTCATCTTTAATTACGTGTTATCCTTGTAAAAATTATTTTATTCTTATGACCACTTAAACTTTAGTTACAAATTATCATTGTCCAAATTGTTTTATTTTCTTTAACAATCTGTTACGTAATCAACTTGTGCACACGCTTATTCCTTAATTGCTCTTCATTTTTCCAAAATTATGCATTATGCAATCCACGTGTTGTAAGCATTTCCACCTTTTAATTATATATATTAATTTTTCTTCGTTAATTATCACCCCATTGACATTTTGACACCGACTAATTATTGTTAACAAACATATCGCCACTTGATTGGTAAATTGTTGTGTATTGTAATTAAAATGCTATATATATTAGAGTAGAGCCAGAGATGAGGATCTAATTGAAAAGTAAATATTTCTTCGCTCAATCTTTCTCTTTTCTAAATGTCTAAATGGGTATATTTTGTATATTGAAATAAGAATAATGCAGTAGTGAGAATTCAACATTGCAGCTGTTCGCGATCATTTAAGAAGGTCAAGTCTAGATTTTTGTCATGATGGATATTGTATCAAGCGAGATCCTCATGTACACGTGATATGAGAAAGCTGTAATGACGAGAATTTAAGTCCCTATAGAAAACTGATGAAGAATTTTCAAAAGTAGGGACAGAAAATGCAGTCATTCAGCCAACTTCTGACAGTTATACAGTCTATATTGTAACTGAATTAATTAAGATAAACATGGTTAGGTGTAGTTCACTTTGAATTGGTACAAGTAGATACCCCTCTGTTATGCTTTTCCTTTGAACTGTGTCGATCCTGGAGAAAAACGCGGTATGCATTTATTGTGATCAGATTATGGCCATTCGACTGTGTTTCTGTCTGTCTGTTATCGACATAGAACTTTGCACAAATGTGCGGAAGTTCAAGTCGCCACACTCCGTGTAGCACGCGAAGAAAGAGAAGAAAGTACAAGAAAAGCATAATAGAAACAGTGAGCAGAGGTGTGAGACAAAGGAGTAATAAAGATAAACAAAACAGTTTTTCATTGAAGATCATATGTCACAGGGAGTGGATGCATCTACGCCACTGAGAACGGTTTTGAGCCATGTCACCAATTGTTTCCAACCATAGATTTTTACCGTCCCGAGGACCCAGCCTGGAAGTCTACACCTTCCTACGTGGCTTAGACAAACTGTTGTGGATTTCATTGACTGGTGCCAAGTTTTTGTTTGACCGCTGATAGCTTTTTTCCAACCTGACCCTATATCCGCTAACATTGCTCGTCGAGGGAGGCGATGGCTTGGCATACGTAACACATGTCCTAACCATCTCAGTCTTTGTAACTTCACGACTTCGTCGATTGAATTCCCCTGTTTACCTAGAACTCGACGCCTAACCTCAGTGTTGCTCACCTTATTATGCCACTTTACACGGGAAATAGAACGCAGGCACCTATGATCAAAGACAGCCAGCCAGCCAGCCTTTTCATGTCTTCCACTCTCAGTGGCCAGGTCTCACAACCATAAAGGAGGACGGAGTGGACTGATGAGCAGTACACCCGCCCTTTGGTCGATAGTCGAACATCTCGTCTACGCCAGAGTCGGCGTAAACTGGCAAATGCGAAACGAGCCCCCTGTATTCGTGCTGAGACTTCGTCAGAGATCAACCCGTTGGCACTGGCTGATGGTACTTCCCAAATAAGTGAAGCGGTCAACGTGCTCTACCACTTCACTTCCTATTTCTAATCTAGGAGTCGGTGTAGTCCAGTCCTGTAACGTCATCTTGCATTTGGCGGGAGCGAATTGCATTCCAGACTTTCGTAGATTGCAGCTCAAGGTGTTTAGAAGACTCTGCATTTTGTCGGCGTCCTCGCCTGGAAGAACTATATCGTCTGCATATTCCAAGTCAACGAGATTATTCCCTGGTAGCAAGTCAATCCCTGAGTCGCTGAAGTCACTTAGGGTTAAGTTCATTAACACATCTATGATGAAGTTGAATAGAGAAGGGGATAATGGGCATCCTTGACGGACACCACTGGTCGTCATCAGTTCAGATGACAGCTCGCCGTAAGCCCTCACCTGGCTGTATGAGTACGAGTAGAGTGCCTTAATCAGTGCAATATATTTTCTCGGCATTCCCTTTACAGCCAAGCATCTCCGGAGAACTTCTCGATCGACAGAGTCGAATGCTGCCTTTAGGTCAAGAAATATAATGATTGTTGGACGCCGGTAGGAATTCCTATGTTCTAGAATCTGTCGGAGGGTGAAGATATGATCAATACACCCTCTTCCTGGTCTAAAGCCTGCCTGGCTCTCTCGTGTTTGTGCTTCTATAACGATGTCTCGGTTTGCTTGCAAGTAGCTGCAACCTTCTAACTGATTCTGTGATATTATTTTCATCAGTATTATCTGGACTTATTTCTGAATTATCTACAAAATCAGGATTATTAGCGGAATCAATAATATTATAGTTGGAACGACCTACTTCATTTATTGTCACTTTGTCCAGGTGTCCGTTATGAACTGAGTGATCTTTGATGTCTAATATCTTCACCACTCGATTTCCCATTTTTGTAGTATAATTCCAACAGAAGGTCTGTAGTTATTATCTTTGTAATAATGTACATTAGAAGTCGTGGACATCAGATGCTTTTTGAGAATTCGAGATTTGAAAAGTTTTGCAGGACTTTCACGGGTACTTGTATGCTCTGCATTCAACAAACTCAGTCTATGCATATGCAGTAATTCCTCAATTTTAATCAGTTGCTCTCTCATCTCATTCAGGTCTTTTCGTGTTTTCGACAGTTCACATTGTAACTCAGCTACCTCATTTTTGAAAACAGTTGACACTTGAGTTGCCGAACTTGTAGTGGAGGTTTTCATTGGATTAGCTTGAGTATTTTGAAAGGTTGAAAGACACATTGACTCCATTTTACTAGACCGATTGGGAGAATTATAAGAATGTTGAGCAACATAAGTATTCGAACTTCTGCAAATAGTCTTGATGTGTCCAACTTTGCCACATTTGTGACACTTAGCACCCCGAAAACGGCAAGTGCTTCGAAGATGTAACTTTCCACAGGATAAACACGGTTTAATGTTTTTGATCTCTCGCTGCATTCTATTACCTGTGGACGGCAGTTTGGATTGCTTTCCATGAACATTTGTATTTTCGACTTTAGAAAGCATAACATCAGACACTGACGTAGTGGGAGGAGAGTATTCATTATTGACATCTTCATATGTAATACATACATCTTTAGCAGTTTGAAAAGTACAAGAAGGAATCTGAATTAACTCTTTCTCTAACTTAGGAATATTGATTCCATCAATTAGACGATCACGTAGTTGAGTATGCAGCTGATCTCCAAAGTTACACTTTGAAGCTTGTATTTGGAGTTGAAGAATAAAGTCTCGAATCTTCTGGTTGGGAGCACGAACCAGTTTATTGAACTGAGCCCTCTCTCTCGTCTCAAAAGTAGTTATATGGAAGTGATCTATAAGAAGTTCACGGAGCTTAGCATATGGCAGAGAAATGGGTTTATCTGGAAACGCCAGATTCTTCACTAGGCTATATGTATCAAGCCCAATAGCAGTGATGAAATGTGCTGGTATTTTGTCATCCCGAACGTTCTTTGAAATGCAACACGCATCGAAGCATTCCAAATAATCAGCAATCTCTCGCGGAGTAGCATTTATAGGAAGTTTTCCCAGGTTATTTAGTTCCATCGCGACGCCAATTTGTAGTAATTTACTGTAACAGGAATATTAGTATTTCGAGATGACCGAATTACACGAAACCAACCAAAACACGGAGAGGGCAGCAATCAGGAATTTGTATTTAGCGGAATTATTATGCAATTCATATAAGAAACATATCAACAGTCAACAGTAAGTATTTTAAACAATACAGAGATAGAAATTGTCAATCACCACAGCTTCCCGAGCACCACTCAGTCTACGCATGATTATTGAGCCTAAGACTTTAGATACTATATTAGTCAAGCTAATCCCTCTGTGATTATCACAGGAAGACTTGTCTCCCTTCTTGTATATGGGGATAATCAGTGACTTACACCAACCCGATGGGACTTCTTCTGATTCCCAGACGCTGCCTAGTACCTCAGTTAATCCAGACAGTAAGCTGTCTCCACCGTACTTAAATACCTCTGGAGTCGTTCCATCAGGTCCCGCTGCTTTGCCTAGTTTCAGATTGGTGACAGCTTTAGTAACCTCAGTTAGTGACGGAGGACCTGTGTTTATATCCCATTCAGGGAGGTGTTGGATGCTCGGAAGGTTGAGCGTGGCTGTGGGCAAATTAAACTGCTCCTCATAATGCTCTTTCCAACGATCCAGTCGTCTATCCTGTGAGCTAATTATAATGCCATTTTTTCCGAGATTGTTTCACTGATGATTTGCCATTCGACTGGTGCAAACAAGTCGCTGGAATAGCTAAAACACCAGGATATTGACACAAATTTGAAGATATTACAGAGAGGAGGTATTCAAAATTGTCTCAGCACAGATATGCAGTTAGTGCTAACAAATTCGGCGACAGTCATATAAATAATCTCTTCAAGTTCAAACAGATGCTGATGCCAGCCACCGTAATGATTCATCCTCAGTTCTTGAGAATGACTCCAAACGAGAGGTTAAAGAGATTTCGAAACTCCGCGACTGTGAACAGCATGATATGACGATAGAAATAATTGCTTAAAAAGAGAAATATATAGGAGCAAACCCAAGCACAATGGAGATTGACGAATAATACTATTTAAGCCAGACCGAATTTTGAGAGGGTCGCAATGATATAGTCACAACAGAGCGAATTGGTTCATCCATTCAGTAGAGCGTCTACTAATCATTGAATTCATACACTCTCTAAAATACATTCGAATTTATTATTTATTGGTGCAGAAATACAACTGAGTAACACTCACGCACTGAAATGACTTTGCAGAACTGACTTCAAATCAGTCATTATTCTAGTCTTTATTCAGATTGATATCTAATATTGAGGAGGCCAATTACCCTGAAGATTATTTGACATTGAAAAACTTATACAAATAAAACGCATAACACATTATTTGATCACTCACTGGCTTCTTGTTGGCTGGTGTTGAGCAGATGACATTCTAATTGGCATTTGTATCCAGTGGAACTATGCGAATGTGTGAGAAAAGTGCAAAGAGCTAATTACACTCTAACAATGAGTAATGCAGGTCAGCTCTTCGTAAGCCAATGTACTCGAGTGATTGTGAATTTAGGTGAAGCAAAGTGTAGTGTGAAGCAAAATGACTGAATGTTTCCAGTACAGTTGGAGCCGTCGATTATCATTATTATTATATCCTTTAGTTCCTAGAGGAACATAGGGCTTCAGCTGCGCACCTCCATTCCCTTCGGTTTTATACCAACTTTTTCACTCCGCTCTAAGTCTATACACACGCTTTCATCTCCTCTTCACATGACCTTATCCAAGTCACCCTTGCACTGACGACCAACTCGCCGCTTCCCTTTCGGGTTCCACTCGAACTATGGCTTGTCTAGTGATGTCGCTTGATGTTTTCCTCAGGGTGTGGCCAATCCATCTCCATTTCTTCCTGCATATTTCTTTCACAATCGGTTCCTGGTTGGTTTGCTCATTGCCAGAGATCCCTCCCTGTTCCTGATCTTTTCTGGTCGGCCATGTGATCTTGAATAGTATTGAGCGAAGCCACCTGTTAATGAAGGTCTGAAGTTTGTTTGAGATCCTTTTCATGACGCGCCAAGTCTCTGATCCATATAGAGAGTAGCACTGACTGACTTTACATTGGAGTTGAAAATCCGGATGTTATTTTTGATGCTGAGTGCTGTTGATCTCCACACAGACTTGAGAGTAATGAAAGCTTGTCTTCCTTCTCCGATTCTGGCTTTGATATCCTCGTCATTTCCGCTGGCCTGTAGTTGAAACAATACTTCCCAGGTGGGTAGGTAAAGGAGGTTGTTTCTTTCAGGTTCCTCCCATTTATGCTGGCTGATTGTTGTCTGTTGTTGTTGTTGCTGTTGGCCAAGAATCTTCATCACCTCTGTTTTATCTATGTTCACCTAAGGGAAGTTCTATCTTTGGTGCTTCTTCTGCCAACTTGTTGCTTTTCACTTGCATATCTTCCAGTTTGTGGGAAATCAGAGATATATCCTCAGCGAAATCCGGATCCTTTAAGAATTTTGTGTGGGTCCATTTTATGCCTGTCTCCTCGTTGCCCGCCACTGTCTATCTATCGCATTATCCAGTCTACTACAATCAGGAAGATCATTAGCGATAGTAGACAGCCTTACCTCACTCCCGTCCTCACTTCAAAGGCTTCTGTAAGTTTCCCGTTGTGGATTACTTGGCATGCAGCATTGTCATACAACTGTTGGATGAGATGTCTTCTGATAGACAATCTTCTCTGTATTCTTTCATTCGATCCACTGTCTTCACTGCTTCCTTCGTTTACTACTACTATTCAGTGTTTTGTTTCAGTTCCAAGATATACAGGTGCAAACTGCATTCAATTTATTACTTGGTTGTAATTTTCTAGGACTTTTGACGTACATAGAACGTTCATTTTACTTCTTTGGCAATTGTTCATTTATTTCGCTGCTTTTCATTTGCTTTATCTATATAAAAGTCAATCCAATAAGTATGCTCAATCGAAGATATTATTCGAGGTGATTAGTTAATCAGGCTAACTTTGAATGATTCTTCAAGTGATCCAGAAGTATGTTCACAAAGGCAGGTAGACTTACTCTAGCGCTTATTTTTGCCTACAGAAATGAATGAAAATTGTTCAGAGATTCATGATATGAGGCTAAATAAATGAATTTCAAATCAGGAATAGAAACACTGTTCGAATTTGATATGTTAATAGAGAGGATGATTAAAGTGATGGGTGGGTTGGCGGGGGGGGGAATACTGATGTTTACACGTGATTTATGCCATTCAAAGTGGTATATGTGGAGTGAAATCTGATTATGGTTTATTCTACAATCAAGAGAAATAATTACATGAGAATTTTGCAGAGCCATCGTGATTAATGAAGAGGGCAGTATAAAAATATATATTGAATTACATTTCCATGAAGCAACTATTAAAGTATTTACAGTTTCATACTAGAGTGTTTGACTCACCGATGTTTCCAAGGTAACCATATGTAAATGATGCATATAACTTTACAGAAATATTTCTGTGTTTAATAAATACATCAAAAAGGGGCTCATGCACATTCATATTTCTTTACTCCTACTGCTATTTATTTCACACTGGTTGAAGTAAATGAGAGTACGCTTGAACTAACGTGATTTTAATTTTCAAAAACCAGAGACAAAATCTGGAACAGCTCTTCAAGTGACCATGTGAGTTATTCAGTGTTCAGTGGTAGCGAATTCCAGTGTGCAGAAACACTTTCAATGTGATCATTGATATCATGGACAAAACAAGTCAGTAATGGGTAATCGCTGCGGGGTTGTATGAGTGGCGTACGCCTACTCATCGCAATCAATCAGTAGTATATACCTTCTTGCAAAATAATGTCCCAGGATTTGTAATGTCCTACGAATTAATAGAATACCGTTTCAATTGTCATTGCTTCAATCGATATACATGAATTGCGTTAACGCTGATGCAGCGCCTGTAACTTATAATTCATGTGGCATTGTGTGTAAATATATTCTCATAATTAATATTAGAACAAGACATATAAGCGAATAATATTGTTGCTTCCAGTGAGATCTTCTTTAGGATTTACTCTAATTTACATAGATTTGTGCAGAAGAATTCTACAGAATGACGGCGAATTTGTGGATCAGTTAATAATGTAAATAAAAGTAATCGTCATCATGGTAATAATAATAATAATAATAATGTGGTAAATGTTTAGAGCGTCAGTAATAACAATGATTATAACTAGAACAAAATAATGATGATACGGTTTAGCAGGTGGGGCGATAAGAATAACGAAGGTGGTGAGTAATATGTGTATATGTAGACAATTCAATAAATAAATAATTCAGGTGAAATCGTGAATGTTACGTCTTACTTAAAGTGAAGTGGACTGATAATCAGAGTTTAAATAAATATCATAAACGTACGAAGGAATTGGAAAATAATAAAAGGTGGGAGGGTTTTGATTAGAGTTTTATTAGACAAGTAAGAGAGCGACAAATGTAGGACAAACTTCATTTGTTGTATGCAAACACTAAGATTGTTCCCTGGAATTCCCAATGCTCTAGCTATGTGTAGAAGGTGAGTACGAATGATGTTCAAAGCCTCGATGGAATGCGATAGATAACTTTGAAGGAGTTATTTACGTCGACTTTGTGGACACTGTCAATCAAATGAGCCAAAATAGAACTCCTTTAAGATTTTATTAGACCTTTGCCGAACCCTAAAGGAAGATACAATTAAGCTGTCTGCTTGTTTGCCCTATATAAACAGCTTCCTCCACAGGAACAGCTGAAATTTTAGATACACATAGAAGTGGCACAACTAGGTAGCTTGTCTTTCACTTGACCAATCATAATTGGTCGACTGGAAAATGAGAAACAAATGGTGGTGGCAGTGTAAGTCCTTTCTATTGCTCTCGACAATATCTGATGTAAGACTTCACTAGACATTTTCCCATTAAATTGCAACTTCGCAAGTTAGGCAGCTTAACAAACGCATGAATGAGCGTCTTCATTTATGGTTTGGAAAAAGTCAAATAAAGTTCTGTTTTGACTCATTTGATTGATGATAGCGGCCACCAAATAGAAAAAAATAGTTGCCTAAAGTTATTTACGGCATTCGATTGGGACTTCCGAACAGAATTCACACCAGCCGTCTACATATAGTTGAAGCTTTCATAATTTGAGTGAACAGTCCAAGTCTTTGCATACAACAAATGAAGTTTGATATAAGTTTGTTAGATAGAAGTATTATGTGCGTCGAAAGTCATACAAAATTACAACACTGTAATAATTTGAATACAGTTTACACCTGCATACCTTGGAACTCAAACAAAACACTGAATAGTAGTAGCAAACGAAGGAAGCACTGAAGACAGTGGATCGAATGAATAATACAGAGAGGAATTTCTGTCAGAAGACATCAGTGCAGTCGAAATCATTGAGAGCACGGAGTGTGTGGGTAGAATAATAGAGATAAATACTCATATCATGGGCGAAAATCTCTCCAGTTTGATACATGTAATCTAATCAAACTCTTATTTGAAAGGATCTTCTGTTATTCATCACCCACCATTGCGTAATATCAAAATAAACTGCTTCTTCTAAATATAGAATACAATAGGTCGGAAAAGTCCATAAATTGAGTTCTGAACAAGAGGTGACAGCAGCTGAAAACCACTAATTCAGTTGGAGTACTTTCTTTCATTCAATCACGAGATGTTAATGGGCGTTCAGACATCGTTTAGGTAGAACATTTTTCCTTCGTGCTCATAAAGCTCTTTACTGGTTGTCAGATAATATAAGATCGGGCGGACCATTCACGTTTCCATCGTCTAATATGTATGTGCAGGTGGACGGTGATGGACCACTCATGCGCCGTGGAGACATTCACGTTGGTAGACACTCCATATCGCCCACCGTGGCCTAGACAGAATAAACACACTCACTGACTTGGTTTGATGCATATTGGCATTGTAATCCAGTTTAACATTAACGTGGAGCGCAAAGGGACGTACTAATAGACAGACATGAATCTCAAATTATGATGGTGAAAAACGCAGAGATGTTAGTCAGATAAATAGTAAGTACTGCTTCATTTACAATACGTACAGAAAGAGCTTAAGAACAAGACAATTATGGACTTCTTCTAAGATATACATTGTGACAATTCAAATGACTTTTCATAGCAAACATCCGGTTCCGCATAAAATCCAAAAACACGGGATTTCTCATGAATACGGTACTATTATTATTATATATTATATTATTGTATCCTTTAGTTCCTAGAGGAACATAGGGCTTCAGCTGCGCACCTCCATTGACTTCGGTTTTTTGACAACTTTTTCACCCTGCTCCAGGTCTGCCCACATGCTTTCATCTCCTCTTCACATGACCTCCTCCAAGTCACCCTTGGACGACCAACTCGCCGCCTCCCTTTCGGGTTCCACTCGAGGGCTTGTCTAGTGATGTCACTTGTTGGTTTCCTCAGCGTATGGCCAATCCATCTCCATTTCTTTCTGCCTATTTGTTTCACAATCGGTTCCTGATTGGTTCGCTCCCAGAGATCCCTGTTGCTGATCTTTTCTGGCCATCTGATCTTGAGTATTGAGCGGAGACAGTTGTTAATGAAGGTTTGAAGTTTGTTTGAGATGCTCTTTATGACTCGCCAAGTCTCTGATCCGTATAGTAGCACTGACTTCACATTGGAGTTGAAAATCCGGATCTTATTTTTGATGCTGAGTGCTGTTGACCTCCACACAGATTTGAGAGTAATGAAAGCTTGTCTTGCTTTTCCGATTCTGGCTTTGATGTCCTCGTCAGTTCCGCCTGTAGTTGAGACGATGCTTCCCAGGTAGGTGAAGGAGGTTGTTTCTTTCAGGTTCTTCCCATTTATGCTTATTGTGGTTTGTTGTTGCTGTTGATGTTGGCAAGGAATCTTCATCATCTCTGTTTTATCTATGTTCACGTGAAGTCCTATCTTTGATGCTTCTTCTGCCAACTTGTTACTTTTCATTTGCATATCTTCCAGTTTATGGGAAATCAGACATATATCATCGGCGAAATCCAGATCCTCCAAGTCTTTTGTGTCAGTCCATTTTATGCCTGTTCCCTCGTTGGTTGCCGTTGTCTGTCGCATTATCCAATCAATTGCAATCAGGAAGATCATTGGTGATAGTAGACAGCCTTGCCTCACTCCCGTCCTCACTTCGAAGGCTTCCGTAAGTTTCCCGTTGTGGATTACTTGGCATGCAGCATTGTCGTATAACTGTTGGATGAGGTGTATAATTGTCGATGGGACCCCGTAGTAGCGAAGTAGTTTCCAAATGACCTCTCGATCGACGCTGTCGAAGGCCTTTTCAAAGTCGATGAAGTTGAGATAGAGAGGTGACTGCCATTCCAAGCTTTGTTCAATGATGATCCGTAGAGTGGCGATTTGATCAATACATGATTTGTTTCTCCTGAATCCAGCCTGTTCCGGACGAAGTTTTTCATCTAGGGCTTGTTTGATTCTCTCCAGGATGATGCGACTTAGTATCTTGCTTGGAATGGACAGAAGCATAATTCCACGCCAGTTTTTACATTGACTTAAGTCTCCTTTCTTTGGAAGTTTGAATAAGTAACTGTTCTTCCAATCCTCGGGTACTTTGCCCTCTTTCCACACCTTCTCCAGTAGTGGTGTCATCAAGTCCGCTGTTGTCTCTGGGTCTATTTTCAAAGCCTCTGCTGGGATTCCATCTGGTCCCGGTGTTTTCCCAGTTTTAAGCATCTTGATTGCATTCAGGACTTCCGATTTCGTCGGGGGGTCAGTGTTCACTGGTAGTTCTGCTTCCGTTGTTGGTATTGCTGGACGTGTTGTAGGTGGCGGACGATTTAGAAGTCTTTTGAAGTGTTCAACCCAGTGCTTTCTCTGTTCCACCTCTTTGGTGATTGACTTTCCATTGTCGTCCTTTATTGGCTTAATCTGTGTCGAACGTTTGCCCGAAAGGTTCCTAGTTGTTTGGTAGAGTGTGGCGAGGTCTCCTTTGCCTGCAGCTTGTTCTGCTTCGTTTGCCATGGTTTCATAATATTTTCTTTTGTCTTCCCTGGCACTTTTCTTCACTCTTTTGTTCAGTGTATTGTAGCTTGCATTCAGCTCCTGTTTTTGTTGCTCGTCGTGCACTGGATAATCTTTTGCTTCACTGTCCTTCTCTCTTCTATTAGTTTCCAAGTGTCCGTAGTGAGCCACTGTTTGTCCTGTCTCTTTTTTCTGCCTAGAATTTCTATACAGGTTTGGCTCCACACCGTTTTCAAGTTGTTCCAGTGCTTTTCAACGCCGACCTCTTCGCTAGTGTTGATTTGTGTCTCGGCTTTGTCCTTTATGCTTGCAATGAAGATGTCCTTTGTAGCCTGGTCCTTCAGCTTTTGAGTGTTGAACTTGGCTTGTGGTCTATCTGCAGCTCCTCCTTCTTTGAAAGCTTTTAATTTGATTTGGATTGTCCCTTGTACGAGATAGTGGTCTGAGCCAACGTCTGCTCCTCTTCTTGCTTTTGTGTCCAGTAGGCTGCGCCTCCACTTCCTTGAGATTGAGATGAAGTCGATTTGGTTTTTGGTTTGCCCGTCTGGTGACACCCATGTAGCCTTGTGGATGTCTTTGTGCTTGTATACACTGCCACCAATCACCAGTTCGTTGAAGGCGCAGAAGTCGGCGAAGAGTTCTCCGTTTTCATTCATTTCTCCTAGAGCTTCTCTACCCATGATGAGTTCCCTTCCCGTATTGTCTGGTCCCAGTTTGGCGTTCATGTCTCCCATTAGTATTTTCATGTCGCCAACTGGAGTATTGTCCATTGTTGCCTGTAGTTGCCTGTAGAATTCTTCTTTCTTCTCAAGGTCTGCGTTGTTTGTGGGTGCATAACATTGTATGATTGACACTTTCCTTCCTTTGGAGTTGAACCTGGCGGTCATTATCCTGGACGAAATCGCCTCCCATTGTATCAGGGCTTTCGTTGCCGTTGGTGACATCATGATAGCCACGCCCTCGGTGTGCGTGTGGTTGTCTTCTGGGTGACCGGAGTAGATCACTGACTCACCTGTTGACAATTTGGTGAGTCCACTCCCATTCCATCTGCTCTCACATATTCCCAGCACTTGTATTCCGTATCTTTTCATCTCGGTACTATATTAAACATAAATTAATGAAATATTATCTATATCATATATAGACCTCGAATTATCAGATGTCTCAAACACCATCAAAACTCGGTCAGTGTGAATTATTGAGAAAAACAGGAAAGCAGATTCAAAGGATGCGATTCTCAACGAAACGTGTTCAACGGATCTACAAAGGTAGAAGAGACAAGACAAGGAATGTCTCTCAACGGACACATTGAAATTAATAGAAGAGAGGAGAATGGTGGAAGAGAAAATGGTTCAATGCAAGGACGGACAGGAGAAAGAGACGCTGAGCTCAACTTACAAAGCACTGAACAAAGAAGTGAAGAAGAGTGCTAGGAAGGACAAAAGACGACACTACGACAACCTCGCTACTGAAGCTGAAAAGGCAGCAGGCAAAAAGGACCTGAGGTCACTATATCAGATAACCAAGTCTCTATCCGGGAAGAGACCAACACAAGCGAAACCTATAAAAGACAGCCAAGGGAACCCAGTTACCAAGGAAGAAAAACAGATTAAATAAACAGTGGGCGGATCACTTCAAAGGACTCTTGAACCGACCAACAACTACAACCCGTCGAGAAATACCAACAACAGCGCGCACACAACTGCAAGTTGACACCAATCCTCCAGCGAGAGCTGAAGTCTTGAACGCAATCAAGCTTCTGAAAGCTGGAAAAGCAGCCGGACCAGATAAAATACCCCCTGAAGCACTGAAAGCGGACACAGAGACTACAGCAGACATGCTAACTCAATTATTGCAAAAGGTATGGAAGAAGGGAAAGGTGCCTACTGACTGGAGGAAAGGTATGCGTTCACATTCCATTTGATTCCATTTTATTAGCATCTAAGTGTGCCAACTATTGTCCAATTATATATCTCAGGCATAATAATAGATCTCACACACGCATTTTCGAAGACTGCACAATACACCGCCATCATTCAACTCTACCGACACATGCTGCTGAGCTTATTTTCCCTATAGAAATCTATGCAGTTTTGCAGAATTATCAGTTCATCACTTCAACAGCGACATTCATCTGAATAGGAATGTAATTTACTTCCAACTAGTCTCAATGAAGACGTTGAAAAATAGCGTCCGTGAAAGTCGACTTTCTTGTCTTGAATCGGTGGGTTCACCCGGCGTAATTTGATTTAAGGCAGTAATCAGCTTTACAAAGAACCCTCCTGAACATGGGAATGAATGTTTGATTCATTGAATTTACAGTGTGGAATCAAGCTGTCATCCAAAAAATAAAAATTAATAAGATTGAATCAAATTCTAACAGGATCATTTAATCCCGTAACTTTATGAATCATTTAAGACCAAATGACTTTCATATTACAAAGAAATCAAGGGGGAAGCGTCGTATTGTTTGGCAGAGATCTCTCTAATGTACATCAGTAAGCTTAACGACCATCCATGTCATAATGCACACAAACTGCCGCTCTCTGCCAAACAACATGATGTACCTACAATCCTTGATGTCCACTGACACTTATCATAATACTGACACAATCACATTCCAAGAAACGTGGTTACATGAACTGTATGGTGACAATCTTATCTCACTAAAGGACTTTATTTTATTTCGTCAAGGCCGTCAATGTTGTAATAAGAAAAATGGTGATGGAGGTGCAACTTTTGTTCACTCCAAATGGTCTTTTTCATATAACGTCTGCTTCCATTGTCTAATGACTTCATAGACTGTAATACTGTCAAACGTCGTCCCAAACATCTCCGAATACATAAATATATCTTTGTTACAAACATGTGCATTTCTTCTAGTCGCTAACCATCTAATCAATCTAATTTTGCTGACGAATTCACCATGTTTGCTGCTGCCAACTTCGACAACTCTCTATCTGTTATTACTGGGGATTTCAACCCTTCTGATTGCTCCTTCCTTGAATTGCATGGTCACACAAACATAGTCAAATTTTCCACTCGACTTGACAAAACACTCGATTTCGTTTTTACTAATGACGAAGGAGTATATGAAACACGTAGACGTGCACCGATACTTAACTCAGATCACTGCATTGTTCGTGTTTTACCAAACATATACAGCGAAACACATATTGAAGTCTTCTCACACTTGTCTATGAAAGCACAACAAAGATGATACACATCTGACAACTTACTCAATCTAAGGTGCATGTTAAAATATACTAACTCGGATTTATTCTATGAAAGTACATTACATGACACAATCGCCGATATAACGGAATATCTTAAGTTCTGACTTGATATATGCTTTCTCAAACAAAAGCTTTTGATGTGGTTTTGTTCTCTGACCTGGATAGTTGATTTGCGAAGCTTTGGTCAACCTACTAGGTGACATATTCAACGCATACTTCAATTTGAAGTGAGCTTTTAGATTTCTCCATGAGATGATGCATAACCTCGTGAAGCAATCTACAAGCTCACTTCAAATTGAAGTATGCGCTGAAGATGTCACCTAATAGGGTGATCAAAGCTTCGCAAATCAACTGTCCAGCTCAGCGAACAAAACCACATCAAAATCATCCACCTGAGACACAAATCTTCTGTATCAGATCAAACAAACACTATTCAAACGCCGCGACCGCTTCTCGTCTTCTCATCTCAAACAACTTCGCAGGCAAAGAGAAACATTATTTAAATTCAAAGATAAGTCAGGACTTAAACTATGTAGAATTTTATTTATTGATAACGTACTAATTGGATGCAATAGTGTAGTAAAATGCTGTGAATACCATTCGGTATTGCAAGTGCTGTTTTGAAATAAAGCAAATTATTATTATTGTTATTATTATTATGTGCTGTCATTGAGCGAATCCCTTAACTGTTGGTTTCAGCCACGTGAGATGGTGTAGACTGTCCGGTTAGGGTAGTGGAGACGGTGAATACTGATTACTTCGCACTGTTAGCGTTAATGTGAAAATCATTCACAGTGGTGAAAACGCATTCAACACTTATCAACTCCTGAATGCATCAAACTCTCATCATTATTCTTCCGTGATCACTCCTCAAAATCTTTCGAGTTTCCTTCATCTGCAAATGATGTCACTGACATTATACATAAAATCTCCTACCAGGACCTGTTACTAGACGACTATCACTCATACCTTCACAAATCCGAATGTAGACACCTCTGAGGAATTTTACTGGACACTGTTGCCATTCGAGGAAAATTAGCTGTGCCAGAAATTGATCAATGGTTGTGTTGGTATATATGCTAGGGGATACAGGTACACCAGATAGACACTGCAATTAATTCTAGCGAAAGCAACATCTATAGTTGGAACTAAGGAGATCATGAGTGAGCACATCACCATAATGAGCGTTGAAATTGTGAGTGTGAGATGTTTCAAAGTATGGCGATGAAGACAACGAAATTCCCAAGTAAAACATTCAGCGTGAACAACAGTTCCGGAATAACATTCGGTTAAGGGTCAAATTTATAAAAATTACAATTAGGAACTAGAATGTTACATTAAAAAGGGTGTGGATACAGCCCAAACGAAGTAGCATCATAATAACTAAGAAGATTGACATTGTGCAACTGGGGTTCAGAAATGTGTAAATAGCAAAATAGACAAGATGTCTGGATAAAAACTAATGTGATGAATAATGCAATTAGGGATTAAATATGTAGATTTAGGAAAATGACAAAATAAACGTGAAGTTCGGATATGAAAATATGTTAGTGTAAACAGGGATTAAGAAAAACTTGAAATAGCATGAATAAACAGGACGTTTAGATAAAAATGGCGACGGGATGGTCATTGCTAAAAACATTTACCTGTTTATGATGGCCATGTCAGGGACAGAGGGTTGGCCGTATTTCTCTTGGATACAAGCGTGGGTTTGAGCTTTTGGATAGCTAGCCCCTCAGCTATGCCCAGATGTCTTGATTTCACTCCCTTTGATAGGTTTTGATTGAATCTTGAATATTGTAAGCTTTGGAGGATTTTTCGAAAGGCGCTGAAAGTCCTGAATTGGCCAGATGTTCTCTTACTGAACTCTTTACACGTTTTTAGTCTTCTTTGTACTAGCCAGACAGGGTAGTGTTCACGAGCGCCTTTTGTAAGTCGGTGCATAATATGGCCGATGTACTCAGCTCCACAAGAGCAAGCGAACTGGTATTTGCACGTTGAGGTGCCTAAATCGACCGCTTGTCTTTCTCGTTCTGGCTGTACAGCTTTTGCAGGAAAACGTCGGTAGTAATCTCGCGGCCAAGTGTGTTTTCCTCAGTGATTTGGAGAGGCGTTTACAAAGAGTGTCTGCTTCGTTAACACCTATGAATTCTGGATTAGGCGGAAGTATATTTCTTGGAACGGATTAAAATGTGCTGCTTGTATTACGACAGCTTACCAATGGAAACCAGTACTCGTGTACTGGACAACGGATTGGCAGATTATGCTGCTCCATTCAGCACAAATACTGTCTAGTGAATACGCGGTTAAAATGGAAGCCTTGAATACTCCTATTCAATCGAATCCTGAGAGCATGATGAGTGACGTTTCAAGTTACTCTGCAGATATTCCACAATGAATAATACCGTCGCACTTCCAGATAGATGGTATATTCAATGCATAAAAATATAGATACACACTTAATACATGTCACTGAGGCTATGCAAGCAAGTCAGTGAAACTCATGTACTCAGACAAATGATGAAAATGGAAGTTATCACTCAGTGGAAATATTGAGAATTCTCGGATTAATATTGAAAATTCTTTCATAAGACTTCGCAGTGTATACGCCATCGGTGAGTATTTGTACTCACTCATGATCCGATATATCGTACTGCTCACAAAGTTTGAATGCAACTGCACACAACTTCGTCCTGAAGGCTGTCAACACCTAGCATCAGATTAATTTCCAATATTCGTTTCTTAGGGATTTCATTTGAATCCAGTTCAACCGCAGTTCCATATCAGTCGAAGAACAACTGAAAACCAGGGAGTACTGGTAGGAGTCAGAATTCAAAGGCAATTTAGTCGAGTTCCAGTAGTTGAATTGTATACAAGCTCGACCTGAAAGAGAAACTGTTCCGTCCGAAACTCTGTGGATGTGCACCATAGACGAACCCTGAACTGGTGAGAATCAGACGTCAAGTACTCCAGTGCTGGTTTCCAATGACGCCATAACTGATACTGACCTGTGTGCGAACTTGATTCAAGCACCATGTGGGACATAACTTTTGATAGTCAAGTGGTTTCGGCAGATTGTCATTAGTTTGTCAATGATTGCTGGTGATTCTTTGACAGATAGCTGGGAGATTACCACACTGACGTCAGGCAACCACACAGTCAACAGATATTTCAAGTATAGAACACGTAGAGAAGCCCAGAATTAGTTAGCCAAAATTCAGTCCGATAAGGTAAAAATTCCACAACAAGGTGGCATCCACATTTCCTTGACAGCAATCACACACCAACAATTACTGGAGACAGTCCAACCAACATCCAAAAACCCCGGCATTTTCTCAAACTATGTCACATTGTAATATAACACATTATCGAGGTTTCGTACAACCACAAGTAGAAGCAGCGAGATTACAGATCTAACAGGGAGAAAGAGAAATAATAACCATGCAGTGAATACATGACAACCGAGTGTAAGTACAGTGATATGTGATGTCGAAGAAGTGTCGATGACAACAACATAGTTCTAGATACTGAATCAGTATTAGTCGAATTACCCACATAATTATAATTATCGGAATTGGATTATTCACGAGGGAGTCTCTGAGCTATTGCTCCGTCACACTGTAGCTTTATGCAACCTTATGTGATGGTAACAAAAGGAATGGACTGTAGATAATATATTGACATCAGTATTCCGTTCTTAGTTGATGTTGTTTCCACTTGGTTTTATGAACCACAAAATCAAAACACAACATGAATACAAGCGGAAGCTGGAGTGAATTCATTTCGACAAATAAGAATAATCAGTAACTGTTCATTGTGAATGCTCCAGAATTTGTCATTACTCGTCACCAAGTGACACTCCAGGTATGCCATTGCTGCTGGCTATTTATGGTGAAGTGGAAATTACAATCCATGTAACGCATTGATGTTCTCATAGCTACATAAGAAATCCTGTTCTATCCGAAATAAGGCAGTCGTTCATTCAGCGGAATATAAAAATTTAGCTAATTTAGGAATGGTTGACCACAAGAAGATAAAAAATTTAGAAAAAGGCTGAGCGATTGCAATACATGCATCAACACACAACCACACAAGAGGGTGGGAGAGGGTGAAAATTCCTAAAAGTAATCTAGGTAGGTGGAGAGGCAGGTTCATTACTGAATCCTTGATCATCGAGTCTGCACACGACACATGCAATAGGAAGGATTCATCACTCATACCCGAAATATGGAAAATACTACTGCCATTCAAGTCAAGCGGAAATCGAATGAAAAATAATCGAACTATATAAACGAAGTTAGGAAGTCGTGTGAGTACCTTTATATCATTATGAGCAATATCTTGTGCTCGAAACGTCATCAGTAAACATTACTGTTTAACACTGTGAGACCTTATCAAAACAAAATTTACCCATAATGGAATTACACTCTACAACAGTTCACAAGTCTTATTCTTATATCAATGAGGCAGTAAGATTATTCAGATAATTAGGCGAAGAAATCGACGAGCTGGAACGATAATCACGCACGATAAATATTGCCACGCTTCCCGACTCTCACTATTGCGTCACTTACCACCACAGAGAATCTGTTCACTGATTGGTTTGTTGTGTTCTTCTGGGAAGAACAGAGAAGAAAAACACGTTAAGAATCAGGTAGCATTGTAATACCCACTAGTCTGGATGAAGTCATGACATGAATAGACAAGCAATTCAACAATTAAAACGCCAATAAACCAGAGAATGTGAAACAAACATTTCAGGCTGCCTTTGAAAATTACAACCGCTCATTGCAGTCGACATGTTGCTGATTTTACATAGCTAAATATCTCATGAATATCGTTTCATTGGCGTAGTGACACCAGGTACCTCGTGCAGCCATCATTATCATCACCATCTATGCTAACCATTGCACAGTAATACACATAAACTTCGGAATAAACATGCATCTATTGTAGGGTAAATCACCCTATAGAACGCAAAGTGCATAACCAAAATGTAATACAGCGGCAAAGAGACTGTAACATATCAGATACTAGAATCACTTTGTAAAAATAAATCATATCTCACCTTGACCAGAAGAAATCCGACGAAATTCGCGCAATCGACATATGGTACCAGTTGATGTGTGTACTGGTAACGACTGAAATCACAAGTGCTGTCAAAACTAGAGATCCGATGAGGAAAGTCATATACATGGACATATTCATCGTCCTACAATCCGTGTCAAATTTAAATTGGCTCAGGAAAGAGGCAATACTGCACAGTGAAGATGCATGAATTTATACCTGTCAAGTAAACTGCGATGCGAAAAACTGTTTAACCAGCGTAATTAGTTCGACTAATAACACATATCGATACGAATCAACTCCAGATCTCCTTCTGTTTCACGCAATGCTTCTATTGAATTTATTCCAATATCGAAATACTTTTGACTCATATGCACAAACGAAGCATATAAGCTCCGTGAGTACCTTGATGGGGTTATTAGGAATACATTGTGCTTTCAATATCATCAAAATATATTGCACTGTGTGACTTGATGACAGTCGAATTAAGATTTCCACACTCTACATACATCCTTTCTCCGAGAAACGTCATGGCCAATGACAGAGAGTTCACTTCAACTAATCTGTCCTACTCAAATGTAACTGAAGTCAAACATTGCTCACCTCATAATCTAAAGCTAATTTCACAGGAAACTTCTGATTCTGAGAGAACGCACTCTCAGAATGAGAAGTTTCCATTTTCCACTCTTTATTCTTCTGTTCACGCTAAACTTACTTCATATTACAGATTAATGAAAGTTTCTAGTTAGTGGTATGACAATTAGTTGGAGTTGGTTTCATTGTTATCATTATTATTATTATTGTTATAAATTTTGTTACTCTTCTATTTTTATTTTTCTCGTATGATTTTTCAACTGTCACTGCGATCCCTCTCAAGGTCACAGGTGCTCATTATCTTCACATTCCGATGTGCAAATTACAACAGCCAGAGAAGAAAAGTTTTATTATACTAATACTATTTCTACACAGAAATAGTGAAAACTACTACTTATAATTGTTTGATGTCAGTTTTGATAGTAGTATCGTGTTTTCCCGTCTTTATCAATCTGCTCTCATCACTCAGTTAGACTGAGAGAGATTTACTGGAATGATTTCGCCTGGCTATATTTCTCAACGACGATGGCCGTTTTCATGTACCGTTATGATGAAACAGTGTTGTGACGATATTTGAAATACGTTTTTATATTCGAGCCGGTGGAAGCCCCTTAGTTCTTGTATAATATTCTGTGAGTACGTATTTAACACTTCGAAAGTGTTGCTTTGAAGGCAACACGCAAGGAATCTCGCTGAGAAATATTAGTAATATTGTATGCGTTCTCGTTCTCGATTAGCTGTAGCTGATAAGTGAGAGACGGAAGGTAAGTCTGAGGTTGGGCCGGTGTAGATGTGAAGAATGAAAGTCGAACCAGGATATTATCCACAATACGGTGAACTAGGAAGTTGACAAGTACTCGAGGAACGATGAAACATACTTTCACAATATTTGCCACCACTGAGTGAAAGAAATCAGGCTGCGCGCAAGACAGACCTCATATCTCTATACGAGATAACCGGTTGATCACACTTAAATGAGCCAATGCAAATGAAACTGACAAAAGAGAAAGAAAGAATCTGACTTGACGGTGAGAGAGAACAAAATAAACGCTGAGTCGTCCGGATCAACATAATCCTGAGGCGACCTGCAACCTCAATCCTCATCTCGACATAACTGAAAGTGTTTCGAATGCAAATGTTTCCCCAGATTTCACGAAATTGAGTCATGCCTAAATTGATTTGCGACAGCACTAGTGGTTTACACGCATAGCGGGATGTCCGTCAACCTATTGCCTCAACTTCACTCACTCTGAAACAGTCTTCGATAGTGTAAATCTTCAAATGATTTGACTATTTCTTCAACGCTCCGAACACGAGCGCTACCAGAATGCATACATCTTATTCGACAGCCGAATGATGATGCATAATGCCAGTAATTCACAGCAGTCGAATTTTGTAGTTATGTTGAATTAAGAGTAGAGCAAATACGAGTGATATATTATTCCTAGGTAAAATATCATCAACCTCGACCAACAGAGTTAGAAATGACGGTGTCTAAGGAGAGAAGAATCAAAATGGTATTAGGAGAGACGATAGGATAGGACAGTTCTCAATATTTCTATTCGGATAATCATATGTCTCATTATGAACATTTCGCGAACATATTCCGACTAGTTTGCGAGGACTAAGCCAGCGTCGTTTCTGACAGAGTGCCATCACAAACATTTGCCTGATATTTTCTTCAATGTTATGGATTGTGTTGTCACAGTTCACTGCACCCCGATTATCACAACTAAGTAAATGAAAACGGAAGCGTAACCCTCTGGCCAACGACTTTCCTGTTCACAGTTTGTCAGCAATACTGACACACATTTGAATGGTTGGTCTAATTTCTCTCACATGTAATCGTCAATCAGTTCTTTGGAAGCAGTAAATTGCTCTCCCTTAGATTCGGCCTTATTGATGGCTGGCAAGTAACCACTTTAAGCCGACTAGCCAATTTCGAATTGTGACACAGTTTCCTTATTCTTTCCGAAGTCTCAATTTGTTTTTTGCCATAAACTTCAGAGAACTCGATGATCCAATATGTGCAGACAGCTAATCTCCGATATGGGAGAGTTGCGATGCAGACATGCAGCAGTCAGAACTGTTTGTTTCTTCACGCATGTATTCTGCAAACGTAACTCTTGACGGATTCCACGCCATGGTGCTGCCTTCCAGGAACTGAATATCTTCTGAGGTTCGTGAAATTCTGCTCTTCCTCAGGACTGATGTTCACCAACAGTGTCTTCTGTGTCCTCTGGAAATTCTTCTGGAAGAGCTGTAGATGCTGGTTGGTACAGGATTTTCTTAATTCAATCGACTCAGCTCGAAGCTAAGTCACTCACAGCTTCAATCTGACAGTGTTCAGTAAAGACTTTGTAGCGTTTGATAGTGGTCTTGAAGTGGCCTTACCCAGTTTTCCGGTGAAAAATATTTTTTCGGTTTTCAACCAGTTATCTTAGCAAAACTTTCAAAGGTTATGCAGCCAGAATCAGAAGGATTGTTATCAGTTCGAATATTGCGCTCCGTTGGATCAATGATACATACTCACTACGTGCTTGTCACGACAACGAAATGAAATAGATATAACATGTCCCAGCCTCCATCGATGATCGACACCAACTGAAAATGACACATGATATTCGTGGGCCGTTTTCATGCTTTATGTGAAACACCATTCACCTGTTCACCTGTGGTTGGCAATTGCAAAGAGAAAAGAGTGTGCTCACACACTGAATCAGATAGATACTTCTCACATAACCAAAACGTATTTCAAATATCGTCACAACACTGTTTCATCATAACGGTACATGAAAACGGCCATCGTCGTTGAGAAATATAGCCAGGCGAAATCATTCCAGTAAATCTCTCTCAGCCTAACTGAGTGATGAGAGCAGATTGATAAAGACGGGAAAACACGATACTACTATCAAAACTGACATCAAACAATTATAAGTAGTAGTTTTCACTATTTCTGTGTAGAAATAGTATTAGTATAATAAAACTTTTCTTCTCTGGCTGTTGTAATTTGCACATCGGAATGTGAAGATAATGAGCACCTGTGACCTTGAGAGGGATCGCAGTGACAGTTGAAAAATCATACGAGAAAAATAAAAATAGAAGAGTAACAAAATTTATAACAATAATAATAATAATGATAACAATGAAACCAACTCCAACTAATTGTCATGCCACTAACTAGAAATCTTCATTAATCTGTAATATGAAGTAAGTTTAGCGTGAACAGAAGAATAAAGAGTGGAAAGTAGAAGGTTCAAGATTCTGAGAGTACTCTTACTTGACGCAAAATACCTCTATTTATTAACTTGCAATTTAGCTGTAATCCCAGCAGAGGCTTTGAAAATAGACCCAGAGACAACAGCGGACTTGATGACACCACTACTGGAGAAGGTGTGGAAAGAGGGCAAAGTACCCGAGGATTGGAAGAACAGTTACTTATTCAAACTTCCAAAGAAAGGAGACTTAAGTCAATGTAAAAACTGGCGTGGAATTATGCTTCTGTCCATTCCAAGCAAGATACTAAGTCGCATCATCCTGGAGAGAATCAAACAAGCCCTAGATGAAAAACTTCGTCCGGAACAGGCTGGATTCAGGAGAAACAAATCATGTATTGATCAAATCGCCACTCTACGGATCATCATTGAACAAAGCTTGGAATGGCAGTCACCTCTCTATCTCAACTTCATCGACTTTGAAAAGGCCTTCGACAGCGTCGATCGAGAGGTCATTTGGAAACTACTTCGCTACTACGGGGTCCCATCGACAATTATACACCTCATCCAACAGTTATACGACAATGCTGCATGCCAAGTAATCCACAACGGGAAACTTACGGAAGCCTTCGAAGTGGGGACGGGAGTGAGACAAGGCTGTCTACTATCACCAATGATCTTCTTGATTGCAATTGATTGGATAATGCGACAGACAACGGCAACCAACAAGGGAACAGGCATAAAATGGACTGACACAAAAGACTTGGAGGATCTGGATTTCGCCGATGATATATGTCTGATTTCACATAAACTGGAAGATGTGCAAATGAAAAGTAACAAGTTGGCAGAAGAAGCATCAAAGATAGGACTTCACGTGAACATAGATAAAACAGAGATGATGAAGATTCCTTGCCAACATCAACAGCAACAACAAACCACAATAAGCATAAATGGGAAGAACCTGAAAGAAACAACCTCCTTCACCTACCTGGGAAGCATCGTCTCAACTACAGGCGGAACTGACGAGGACATCAAAGCCAGAATCGAAAAAGCAAGACAAGCTTTCATTACTCTCAAATCTGTGTGGAGGTCAACAGCACTCAGCATCAAAAATAACATCCGGATTTTCAACTCCAATGTGAAGTCAGTGCTACTATACGGATCAGAGACTTGGCGAGTCATAAAGAGCATCTCAAACAAACTTCAAACCTTCATTAACAACTGTCTCCGCTCAATACTCAAGATCAGATGGCCAGAAGAGATCAGCAACAGGGATCTCTGGGAGCGAACCAATCAGGAACCGATTGTGAAACAAATAGGCAGGCAGAAATGGAGATGGACTGGCCATACTATGGGGGGAAACAGTCAGGTGACATCCCTAGACAAGCCGTTGCTCGAGTGGAACCCGAAAGGGAAGCGGCGAGTTGGTCATCAATGCAAGAGTGACTTGGAGGGGGTCATGTGAGAAGGAGATGAAAGCATGTGGGCAGACTTGGAGCAGGTTGGAACAGTTGGCAGAAACAGAAGACAATGTAGATGCGCAGCTGAAGCCCTATGTTCCTCTAGGAACTAAAGGATACAATAATAATAATAATAATAATTAGCGGTAAGTCATCAAGTGAGAACTCATTGCAGAGTCAGCTCCTTCCGTGGATTGACAAAGGACAGACAAAAACAATCCGTAGCTCAACCTAGTCACACTTCCTTGATAGTGGTCATATATTGGCGAAAAGGAGGGCTTTCACAGTTATTCACCGTATCCCACCGAAGATTCCCAGTAGACTTCGTTTGCGTTCACTGCACACAGCTAGGGACGATAAGCATTCGAACAACTATAAGGGTTAAACTATGCATTGAAAAGAGGTTCGTACAGCCATCATCCCTCACTTGGTCTAAAAAAACGTAACCAACAGATGATTTCACAACCACCCCTTACATATATTGTCAAACCTTCTCCTAACATGCCATAATATTTTCTCATCTGCAATAGGACTTCCAGACAGATGGTATATTGAATGCATGAGAATACACATACACATTTTATCAATGCCACTGAGGCTATGCAAGCAAGTCAGTGAAACTCATGTACTCAGACAAATGATGAAAATGGAAGTGATCACTCAGTGGAAATATTGAGAATTCTCGGATTAATATTGAAAATTCTTTCATAAGACTTCGCAGTGTATACGCCATCGGTGAGTATTTGTACTCACTCATGATCCAATATATCATACTGCTCATAAATTTTGACTGGAACTGCACACAACATCGTCTTGAAACCTGTCAACAACTACCATCAGATTAGTTTCTTATAATCGCAATCTCAGAATAAGTAGTTCCCTGTGAAATTAGGTTTAGATTATGAGGTGAGCAATGTTTGACTTCGGTCACATTTGAGTAGGACAGATTAGTTGAAGTGAACTCTCTGTCAGTGGTCATGTCATTTCTGGGAGAAAGGATGTATATAGAGCGTGGAAATCTCAATTTGACTGTCATCAAGTCACACAGTGCAATATATTTTGATGATATTGAGAGCACAATGTATTGCTGATAATCTCATCAAGGTATTCACGTAGCTGATATGCTTCTTTTGTGCATATGCGTCAAAAGTATTTCGATATTGGAATAAATTCAATGCAAGCACTGCGTGAAACAGAAGGAGATCTGGAGTTGATTCGTATCGATATGTGTTATCAATCGAACTAATTACGTTGGTTAAACAGTTTTTCGCATCGCAGTTTTCTTGACAGGTATAAATTCATGCATCTTCACTGTGCAGTTTTGCCTCTTTCCTGAGCCAATTTAAATTTGACACGGATTGTAGGACGATGAATATGTCCATGTATATGACTTTCCTCATCGGATCTCTAGTTTTGACAGCACTTGTGATTTCAGTCGTTACCAGTACACACATCAACTGGTACCATATGTCGATTGCGCGAATTTCGTCGGATTTCTTCTGGTCAAGGTGAGATATGATTTATTTTTACAAAGTGATTCTAGTATCTGATATGTTACAGTCTCTTTGCCGCTGTATTACATTTTGGTTATGCACTTTGCGTTCTATAGGGTGATTTACCCTACAATAGATGCATGTTTATTCCGAAGTTTATGTGTATTACTGTGCAATGGTTAGCATAGATGGTGATGATAATGATGGCTGCACGAGGTACCTGGTGTCACTACGCCAATGAAACGATATTCATGAGATATTTAGCTATGTAAAATCAGCAACATGTCGACTGCAATGAGCGGTTGTAATTTTCAAAGGCAGCCTGAAATGTTTGTTTCACATTCTCTGGTTTATTGGCGTTTTAATTGTTGAATTGCTTGTCTATTCATGTCATGACTTCATCCAGACTAGTGGGTATTACAATGCTACCTGTTTCTTAACGTGTTTTTCTTCTCTGTTCTTCCCAGAAGAACACAACAAACCAATCAGTGAACAGATTCTCTGTGGTGGTAAGTGACGCAATAGTGAGAGTCGGGAAGCGTGGCAATATTTATCGTGCGTGATTATCGTTCCAGCTCGTCGATTTCTTCGCCTAATTATCTGAATAATCTTACTGCCTCATTGATATAAGAATAAGACTTGTGAACTGTTGTAGAGTGTAATTCCATTATGGGTAAATTTTGTTTTGATAAGGTCTCGCAGTGTTAAACAGTAATGTTTACTGATGACGTTTCGAGCACAAGATATTGCTCATAATGATATAAAGGTACTCACACGACTTCCTAACTTCGTTTATATAGTTCGATTATTTTTCATTCGATTTCCGCTTGACTTGAATGGCAGTAGTATTTTCCATATTTCGGGTATGAGTGATGAATCCTTCCTATTGCATGTGTCGTGTGTAGACTCGATGATCAAGGATTCAGTAATGAACCTGCCTCTCCACCTACCTAGATTACTTTTAGGAATTTTCACCCTCTCCCACCCTCTTGTGTGGTTGTGTGTTGATGCATGTATTGCAATCGCTCAGCCTTTTTCTAAATTTTTTATCTTCTTGTGGTCAACCATTCCTAAATTAGCTAAATTTTTATATTCCGCTGAATGAACGACTGCCTTATTTCGGATAGAACAGGATTTCTTATGTAGCTATGAGAACATCAATGCGTTACATGGATTGTAATTTCCACTTCACCATAAATAGCCAGCAGCAATGGCATACCTGGAGTGTCACTTGGTGACGAGTAATGACAAATTCTGGAGCATTCACAATGAACAGTTACTGATTATTCTTATTTGTCGAAATGAATTCACTCCAGCTTCCGCTTGTATTCATGTTGTGTTTTGATTTTGTGGTTCATAAAACCAAGTGGAAACAACATCAACTAAGAACGGAATACTGATGTCAATATATTATCTACAGTCCATTCCTTTTGTTACCATCACATAAGGTTGCATAAAGCTACAGTGTGACGGAGCAATAGCTCAGAGACTCCCTCGTGAATAATCCAATTCCGATAATTATAATTATGTGGGTAATTCGACTAATACTGATTCAGTATCTAGAACTATGTTGTTGTCATCGACACTTCTTCGACATCACATATCACTGTACTTACACTCGGTTGTCATGTATTCACTGCATGGTTATTATTTCTCTTTCTCCCTGTTAGATCTGTAATCTCGCTGCTTCTACTTGTGGTTGTACGAAACCTCGATAATGTGTTATATTACAATGTGACATAGTTTGAGAAAATGCCGGGGTTTTTGGATGTTGGTTGGACTGTCTCCAGTAATTGTTGGTGTGTGATTGCTGTCAAGGAAATGTGGATGCCACCTTGTTGTGGAATTTTTACCTTATCGGACTGAATTTTGGCTAACTAATTCTGGGCTTCTCTACGTGTTCTATACTTGAAATATCTGTTGACTGTGTGGTTGCCTGACGTCAGTGTGGTAATCTCCCAGCTATCTGTCAAAGAATCACCAGCAATCATTGACAAACTAATGACAATCTGCCGAAACCACTTGACTATCAAAAGTTATGTCCCACATGGTGCTTGAATCAAGTTCGCACACAGGTCAGTATCAGTTATGGCGTCATTGGAAACCAGCACTGGAGTACTTGACGTCTGATTCTCACCAGTTCAGGGTTCGTCTATGGTGCACATCCACAGAGTTTCGGACGGAACAGTTTCTCTTTCAGGTCGAGCTTGTATACAATTCAACTACTGGAACTCGACTAAATTGCCTTTGAATTCTGACTCCTACCAGTACTCCCTGGTTTTCAGTTGTTCTTCGACTGATATGGAACTGCGGTTGAACTGGATTCAAATGAAATCCCTAAGAAACGAATATTGGAAATAAATCTGATGCTAGTTGTTGACAGCCTTCAGGACGAAGTTGTGTGCAGTTGCATTCAAACTTTGTGAGCAGTACGATATATCGGATCATGAGTGAGTACAAATACTCACCGATGGCGTATACACTGCGAAGTCTTATGAAAGAATTTTCAATATTAATCCGAGAATTCTCAATATTTCCACTGAGTGATAACTTCCATTTTCATCATTTGTCTGAGTACATGAGTTTCACTGACTTGCTTGCATAGCCTCAGTGACATGTATTAAGTGTGTATCTATATTTTTATGCATTGAATATACCATCTATCTGGAAGTGCGACGGTATTATTCATTGTGGAATATCTGCACGGTAACTTGAAACGTCACTCATCATGCTCTCAGGATTCGATTGAATAGGAGTATTCAAGGCTGCAATTTTAACCGCATATTCACTAGACATTATTTTTCCTGAATGGAGCGGCATAACCAGCGAATCAGTTGTCCAGTACACGAGTACTGGTTTCCATTGGTAAGCTGTCGTAAAACAAGCAACAAATTCCAATCCGTTCCAAGAAATATATTTCTGCCTAATCCAGAATTCATAGGTGTTAACGAAGCAGAAATCCTTTGTAAACGCCTCTCCAAATCACTGAGGAAAACACACTTGGCCGCGAGCTTACTACCGACGTTTTCCTGCAAAGCTGTACAGCCAGAACGAGAAAGACAAGCGGTCGATTTAGGCACCTCAACGTGCAAATACCAGTTCGCTTGCTCTTGTGGAGCTGAGTACATCGGCCATATTATGCACCGACTTACAAAAGGCGCTCGTGAACACTACCCTGTCTGGCTAGTACAAAGAAGACTAAAAACGTGTAAAGAGTTCAGTAAGAGAACATCTGGCCAATTCAGGACTTTCAGCGCCTTTCGAAAAATCATTCAAAGCATACAATATTCAAGATTCAATCAAAACCTATCAAAGGGAGTGAAATCAAGACATCTGGGCATAGCTGAGGCACTAGCTATCCAAAAGCTCAAACCCACGCTTTGTATCCAAATGAAATACGTCCAACCCTCTGTCCCTGACATGGCCATCATAAACAGGTAAATGTTTTTAGCAATGACCATCCCGTCGCCATTTTTATCTAAACGTCCTGTTTATTCATGCTATTTCAAGTTCTTCTTAATCCCTGTTTACACTAACATATTTTCATATCCGAACTTCACGTTTATTTTGTCATTTTCCTAATCTACATATTTAATCCCTAATTGCATTATTCATCACATTAGTTTTTATCCAGACATCTTGTCTATTTTGCTATTCACACATTTCTGAACCCCAGTTGCACAATGTCAATCTTCTTAGTTATTATGATGCTACTTCGTTTGGGCTGTCTCCACACCCTTTTTAATGTGACATTCTAGTTCCTAATTGTAATTTTTATAAATTTGACCCTTAACCGAATGTTATTCCGGAACCTTTCAATCCATTTGATATAAATACGCGAATGTACGGCCTAGATGAAAACTTCGTTGAAAAGAAAATTTTCTTCGCTGCAATTGTCTTTTTACCAACAAAGTTAAATAGAGAAGGACTGACTGAGTGCACCAAATTTCATGGAACCCTTCAGCTGAATATTCTACATACAGAGACATAAATATATATATATATACTACTGGAAGTACATTGGGAGACACAAGACTGATGAGCAAAAAACTACAATGAATTTTTTTATTCAGAACGACACGTGTGAATGCTTTTCAGGTGACGTTCAAACAGACAGGTGCAAGGGAGTATGAGAGATCGGAATTGGGTAAAATCAATCTCGCTCCAATTACGTCACTTAGATAAACAATCAGCCATCAGAGGAAGAGCATTAATAGTAGACTTCGGTAACATTTGAGTAGGACAGATTACATGAAGTGAAGTGAACTGTCAGTGGCTATGACTTTTCTAGGTGGAAGGATGTATAGAGAATATGGAAATCGCATTTTGACATTCATCAAGTCACACAGTGTTATATACTGATGATATTGGGAGCACAATGTATTCCTGCTAACCTCATCAAGGTAATCACATAGCTAATATGCTTCGTTTGTGCATATGAGTCAAAAGTATTTCGATACTGGAATAAATTCAATACAAGCATTGCGTGAAACGGAAGGAGAGCTGGAGATCATTCGAAAGGGATATGATTGAAATCAGTAAAACTAATTCTGTTGGTTAAGCTAGATGAACTGAACAGTTTTTCGCTGCACAGTGTTCTTTACAGGTATAAATACATGCATCTTGATTGTGAAATATTCTTTCTTCGCTTAGCCATTTTTAATTTGGCACAGATGGTAGGACAATGAATATGCTGATGCATAAAACCTTCCTTATTGACTATCTACTGCTGACAGCACTTGTGATTGCATTCTTCGACAGTACATACATAAACCGGGACCGTGTTCTGATAGTGATGAACTTCGTCAGACTTCTTCTGGTCAAGTTGAGGTATGATTAAATTTTTCAAAGGGATTCCAGTATCTGAAATGTAACAGTTCGTCAATTCCTACGCCTAATTATCTGAATATACTCGTCGCCTCTTTCTGTTTCTCCCACAATACAATAAATGTTTGGCAAAATATTTTCATGTGTTCTCATTCGTCTATGCATCTTCATCGGATGCACGACTAATGTCACGTATATTGTGTATCGAAAAATGAAAAAGTGTCTCGATGAAGTAGTTAGGCATCGAGTAGATGTGTGTGAAAATATTCTCTCACTCGCCGTTACAATTCCCGTTGATGGGTAAATGCGGCACACCTGAAAAATTCTGTCTGTTTGGCCAAAAAGGACACAATGGTTTTATGTAAGACAGAATCACTTTCGAACCACCTATAAGGAGATTGTTGGGCGTCACTGAAAGCCTTCAAGAAGGGTTCATGTTTGTGTAAACCTAATTTCTTCCTGAATTTCAAAAATTAGGATAATTGCAATAGTTCCAAATCTAACAATAATATCAGTACATAATTTATCTCCGAACTGAACTTCAATATCTTTCCACGCATCAAATAAAACAGTATGGGGAGAATAGGAGGCATTCGAATGCCTGGGATTACTGGACAGCTGTTTAATGATAATTTTAATGATTCACTTTATTCCAAAAACAGTACTTGTGATACAGAATGGAATGGAATTTTCAGCATTAATCACAATATTACTGCATCTAATTTCCTCAAATTATAAATAAAAATTAATCACACAGAAAATTTTTTCACATTTACAACAGGGGTGGTTAATGTCAAAAACAGGCAGCATATAAAATGGAAATAGCAATAATAATGATAACAGCTAGGGTAGTAATAATAATAATAATACAAGTGAAAATTACTGTGGGCTTGTTTCACAGTATTGGCAATGTGGTATAGAGATCCTAGCATGTTTAAAAATATTGAATATAATATTCTCTTTACATGATGGTGATGGTGAGGGGAAAAACAAAGACTACAGCAGTCACTGAGATAAGTTGGTGATTGCAATTATGGGAGTAAAACAAAGAAGCAACAGGACCATAAATATAATACAAATAATAAAAGTAAAACTTGAAGGTATATAAGGATGGATGGAGGAAACTGATTATTTACTAGATGAAAAAAGGTTAATTACTTCTTGCATGACACTATTTTCATCACATAAAATACTTGCTGTCAAGTATGGTATCATAGACTTCTTATACTTAGACGTGCGAGCATACAGTTTTCTGAAGTTACTCCTTGTTCTACCTGAGGAGATGCAAGGTGAAAGCTGAGGGTAAATAAAGCGGATGCTCCAAGTCAGAAAAAATCCCTTTAGCAAATTTATTGCGCGAAGTCAAATGCCTATCGACAACGACGTTAACTATGTGGTCCACTGGGACACCACTCACTCTACTGACAGTCTTCAGTATTCTACGAATTGTGACATAGTCTTCTTTAAGCAAACCAAGAAAGAATAAGCAGGGGTGAGCAATAAAGAAGAATAGGTAGGATGCAAGAGTTTACGAACTGTAGGAGGAGGGGTTGAGTTATACTCGAGTGTCTCAACTTCTTAATGTAAAATGTCAGGCGGAATATTTTACTGGAGATCGCTAAGACATGGGAAGTCCAGAAGAGATCAGAAGAGAGAAGAAGTCCAAGATACTTAATTTCTCTGCTTACCACCAGTGATTTCCTCAAATAGTTTCCACAAATTTGTAGGAGTTTTGCAGGATATGAATTTCTGGTTATATATTACATTCAACCTCTGCATCTCAGACTTGATTAAGAAGTTAGTTCTTTTTACACCACTTTTATCTTTCATCTTATACAGTTTTTCCTTCTCCCTACGAAGCTTTTTAAGTCGAGTCGAGGAGAAACGGTCAAATTTGACGAATAGTGTTTCTCTTGGACATCAGATTTGAAAATAGAATTTCAGATAGGATGTAATATTAGAGATAGTGTCATCGAGTGAATCATTAATAAACAGATCCCATTTTGTGTCACTGAGCATATTTCTAAGGTGATGTACGTTCTCATTTGAGCAATATCTGTGAACAACTTTCTAAGACAAGTTTGAGAAGGCTTTAGTGTGTAACCTTCCGTAAATTTTCGGTAAGACTCGTACAACACAGTGATCTGAATTCGAGAGTGGATCACTTTTACGAGCTTCGTATATTCCAGAATCATTTATAAATACTAAATCAATTGAAGTATTGTGTCCAGTTGGGAAATTAACAACATTTTCATGGCCCAGCAATGTAATTAAACTGCAGTCGCAGTTATGGAAGTCTCCAGTCACTATAGATAAGGAGTTACCAAACGAAGCAGCACCACTGAGAGTTAATAAAAGTGGCAACACCACCACCTCTCTTCTTCTTTCAACTGCATCGGTCTTGTCTGTAGATTGTGAAACCGCTTCAGGAGACTAAATTTTCGTCATATGAGTCGTGGAGCCAAGTTTCTTGAATAGTTATTACACCAGTATTACAATACACATTTGAGTATAACAGAGAATGTAAGTAGTTAATCTTGTTCGATAATGACCTGCAATTTGTGCTCATAACCACAGGAACAGTCATCTGATGCATTGGAGTGGACTTTACCGATCTTTGCCACCCAGCATGATGCTTTTTCTTAAGGTTACTATAATATAGTCGTAAATCATCAGGTTGAAAAGATTTTAAATAATCGCAAGAGTGAGTAACGCGACTTGGATATATAATTGAATAATTAAAAGAGAATAAATCCGAGGAAATAGATGCAATATGTAGGATGGAAATTTTGGTAGCCCCAGATTTAAACACGCCGCCTCTTTTAACCTATTTCGGGACTCTAAAAACCAACACTAGAATATGAGGCAATGAAAGTGTTTGTAAGATTATGACATAAATCGTCCCGTCATCTTCTAAAGTGAACAGCTGATGCATCGTCCGTCTGTGAGCTTTTTGAGTGTTTCAGATATTTCAAACATTTGAGAACATCAGGAATTTTCACACCGAAATAATCAACATCTCAGGTATTCGCACCATTTTCTTCGACATTTTCTTCTTGTTGTGTAAGTTCAGAACGTACACACTGTGTGAGTGTATCATTCCATCAGAGAGTGAAAGGTTTTCGGTAAATAATACTGTACAACGCAGTGAAACCGTATCGAGTAAGTTTACTTCATGGTGGAATTAGCTTCCAGTGTCTTAATTGAAGTAGATTTGTTGGTCTCCATACTGGAATTCAATAATGAAAAGTAAATCGTGTGTGGAAAGAGAACGTCATTTTTGTGACCGTGACACATGAAATGCATCTAGCTAAATCTGCAAGTGTTTACTGCTGCGCTGGAGCATGTGAAGCCAGATTATTCCATTACTCATCAGTGATACGCCAACCATAATGTCACATCATTTAGAAGTTGCATTCTCAAAAATCTGTAAGGAATAGATGAAACTCAGAAAGCTAAAAAGTCAAGTATTTCATTCTCCCTTCTTCGAACGTATACGCGTGTAAGTGTTGGGGCTAGAATTAAAATAGTCCTCGATATCACCACACTTACTAAAACTTCACCGTCCTATGACTTTACCAGTACTCTACCTAACGTGTAAGTACTGATTAACCCAATCAAAGTTTAAAGGCTAAAAATGGAAAGAATTCTTAGTATGAGTTGTATTTAATGTAACTGAATAACAGATTTAATAAATAAAGTGACTGTACAACTTATCTGCAGACGTTGCTGGAGCTAGGCTCGGAGAGTGTGCAGAAAAAGAGCACAACAAGAGAGCGAACCAATGAACGTACGGAAGACTCACAACTCAAAAGATAACAAGTGTATCACCATGGGTGAGCGAGTTTAAACAAAAGTTCAAAGGTACAATGTGCACTTCACACGGATGACGTGATTGTCCATCAAAGATGAAATGAGTAGATGTGACTTCCGTTGGGGATTCCAGTAACTCCAATATTGAAGCAAAGGACTGATACAGGTGTTCAGAACACTGTAATCCTCAAATCCTTTTCAAATTTCCAGATGCTCAAATTGACTGAATGCTGATGAAATAGTAGTACGGGAAGAGAAAGTCCGATGAGATGTTTACAATTCCACGTCATCTCCCGTGAAGACGTCACTTCTAGTTGTCTATCGAAGAACATGCCTAGTGCGCAGAGATTCTCTCTGATTTCCTTGCAGATGTGGTGTAGTGACACGAAACCAGTGGATGAGGTTGTTAAGCTGAATAGAGTGAAATCACTGCATCATGTCATACTTTTATTATGCCATTGCATTCCTCGTCTATTATTTGTATTGGCTGATATCGAATTAGGTTGAAAAAGAGTAGGGATCAGTCGAATCACAATGTGTCTTGATTTAGCGAGTCCCTTAAATGTTGTTTTCAGCCACGTGAGATGGTGTAGACTGTCGAGTTTGGGTAGTGGAGACGCTGAATACCGTTTGCTTCGCACTGTTAGCGTTAATGTGAAAATCATTCACAGTTGTGAAAACGCATTCAACATTTATCAACTCCTGAATGCATCAAACTCTCATCATTATTCTTCCGTGATCACTCCAGAAAATCCCTCGAGTTTCACAAATCTGCAATCGATATCACTGACATTATACTTAAAGACTTTCACTCATGCCTTCACAAATCCGAATGTAGACACCTCTGAGGAATTTTACTGGACACTGTTGCCCTTCGAGGAAAATTAGCTGTGCTAGAAAATGATCAGTGCTGTCGGTGGTATATATGCTAGGGGATACAGGTACACCAGATAGACACTGCAATTAATTCTAGTGAAATTGACATCTTCAGTGTGAACTAAGGAGGTCCTACGTGAGCACATCACCATAATGACCATTTAGATAGATGTGGATCTTCTTTCTAGACAGAGATCTTCATATGTAGTAATTCAAAATGAACCCTTGAAACATTCTTCGAGTTGAAATCAGACGATTTGAAGGTGTCGTGGATTGTGTTGATGTAGTTGTATTGCGGTGCGTCGCTGAAACTCTATTCTTCAATCGCATCCCATAAGAAAAATATGAACAATTATAGTTATCATATTTGTCCGCTTTTCTGAGAAACGATTTTTGATTGTACTCTGAGATAATTAACGCAGAGTGTATATTTGTCTTGATATTTCTGTGTGAATTCTAATACTTGAAATGCGCCCAATAACACCAACAACGGAAACAGAACTACCAGAGGACATCGGCCCCTCGACGAAATCATAAGTCTTTAATGCAATCAAGATGCTAAAAGTTGGAAGAGCAGCAGGACCAGTTTGAATCCCAGCAGAAGCATTGAAAATTGACACAGTGACAACAGCGGACGTGATGACACAACTACTGGGGAAGGTTTGGAAAGAGGGCAAAGTACTTGAGGACTGGAAGAAAGGATACTTATTCAAACTACCGAAGAAAGGAGACTTAAGTCAATGCGAAAACTGTTGCGGAATTATGCTCCTGTCCATTCCAAGCAAAAAATCAAGCCGCATCATCCTGGAGAGAATCAAACATGCCAACCTGGATGAAAAACGTCGACCGGAGCAAGCTGGATTCAGGAGAAACAAGTCATGTATTGATCAAATCGCCACACTACGGATCATCATTGAACAAATCTTGGAATGGCAGTCACCTCTCTATCTCAACTTCATCGACTTTGAAAAAGCCTTCGACAGCGCGGCGTCGATCGAGAGGTGATTTGGCAACTACTTCGCTACTACCAAGGGGTCCCATCGACAATTACACATCTCATCCAACAGTTATACGACAATGCTGCACACTGCCAAGTAGTCCACAACGGGAAGCTTACGGAAGCCTTCGAAGTGAGGACGGGAGTGAGACAAGCTGGCTGCCTACTATCACCAATGATCTTCCTGATTGCAGTAGATTGGATAATGCGACAGACAGCGGCGGGCGATGAGGAAACAGGCATCAAATGGAATCACACAAAAATGGAACTTGGAGGATCTGGACTTCACCGATGATATATGTGTGATTTCACACAAACTAGAAGATATGCAAGTGAAAAGCAACAAGTTGGCAGAAGAAGCATCCAGAGAAGATAGGACTTCAAGTGAACATAGATAAAACAGAGGTGATGAAGATTCCTGGCCAACACCAACAGCAACAGCAACAACAACAGACAACAAACAGCGTAAGTGGGGAGAAACTGAAAGAAACAGCCTCCTTCACCTACCTGGGAAGCACCACTTCAACTACAGGCGGAACTGATGAGGATATCAAAGCCGGAATCGTTAAAGTAAGACAAGCTTTCATTACTCTCAAATCTGTGTGGAGGTCAACAGCACTCAGCATCAAAAATAACATCCGGATTTTCAACTCCAATGTAAAGTCAGTGCTACTCAATATCCGGATCAGAGACTTGCACTGCACGTCATAAGGAGCATCTCGAACAAACTTCAGACCTTCATTTACAGTTGTCTTCGCTCAATACCGCTCAACATCAGATGGCCGGCCAGAAGAGATCAGCAACAGGGATCTCTGGCAATGAGCGAACCAGTCAGGAACCAATTATGAAACAAATAGGCAGGCAGAAATGGAGATGGACTGGCCATACTATGGGGGGAAACAGTCAGGTGACATCCCTAGACAAGCCGTTGCTCGAGTGGAACCCGAAAGGGAAGCGGCGAGTTGGTCATCAATGCAAGAGTGACTTGGAGGGGGTCATGTGAGAAGGAGATGAAAGCATGTGGGCAGACTTGGAGCAGGTTGGAACAGTTGGCAGAAACAGAAGACAATGTAGATGCGCAGCTGAAGCCCCATGTTCCTCTAGGAATTAAAGGATATTATAATAATAATAACAATATACAGTCAATGAAGTCATTAGAGAATGGGAAGCAGACGTTATTTGAAAAAGACCATTTGGACGGAATAAAAGTTGCAAATCAACCACCATTTTTCTTAATAAAACATTGATGGGCTTGTCGAAATAAAATAAAGTCCTTCAGTGAGATAAGATTGTCATCATACAGTTCATGTAACCAGGTTTCTTGTAATGTGATTACGGCAGTATTATGATAAGTGTCAGTGGACAAAGTGTGCTTACACACACTGAATCAGATAGATACTTCTCACATAACCAAAACGTATTTCAAATATCGTCACAACACTGTTTCATCATAACGGTACATGAAAACGGCCATCGTCGTTGAGAAATATAGCCAGGCGAAATCATTCCAGTAAATCTCTCTCAGCCTAACTGAGTGATGAGAGCAGATTGATAAAGACGGGAAAACACGATACTACTATCAAAACTGACATCAAACAATTATAAGTAGTAGTTTTCACTATTTCTGTGTAGAAATAGTATTAGTATAATAAAACTTTTCTTCTCTGGCTGTTGTAATTTGCACATCGGAATGTGAAGATAATGAGCACCTGTGACCTTGAGAGGGATCGCAGTGACAGTTGAAAAATCATACGAGAAAAATAAAAATAGAAGAGTAACAAAATTTATAACAATAATAATAATAATGATAACAATGAAACCAACTCCAACTAATTGTCATGCCACTAACTAGAAATCTTCATTAATCTGTAATATGAAGTAAGTTTAGCGTGAACAGAAGAATAAAGAGTGGAAAGTAGAAGGTTCAAGATTCTGAGAGTACTCTTACTTGACGCAAAATACCTCTATTTATTAACTTGCAATTTAGCGGTAAGTCATCAAGTGAGAACTCATTGCAGAGTCAGCTCCTTCCGTGGATTGACAAAGGACAGACAAAAACAATCCGTAGCTCAACCTAGTCACACTTCCTTGATAGTGGTCATATATTGGCGAAAAGGAGGGCTTTCACAGTTATTCACCGTATCCCACCGAAGATTCCCAGTAGACTTCGTTTGCGTTCACTGCACACAGCTAGGGACGATAAGCATTCGAACAACTATAAGGGTTAAACTATGCATTCGGAATAAGGTCGTACAGCCATCATCCCTCACTTGGTCTAAAAAAACGTAACCAACAGATGATTTCACAACCACCCCTTACATATATTGTCAAACCCTCTCTTAACATGCCATAATATTACCACATCTGCACTGAAAACGCAATTCATTTACTTCCCTCACAATCTAGCATTACTTAATCGGTTCATTTGTTTCTACTAGCCTTTATCGACTACTTCTTTCTGGTCATTTGTTTATTGATTCATGATGTTTTACATTATTCGTCTTTTGACAGACTGACTCACTTTTCGGGGTTTTATTCATAAAGCCATTATAGTTATGATCACTAGTCATATAATGACTAAATGCACAATTTATTTTCATCATCTTATTACCATATAGGCAAAATAACATGATGAATTCCTTCACGGAGATCCGCCAAATATAACGATTAATATCACTGTTGTTTTCATTGTTATTCCCATAGGTGCTCAGTGGAATACAGAGCGAAGGAAAAACACTCTGATTTCTCTCTCGATGTTTTCGTTCAGTAAAGTGTAGGTGATCATAAATATCGCCACGCTTCCAGAGTCTCACTATCACGTCACTTACCACCACAGAGAATCTGTTCACCAATTGGTTCGCTGTGTTCTTCTGGGAAGAACAGAGAAGTAAAACACGTTAAGAATCAGGTAGCATTGTAATATCCACTAGTATGGATGAAGTCATGACCTGAATAGACAAGCAATTCAACAATTAAAACGCCAATAAACCAGAGAATGTGAAACAAACATTTCAGGCTGCCTTTGAAAATTACAACTGCTCATTGCAGTCGACATGTTGCTGATTTTACATAGCTAAATATCTCATGAATATCGTTTCATTGGCGTAGTGACACCAGGTACCTCGTGCAGCCATCATTATCATCACCATCTATGCTAACCATTGCACAGTAATACACATAAACTTCGGAATAAACACGCATCTGTTGTAGGGTAAATCACCCTATAGAACGCAAAGTGCATGGCCGAAAACTAAATACAGCGGCAAAGAAACTGTAACATATCAGATACTAGAATCACTTTGTAAAAATAAATCATATCTCACCTTGACCAGAAGAAATCCGACGAAATTCGCGCAACCGACAGATGGTACCAGTTGATGTTTGTACTGGTAACGACTGAAATCACAAGTGCTGTCAAAACTAGAGATCCGATGAGGAAAGTCATATACATGGACATATTCATCGTCCTACAATCCGTGTCAAATTTAAATTGGCTCAGGAAAGAGGCAAAACTGCACAGTGAAGATGCATGAATTTATACCTGTCAAGAAAACTGCGATGCGAAAAACTGTTTAACCAACGTAATTAGTTCGATTGATAACACATATCGATACGAATCAACTCCAGATCTCCTTCTGTTTCACGCAGTGCTTGCATTGAATTTATTCCAATATCGAAATACTTTTGACGCATATGCACAAAAGAAGCATATCAGCTACGTGAATACCTTGATGAGATTATCAGCAATACATTGTGCTCTCAATATCATCAAAATATATTGCACTGTGTGACTTGATGACAGTCAAATTGAGATTTCCACGCTCTATATACATCCTTTCTCCCAGAAATGACATGACCACTGACAGAGAGTTCACTTCAACTAATCTGTCCTACTCAAATGTGACCGAAGTCAAACATTGCTCACCTCATAATCTAAACCTAATTTCACAGGAAACTTCTGATTCTGAGAGAACGCACTCTCAGAATGAGAAGTTTCCATTTTCCACTCTTTATTCTTCTGTTCACGCTAAACTTACTTCATATTACAGATTAATGAAGATTTCTAGTTAGTGGCATGACAATTAGTTGGAGTTGGTTTCATTGTTATCATTATTATTATTATTGTTATAAATTTTGTTACTCTTCTATTTTTATTTTTCTCGTATGATTTTTCAACTGTCACTGCGATCCCTCTCAAGGTCACAGGTGCTCATTATCTTCACATTCCGATGTGCAAATTACAACAGCCAGAGAAGAAAAGTTTTATTATACTAATACTATTTCTACACAGAAATAGTGAAAACTACTACTTATAATTGTTTGATGTCAGTTTTGATAGTAGTATCGTGTTTTCCCGTCTTTATCAATCTGCTCTCATCACTCAGTTAGACTGAGAGAGATTTACTGGAATGATTTCGCCTGGCTATATTTCTCAACGACGATGGCCGTTTTCATGTACCGTTATGATGAAACAGTGTTGTGACGATATTTGAAATACGTTTTTATATTCGAGCCGGTGGAAGCCCCTTAGTTCTTGTATAATATTCTGTGAGTACGTATTTAACACTTCGAAAGTGTTGCTTTGAAGGCAACACGCAAGGAATCTCGCTGAGAAATATTAGTAATATTGTATGCGTTCTCGTTCTCGATTAGCTGTAGCTGATAAGTGAGAGACGGAAGGTAAGTCTGAGGTTGGGCCGGTGTAGATGTGAAGAATGAAAGTCGAACCAGGATATTATCCACAATACGGTGAACTAGGAAGTTGACAAGTACTCGAGGAACGATGAAACATACTTTCACAATATTTGCCACCACTGAGTGAAAGAAATCAGGCTGCGCGCAAGACAGACCTCATATCTCTATACGAGATAACCGGTTGATCACACTTAAATGAGCCAATGCAAATGAAACTGACAAAAGAGAAAGAAAGAATCTGACTTGACGGTGAGAGAGAACAAAATAAACGCTGAGTCGTCCGGATCAACATAATCCTGAGGCGACCTGCAACCTCAATCCTCATCTCGAGATAACTGAAAGTGTTTCGAATGCAAATGTTTCCCCAGATTTCACGAAATTGAGTCATGCCTAAATTGATTTGCGACAGCACTAGTGGTTTACACGCATAGCGGGATGTCCGTCAACCTATTGCCTCAACTTCACTCACTCTGAAACAGTCTTCGATAGTGTAAATCTTCAAATGATTTGACTATTTCTTCAACGCTCCGAACACGAGCGCTACCAGAATGCATACATCTTATTCGACAGCCGAATGATGATGCATAATGCCAGTAATTCACAGCAGTCGAATTTTGTAGTTATGTTGAATTAAGAGTAGAGCAAATACGAGTGATATATTATTCCTAGGTAAAATATCATCAACCTCGACCAACAGAGTTAGAAATGACGGTGTCTAAGGAGAGAAGAATCAAAATGGTATTAGGAGAGACGATAGGATAGGACAGTTCTCAATATTTCTATTCGGATAATCATATGTCTCATTATGAACATTTCGCGAACATATTCCGACTAGTTTGCGAGGACTAAGCCAGCGTCGTTTCTGACAGAGTGCCATCACAAACATTTGCCTGATATTTTCTTCAATGTTATGGATTGTGTTGTCACAGTTCACTGCACCCCGATTATCACAACTAAGTAAATGAAAACGGAAGCGTAACCCTCTGGCCAACGACTTTCCTGTTCACAGTTTGTCAGCAATACTGACACACATTTGAATGGTTGGTCTAATTTCTCTCACATGTAATCGTCAATCAGTTCTTTGGAAGCAGTAAATTGCTCTCCCTTAGATTCGGCCTTATTGATGGCTGGCAAGTAACCACTTTAAGCCGACTAGCCAATTTCGAATTGTGACACAGTTTCCTTATTCTTTCCGAAGTCTCAATTTGTTCTTTTGCCATAAACTTCAGAGAACTCGATGATCCAATATGTGCAGACAGCTAATCTCCGATATGGGAGAGTTGCGATGCAGACATGCAGCAGTCAGAACTGTTTGTTTCTTCACGCATGTATTCTGCAAACGTAACTCTTGACGGATTCCACGCCATGGTGCTGCCTTCCAGGAACTGAATATCTTCTGAGGTTCGTGAAATTCTGCTCTTCCTCAGGACTGATGTTCACCAACAGTGTCTTCTGTGTCCTCTGGAAATTCTTCTGGAAGAGCTGTAGATACTGGTTGGTACAGGATTTTCTTAATTCAATCGACTCAGCTCGAAGCTAAGTCACTCACAGCTTCAATCTGACGGTGTTCAGTAAAGACTTTGTAGCGTTTGATAGTGGTCTTGAAGTGGCCTTACCCAGTTTTCCGGTGAAAAATATTTTTTCGGTTTTCAACCAGTTATCTTAGCAAAACTTTCAAAGGTTATGCAGCCAGAATCAGAAGGATTGTTATCAGTTCGAATATTGCGCTCCGTTGGATCAATGATACATACTCACTACTTGCTTGTCACGATAACGAAATGAAATAGATATAACATGTCCCAGCCTCCATCGATGAGCGACACCAACTGAAAATGACACATGATATTCGTGGGCCGTTTTCATGCTTTATGTGAAACACCATTCACCTGTTCACCTGTGGTTGGCAATTGCAAAGAGAAAAGAGTGTGCTCACACACTGAATCAGATAGATACTTCTCACATAACCAAAACGTATTTCAAATATCGTCACAACACTGTTTCATCATAACGGTACATGAAAACGGCCATCGTCGTTGAGAAATATAGCCAGGCGAAATCATTCCAGTAAATCTCTCTCAGCCTAACTGAGTGATGAGAGCAGATTGATAAAGACGGGAAAACACGATACTACTATCAAAACTGACATCAAACAATTATAAGTAGTAGTTTTCACTATTTCTGTGTAGAAATAGTATTAGTATAATAAAACTTTTCTTCTCTGGCTGTTGTAATTTGCACATCGGAATGTGAAGATAATGAGCACCTGTGACCTTGAGAGGGATCGCAGTGACAGTTGAAAAATCATACGAGAAAAATAAAAATAGAAGAGTAACAAAATTTATAACAATAATAATAATAATGATAACAATGAAACCAACTCCAACTAATTGTCATGCCACTAACTAGAAATTTTCATTAATCTGTAATATGAAGTAAGTTTAGCGTGAACAGAAGAATAAAGAGTGGAAAGTAGAAGGTTCAAGATTCTGAGAGTACTCTTACTTGACGCAAAATACCTCTATTTATTAACTTGCAATTTAGCGGTAAGTCATCAAGTGAGAACTCATTGCAGAGTCAGCTCCTTCCGTGGATTGACAAAGGACAGACAAAAACAATCCGTAGCTCAACCTAGTCACACTTCCTTGATAGTGGTCATATATTGGCGAAAAGGAGGGCTTTCACAGTTATTCACCGTATCCCACCGAAGATTCCCAGTAGACTTCGTTTGCGTTCACTGCACACAGCTAGGGACGATAAGCATTCGAACAACTATAAGGGTTAAACTATGCATTGAAAAGAGGTTCGTACAGCCATCATCCCTCACTTGGTCTAAAAAAACGTAACCAACAGATGATTTCACAACCACCCCTTACATATATTGTCAAACCTTCTCCTAACATGCCATAATATTTTCTCATCTGCAATAGGACTTCCAGACAGATGGTATATTGAATGCATGAGAATACACATACACATTTTATCAATGCCACTGAGGCTATGCAAGCAAGTCAGTGAAACTCATGTACTCAGACAAATGATGAAAATGGAAGTGATCACTCAGTGGAAATATTGAGAATTCTCGGATTAATATTGAAAATTCTTTCATAAGACTTCGCAGTGTATACGCCATCGGTGAGTATTTGTACTCACTCATGATCCAATATATCATACTGCTCATAAATTTTGACTGGAACTGCACACAACATCGTCTTGAAACCTGTCAACAACTACCATCAGATTAGTTTCTTATAATCGCAATCTCAGAATAAGTAGTTCCCTGTGAAATTAGGTTTAGATTATGAGGTGAGCAATGTTTGACTTCGGTCACATTTGAGTAGGACAGATTAGTTGAAGTGAACTCTCTGTCAGTGGTCATGTCATTTCTGGGAGAAAGGATGTATATAGAGCGTGGAAATCTCAATTTGACTGTCATCAAGTCACACAGTGCAATATATTTTGATGATATTGAGAGCACAATGTATTGCTGATAATCTCATCAAGGTATTCACGTAGCTGATATGCTTCTTTTGTGCATATGCGTCAAAAGTATTTCGATATTGGAATAAATTCAATGCAAGCACTGCGTGAAACAGAAGGAGATCTGGAGTTGATTCGTATCGATATGTGTTATCAATCGAACTAATTACGTTGGTTAAACAGTTTTTCGCATCGCAGTTTTCTTGACAGGTATAAATTCATGCATCTTCACTGTGCAGTATTGCCTCTTTCCTGAGCCAATTTAAATTTGACACGGATTGTAGGACGATGAATATGTCCATGTATATGACTTTCCTCATCGGATCTCTAGTTTTGACAGCACTTGTGATTTCAGTCGTTACCAGTACAAACATCAACTGGTACCATCTGTCGGTTGCGCGAATTTCGTCGGATTTCTTCTGGTCAAGGTGAGATATGATTTATTTTTACAAAGTGATTCTAGTATCTGATATGTTACAGTTTCTTTGCCGCTGTATTTAGTTTTCGGCCATGCACTTTGCGTTCTATAGGGTGATTTACCCTACAACAGATGCGTGTTTATTCCGAAGTTTATGTGTATTACTGTGCAATGGTTAGCATAGATGGTGATGATAATGATGGCTGCACGAGGTACCTGGTGTCACTACGCCAATGAAACGATATTCATGAGATATTTAGCTATGTAAAATCAGCAACATGTCGACTGCAATGAGCAGTTGTAATTTTCAAAGGCAGCCTGAAATGTTTGTTTCACATTCTCTGGTTTATTGGCGTTTTAATTGTTGAATTGCTTGTCTATTCATGTCATGACTTCATCCATACTAGTGGATATTACAATGCTACCTGATTCTTAACGTGTTTTACTTCTCTGTTCTTCCCAGAAGAACACAGCGAACCAATTGGTGAACAGATTCTCTGTGGTGGTAAGTGACGTGATAGTGAGACTCTGGAAGCGTGGCGATATTTATGATCACCTACACTTTACTGAACGAAAACATCGAGAGAGAAATCAGAGTGTTTTTCCTTCGCTCTGTATTCCACTGAGCACCTATGGGAATAACAATGAAAACAACAGTGATATTAATCGTTATATTTGGCGGATCTCCGTGAAGGAATTCATCATGTTATTTTGCCTATATGGTAATAAGATGATGAAAATAAATTGTGCATTTAGTCATTATATGACTAGTGATCATAACTATAATGGCTTTATGAATAAAACCCCGAAAAGTGAGTCAGTCTGTCAAAAGACGAATAATGTAAAACATCATGAATCAATAAACAAATGACCAGAAAGAAGTAGTCGATAAAGGCTAGTAGAAACAAATGAACCGATTAAGTAATGCTAGATTGTGAGGGAAGTAAATGAATTGCGTTTTCAGTGCAGATGTGGTAATATTATGGCATGTTAGGAGAGGGTTTGACAATATATGTAAGGCTTGGTTGTGAAATCATCTGTTGGTTACGTTTTTTTAGACCAAGTGAGGGATGATGGCTGTACGACCTTATTCCGAATGCATAGTTTAACCCTTATAGTTGTTCGAATGCTTATCGTCCCTAGCTGTGTGCAGTGAACGCAAACGAAGCCACATGTCGACTGCAATGAGCAGTTGTAATTTTCAAAGGCAGCCTGAAATGTTTGTTTCACATTCTCTGGTTTATTGGCGTTTTAATTGTTGAATTGCTTGTCTATTCAGTTCATGACTTCATCCAGACTAGTGGGTATTACAATGCTACCTGATTCTTAACGTGTTTTTCTTCTCTGTTCTTCCCAGAAGAACACAGCGAACCAATTGGTGAACAGATTCTATGTGGTGGTAAGTGACGCAATAGTGAGAGTCGGGAAGCGTGGCAATATTTATCGTGCGTGCTAATCGTTCCAGCTCGTCAATTTCTACGGTTATTTGTCTGAATATTCCTACTGCCTCATTGATATAAGAATAAGACTTGTGCACTGTTGTAGAGTGTAATT